>CM035122.1:124980101-125325101 GCA_020205555.1 Panax stipuleanatus | reverse complement strand
TGTGCAAAGATCTTTGGGCTATTCATCATCAATTCTTCTGGTGCTAGTGATCAACTCTTGTCTGTAAGATTTCTACCATGGTTGAGAATATGTTCAATTTAATTTCTGATACGTCTTCTTCATCATCTAGTATACAAATTTAAGATTAAAGTGTTAATGTTCAAGACTCGTCCAATAATAATGAGATAATTCCGTATGTTGGTCAAACTTTTGCCACCTACAAAGGTTGAAGAGTTTTATAGAGGTTATGCCAAACAAAATGATTTTGAAATTAAAATAAAGACTACTAGAAAACATGTGGGTACGAATGATATTTGTTCTAGGTTATATCAATGTCGTAAAGCCGATAACCATAAATTAAAATTTATCGAATTGATGATGATGAATGTGATGATCGCAAGGGTAAGAGGCAAAGATGTAAGACCCCGAATTTTATGAAATAAAAGTATTCAATTTTTCTTATAATTATTATTCTATTCAGTAAATGGTTAAATTGATAAAAGATTAAAGTTAAGGGTGATTTGTGCAAATTTTACAAAGTAAGTAAGTTGTCATAAAATATTCGTTGTGTCGGGAAATATTCTTTTTATCCGAGAATATTCGTATGACGATGCAATCATTGGTGGACCCCACAACGAAAAAATTGTCAGATATAGAAAGCTACAAAAATAACCTTTTTATAAAAATAACGACAACTTTTACCGTTAAACTGTTGAAATACCCGGTGATAAAAGTACAGTAATACGCGTTGTGGCACAGTAGCACACGGTATTGCACAGTATCTTTGATTATTGATGCTTACGTAAGAAGTCACTCAGTTCCATTTAATAATTGTCACAGAAGTTGATGCATAGTATCTCATACTATTGATTCAATTATTGTCACAGTATCATCTGCACAATACATTATATTATTAAATCAATAATTGACACAACACAGTTACTCATATTATTATTAGCATTATTGACAATGTCTAGAAAGTTTTGTCTAGGAAAGGGGTTAGGTTATTTAATTGCGCGCCAGTAAGGAGAAATTCTTATCGGAAAGCCCCATATTTCCTAGGAACGATCTGGTTGTCAATATTGTGAGTTATAATATTAATGATGAATTATTGATAAAAATATTTCTATTGTGTTGGGAATATTAATGTTAGTGGAAATCAACATTTATTTTGATAATAGTTGATTTCTGGATATTAAATTGACCAAGCGGGCGATTAATCAGATAAATGAGCAATTAATTACTATTGGTTCACATGCAAGGAACTATTGGTTCACATACAAGTACTATTAGGGGATGTTATGAAAGATTGATAATACTTGAGGGACTAAATTAGAAATAGAGGTAAAAATAAAGGTATTAAAGTATAATTAACTTTGTAATTTGCCACCTTTTCCTAGCCTATAAATACTCCTCCATCCATTCATTATTTCCTACCATTTCTGAAGAGCAAAGTTATAATCACAAGCTATAGTGAGAACAAAAACTATAGAGAGAGAATAAGAGAAAGAAGAAGAGTATTCTACTACTACACTATTGCAGTATCCAAACTTCTACTAAGGTAAGGGGTATTATTTCTTTCGTATTCGTAAAGGATGTTATGTTTTTTCAATACTCGTAAGGGTTGTCATTCTATTCCTTATTAAATTGTGGGAATAACCTGTCTACGCGGATTATCGCATGTCTGGTGAATAACCCTTCTTATTTATTCTTTGTTAATCTGTGGGAATAACCTGTCTACGCGGACTACCACATGCCTGGTGAATAACCATTTGTATTCATTTTTTATTAAAGTTGTGAAAATGATCTGTCTACGCGGATTACCGCATGACGGGTGAAAATCCATTTGCAGTTTCGTATATTATTTCATTTCATATTCTTAAATCTAAATTTACTATGGTAAGTATTGCTTCTATACTTCCTGAAATGATTAGAAATTCTTTAAGATTTGTGCTTCATCTATTATTATTTTACTGGAATATTGGTTTGAACTTTCTTATTAAAATTTTAATCTTTTCATGTCGGGGTACTATTCATTCGGGTTACTATTCATGCTGGGATACTATTCACAACAAAATTAGTTTTTTTTTCTGTTCAAATTATCTTTTATTCATACCAGAGCATTATTCATCCGAAGTACTATTTATCCGGGATACTATTCATGCCGGAGTATTATTCACGACGAAATTTATTTTCTTTTCTTTGTCCAAATTATCTTTTATGAAACTTATTATTGAAGTTGAATCTATGTTTTTATTTTCATGTAGACAATTTGGACATTATTGAACTCTGGATAAATTGAATTATAAATCTCTAATATTTGTCCTTGATCTCACTTGATTCAATCCTTATATCATTGTCATAATCCTCAGACTTAAATTGTGGTTAAAGTTATCTTTGGCCCGTAGTGCAAAGATGAACTGTTGATTGATATCTTTGGCCCGTAGTGCAAAAATGAATTGTTGATTAATATCTTTGGCCCGTAGTGCAAAGATGAACTGTTGATTGATATATTTGGCCGTAATGCAAAGTTGAACTGTTGATTGATATCTTTGACCTGTAGTGCAAAGATGAACTGTTGATTGATATCTTTGGCCCGTAGTGCATAGATAGACAATTGATTGGTATGATCATAACCATTGTTGTTACATATGAATGTCTTTGGAGTAGGGTGTAAAGACGATATGATTATTGAGTGTCTTTAGCCTTTGTGGCAAGGAGATTGAGTGAAAGTTATATTAAGCCTTTGTGGCAAGGAGAAATTGTTGATTTACATGATTATGAACATGAATTGTGAATTAATATAACTATAATCTTTGGTGTTACAGGTAAAGACAGATGATGAAAATTATCTTCGTCCTGGGTGCGAAGAGAAATTTATCAACATAATTATGATCATGAACTATTTACATGATTGTGGGCAGGAACTGTTGATTGATGTTAGAGGAATAAAATATTGTTAGTGGACTTTTAACATGGAGAAGATAATAGGCATTATGTTCTATTTGACTCTTCTAATAGATTGTTCGTTCCGCTGCAGTGGTTGATCTAAAACTTGTTGTCTATTATATTCTGTCAGATTTTCACTGTTGAAGACTAAGGATAATTCATTCTTTATTATCTTAGTCATGATATTCTTTACTGGGCTAGTTGAGCTCACCCTTTTCCTTTTGGTTCCATTGTTCTTCTCAGGAAATAAGAGTGAAGCTGGGACTAGTCGGTGTGACAAACGAAAATTTTGTAATTTAATTTAAATATTTATTGAATTAAATAAATATTTTTTATGGTTTATTTATTAAGTTAAATAAATTTTTGATGTTTATTTATTGAATTAAATAATTATTTGATGAAATTGTGGTAGATTAATTTAAGTATGTGTGTTACATTGATTAAATTAATGTGGATAATTTTTTATAATTCAAAGCATGTATTTAATTGAGTTTATTTAATTAAATAAATTATTTAATAAGCATAATGTTATTCTAATTAATTTAATAATTAATTAGAGATCTAACGATTTGATATAATTAATAAATGAGAATTTTAATTATGTGATGATGTGATTTAATGTGTAATATCATATTTTATTTAATTAATTTAAATAAGATTATTTGATTAATTAAAGTGTGACAATTAAACTATATAATAACACTTTAATTAAATTAAATGGGAAAGGAGTGAATAAGTGACAAACCAAATACGCCCTTAAGATTGTGGGTGTCAGTTATAAAATTAACTGACACCACTCTCTTCACCAGTTATATAACTATACGTATATTTATATTATACTAGTACTAGTTCATATATCATATATTCATCAGTTAACAAACACAGAGAGAACTTAGAGAGAAAGTTGAGAGAAAGATTAAAGATTGAAGGAGAATTGAAGAGTTTAAGTTTCTATCTTCATCAAATAGAGATTGCAAGGGTAATCTCTTCATCCCAATTTTCATATTTCACGTATAATATTTTCTCCATGAAAATTACTTTTAAGTTTTCTGTAACTGGGATTTTGATGATTATTGATGATATGGTTGCATATGTGTTAATAAATGCTTACAATATGTCTTATATCGACTATAATCTGTTTTAGAGTAATTAATCCATGAAAGCATGTTGAAATTAGAGATTTGAAAGTTACAGAGCCAATTAAGTATGGTATTTTCTCTAACAAAGCCAATTAAGTTCTCTGTAATTAATTGGTGTTGATGATTGTAAGAAATATGATGAGATATGTGTTAATATATGTTTCAAACATGCTTTATATCAATTATTCATGCTTTAAAGTAATCAAAACCATGAAATCATGTTTTAATTACAGTTTCATAAGTTACAGAGTATGAAAAACGTGACTATGACATATATGTACAAATTTTCATACTTTAATTGTTTATCTAACTTGAAATTAATAGTTGATTATGATTATGCATGTTAAAATGAATAAAACAAAATTCAAACGGACAAATTTAGTGTTATAACGAATCTGTAGTGATAAATTTCATGAATTCTCTCGAAACTTTGCAAAATACCAAAAACAGAGAAATTATGTGTTCTAATTTGACTAGTTACGTGATTTAAGTTGTCAAATGCATGCTATGTATGTTACTACATGTTTCTGTGAAGTTTATAGTTCATGGGTAGCATTATTATGTGTTGTGTTAGTTTAATTTGGAATTTGTTTGGCTTTTATCTGTGTTCTTCGCGAACTGCAGCAACTCTGCCTGTCGCACAGCTCCAAGGCATAAGTGGAGCGCGCCTTGCCGCGCTGTTCCAAGGCATGATTGGGACGCGGTCGCGCCAGTGAGCAATTTGCCCATAAAATTTTTAGGTAAGTGTTCAAACGCCAGAAATGTATTTCAAAATTAAGGTTATGAATATGATGACATATTAAATATATATCGAGATGTTAAAACAGGTTATTAACTTATTTTACGTAATTAATTGATAAGTTAAATACGTGAATTAAACTCGTTATTTGTGAAGTCTAATAGCGTGTTCAAAGACTGATGTTGTGATTTGATAAGTATAATCGAACTTAGAATTAATTAGCATTGTGAATGTAATGATATGTAGGGTTAATTGAAGAACGAGAATTATAATTGTAGCTTGTGCAAGAGGCAAGTTTCCTTACCCTAATTCGATTACGATTACGCAAGTTTTCTAATTACACTCTTTAAATTGAGCAAGTGTTATATCCCTAACTCGTTATTGTTACGCAAGTTTCCTAATTCTTACTTTGAATTAAGCAAGCTTTTATCCTTGATTCATTATCATGGTGCAAGTTCCTTAAACTTTAAGTTATTCATTGAGCAAGTCCTAGACTTATATTTTTATATTGAGCAAGTTCTTATTCTTGTTTATTCAAGTTGAGATTCCATATGAGATATTATAATTCCTTTAAAGTAATTACTTTAGTTATACAATACTTATTCGATTGTATACAGTGACGCCCCCAGAATTGGTCCAATCAACCCAACCCATTTTGAGTCGCCAAATACATGGTACAGAATCCAAATAAACTCTTTCATATCAAACAGTCGTGCAAAATATGACCACACAACTGTGGGTGTCAATACAGATATGTAAAAAATATTAACATTCAAACTAAGTCCTCATTACATTTATTATCATACTATTTAAAAAAAAATAGTGAGGACTTCTACAGCTCTAACTTGGACCATCACTCCATTCCCCGACTAGTACCCGCGATATTCTCATTTCCTGAAGAGAACAATGGAAGAAAAGGGTGAGCTCAACTAGCCCAGTAAAGAATATTATGACTAAGATAATGAAGAATAAATTATCGTTAGTCTTCAACAAATCAGATAAAGTATTATGGACAACAAGTTTTAGATCAACAACTGCAGCGAAAATAACAATTCATTAGAAGAGTTAAGTAGAGAATGATGTCTACTATCTTGTATGATTTAAAGTCCATCATCAATATTTTATCTCTTTAACATCAATCAATATATATCTCGAATCAAATATTCATCTTTGCACTACGGGCTAAAGATATTCATTTGTATCACCAGTGATCATATTCATCTCAACACCTGTCCATCTTTGCACTACGGGTCAAAGATATTCATCAGGTAATCATCTTTGCACTACAGGCCAAAGATATTCATTTGTATCATCATTTAAGACTGAGGATGATGAAAAATAATATAAAAACGAATCCAGTGAGATAAAGGACAAAAATTAGGGATTCGTAATTTAGTTTATCCAAGTTCAAGAATACTCCGTAATAATCAATTGTGGAGCAAAATTCAAGAATGAAGTTCAAAACTTGGATCCAATCAAAGGAATTTTTTTTTACCGTGAATAGTAACTCGTGAATAGTAACTTGTCATAAAAAGATAAAAATTTCATAACAAGTTCAGACCAATATTCCAGTGAAATAATATTTCGTACGAGTATGAATGAATATACGAAAATGTAATTGAATTTTCACCCGTTATGCGGTAATCCGCGTAGACAGATCATTTCCACAATTTAATAGAAATGAATACGAAGGGTGATTCACCACGCATGCGGTAATCCACGTAAACAGGTTATTTCCACAGATTATTAAGGAATTGAATGAATACAAAAGATTTTCACTAGGCATGCGGTAATCCGCGTAGACAGGTTACTCCCACAGATCAATAAAGAATGAATACGAAGGGTTATTCACCATGCATACGGTAGTCTGCGTAGACAGGTTACTCCCACAGATCAATAAAGAATAGAGTAACAATCCTTACGAGTATTGAAAGAAAATAACATTCTTTATGAATACAAAAGAAATAATACCCCTTACCTCAGTAGAAGATTGGATACTGGAATAGTGTAGTAGCAGAATACTCTTCTTCTTTCTCTCTCTATAATTTTTCTCACTATTATAACTTTGCTCTTCAAGAATGGTGAAAAATGAATGAAATTAGCTTGCTATTTATAGGCTAGAAAAAGGTTAGTTAATTACACTTTAGTACCTCTATCTTTGCCTAAATTTTTAATTTAGTCCCTCAAGTTTATAAATCTTGCACCTCCACCCCTGCAACTACCCACCAACTATTTATTGTCCACCAATAAGTGGGTCCCACATGTTAACCACCCATTAATTGTTCATTTATCTGATTAATTCTCCGTTTGGTCAATTTAACATCCGAAAATCAACTATTATCGAAATAAATGTCGATTTCTACAAACATTAATATTTTCAACACAATGAAAATATTTTTATCAACCATTAATCAATTATTATTTAAATTAATATTACAGAATTACAATAATGACAACCAGGTCGTTCCTAGGAAAGAGGGGGCCTTCTGATAAAGATTTTTTCTTACTGGCGCGCAATTAACTAACCCCTTTCCTAGACAGAACTTTCTAGACATTGCCAATAATGCTATCTAATAATATCATTTAAATAATATAACTGACCATTATTGATTTAATAATATAAAATATTGTGCAGATGATACTGTGACAATAATTGAATCAATAATATGATATACTGTGCAACAACTACTGTAGCAATTATTGAATACTGAGTGACTTCTTACGTAAGCATCAATAATCAAAGATATTGTACAATACCGTGTGCTACTTTGCTATAACGCGTATTACTGTATTTTTATCACTGGGTATTTTAACAGTTTAACAGTAAAAGTTTTGCCGTGAAAATATTATTTCTGTCGCTTTCTATATCCGACAATTATTTTCGTTGTGGGGTCCACCAATGACTGCGCCGTCGTACGAATATTCTTCGACAAAAGAATATTCCCCGACACAACGAATATGTTATGACCACTTGCTTACTTTATAAAATTTACGCATTCCACCCATAACTTACCACATTTATCAAATCAACACCTTACTATTTCAAAAGAATATATAGAGGAAATTAAATCTTTATTCATAAAAGTTGGGGTCTTACATATACTCTTGAGATTTATTATTCGATTTGAATATCAATGTTATTGTTGAACCTTATAAGACTAGTAAACCCTTATTGATTCGACTAGTCCATAGTTGATGAACGTTCTAAATTCTAGAACTATTATTGAGCTTATCCAAACCAAACTTCCTTTGGTGCGGACTCTGATGTCAAATTGAGATGAACAACCCTTTACAGGGGATTATTTACACATTAGCGTTGAGATGTTGTGCACATTATAGTACTAAGGGCTGATCCCCCTAAGTACGAGTAGTAGAGTCCATATATTCTTAGGAATGTTAAAGGTTTAAAGTAGAAATACTTGACAACCTGGGACATAGTTCTTGATTTTATGACCCTCAGATATACTTTTGATTCTTGTTATTCATTCTTGATTTAAAAGTCGAGCTTTCTATTATTCATAACCCTTTGATTTCTCGCATGTTATTATTACTATTATATTGTTATACTTGTGGGCAATTGTGCTCACTCTTGCATAATAGCATTGCAGTTAAGAACGAAAGGACTGACGAGCCTTCCACTAACAAAGGCAAGGGCGAGATTAACAAGTGTTGAAGATTTATTATTTATTTGAAAATGTTTGTTGTTAAGACTATGATGTTGTTAAGACTTATTTGTTTTATTTACGTTTCTGCACTCGATGTTTAAGGTTAGTTTGACCTGAGATTCATTTATTCAGACGTTGTAACCCTTAAGAGGAGGATTTCTATTTATTTCATGAATTGCTTTTATTATGGGTAGATAGATATGTGATATTTGTACAGTGAACACAAAATCCCGTGGAAATCGAAGTACCCAGATTTGGGGATGTCACAAGTTGGTATCAGAGCTGTAGGCTATGAACCTTAGATGGGGGAAAACCTTAGGGTAGTAGCCTTTTAAGAGATCGATAACATAGTGTGATAAACTCTTATCAAGTTCTAAGAAAGATAATAAATTACTTTACGTGCTATGTGTTTATATTTATGTACTCGTGAGTATCGATTAACATCACGTAGTAACTAAAGACTTAAAATTTTGATTGTCAGGATGTCGGATGTTGGAGGATCCAGTCAGCCTAGGTTGGTTGTATCCCGAGTGACTATTGAGGAGGATCCCCGAGACATTCATACAGTCTGGGAGCAGTTGGTTCGGAGAGAGCCCTCTCCTTTGATCACAGTTGTTGGTCAGGAGCATGAGCCAGTGTTTGATTCAGAGGAGGACTCTGAGGAGATTGAAGTTGAGGCAGCTGAGGAGGAAGATAAGGACCCTAATGAGTTTCCACCAAACTCTATACGTGCTGAGATGTACGAAGAGTTGTATGACCGTAACATAGAGTTACAGGATACTGTTCAGGAGCTGAAGGAGCAGACAGTTACTCAGCGGACTACCATCGAGCAAAAGGATGGCAAAATCGAGACTCTGGATACACGTCTTGGAGACGTGGAGTGGGAGTTGGTTCATGAGAAGGGCCAAAATGAGAAAAAGTCAGAGGAGATAGAGAAGCTGAAAAATGAATTGAGAGAGGAATCAGCGAAGCGTCCTAGAGCAGAGGACATTTGGATGAGTGCTTCACGACGTGCAGATCTTGCCGAGGACGACGATCTGGCAAAGAAGGCTAAGATTGAGGAGACGGACTACACGTTCCAGATTACAATTAATAAGGCCCAAGATCGGGTTATGTACTATCCAGTTCAGTTCGATGACCTACCTTGGTATATGCTGGACCGTAGGACGATGTTTCGTATTATGAAAAAGGAACGCAGAAAAGCTGTTCGACGTCTTAGTAGGCCGTGATAGGAACATCATGATTATGTGAATATTTCTTTGTTAGTTAAATAATGTAAATTCCAATGTGATTATAAACAAAGGAATATGTTGATGATTTAAATTCTGAAGATTCTTTATCTCGGGATAGTTGATGTAAATAGCAGTGATGCTATCTTGTTTTGTTTAAAAACTTTTGATTGAATAAAACATCAGAGTTTATTTGAGATGATATGTGTTAAGTGAATAATTTAAAATGTTTAAGTTAAGTCTTAAATATTATGAAATTGAATGAAGATCTAATAAACGTATATCTTAAACAGAAATATGCCATCGAGAAGACGCCCAAATCGTCAACCAGCCCAGGAAGGGTCAACGAATAACAATGATGCCAATGCCAACACCAACCCCGTTCAGCAGTTGGTGAACTTATAGACCGAAGCACTTAACAACCAGCCGCAAACTCCACCAAACACGTCATTCAAAGACTTCAAGGCGGTGGAACCGCCAGAATTCAAAGGATCCATAAACCCAATTGAAGCTCAAACATGGGTTATGGAGATGGAGAAGGTTTTTGACGTTGCTAGGGTGTGTGAGGACCAGAAAACGGCTTACACAACGTTCATACTGAAGGCAGAGGTCAGCTATTGGTGGCAGGCAAACAAGGTCCGAAGAGGACAAGGCGTGGTAACATGGGAAAGGTTCAAAGAGACTACTAAAAAAATGGTCATTTGTGATGGCTAAAATCCATCATAAGAACTAAAAAAACCATCATGAAAGATTTACGTGATGGCTTTAAACATCACAATGGCCGTCTTGTAAGCGCCCATCATGAAAGGTTTTACGTGATGGTTTTGGCAATCACGCAAATGCTTAGTGCTTTTGTGATGATTAATACAATCACATTAACACGTAATCTATTGTGATTGTTAAAGTCATCATAAAAAAATACGACTTTATGGATCAAAGGTAAAAACGTGAATCTCTTTTTATGGATAATTTATTTAACTATATTAATTGTATCAAATGATACTCGTAAGATTCAAACCCTCCCCCTATTTGCTAACTAAATAATGAGTATTACTACTACACCAAAACCCAAATCATGATTACAATTTTAAAACAAAATATAAAAGAAAACATATGCGAGTTGACTTACTAAATAAAATTACTTCCCCATAACATTTGGTGATTACAATGGCAGTAAAAAATACTCTATATTAATGGTAAACTTAGTCATCACTGTGAGCCATCATAAATCTTATTGTTTTGTGATGGCTTGAAAATTTCATCACAAAATACTTCCTTTTTGTAATTGCAAATAAAAGTCGTCACAAAAATTTATCTTTTTTAATGATTGTCATGGCCGTCATAAAATATTATTTTGATTATTTCTTACATTAAAATATTAGTGATATCTTAAATGCAATCACGAAAAAAGGTATATCTATAAGTGATGACTTAGTGCGTCACAAAAAGAAAATTTATTTTACGTGAAAAATTTGGTGATTGACATGACCATCATAATTTTAATACATTGATGGCAAAGTTAGCCATCACTAAGAGTCATCATATATACTATTATTTTGTGATTGCTTAAAAAGTCCATCACAAATTACTATCTTTTGTGATTGTTTTTAAAAACTGTCACAAAGTTCCGTCACGTATTCTTATTTTTCTAGTTGTGATTTTTCTAGATGTTCTTCGAAATGTACTTCCCGACGAGCTCACAGAACCAAATGGAGGTTCAGTTTTTGGAGCTAAAGCAGGGCAACATGTCTGTGCCAGACTATGCGGCGAGAGTTAATGAGCTGGCTAGGTTTGCCACATACCAAGTGCACATTGATGAGAGGAAGGCTAGGAGATTCGAACAGGGACTGAAGCCCTGGTTGTATAGCAAGGTGTCGATGTTCTAGTTGAACACCTTTGCGGGAGTATTGGAGAAGGCTATCATCGCTGAAGGTGGGAGCGATGCTATAACCAAATACAACCAAGAGCAGAAGAAAAAGAAGAAAAAGAAAAGTGAAGGTGAAGGTAACAACAAGGCTAGCGACAGTAACACTGGAGGAGGTAATAATCAGAAGAGAAGGTGGAATGACAACACATCTATCGGGAATTAGCAAGGGAACCAAAAGAAAAGGGTAGAAACATGTTCGACCTGCGGGAAGAATCACCTGGGGGTCTGTATGAAAGGAAAGCGGGGCTGCTACAATTGTGGTCAGGAAGGCTACATAGCACCTAACTGCCCTAACCCTAAAAAGGGCGCCTGCTTCACATGTGGGTCGAAAGACCATCTGGCTAGGGATTGCCCAAAAAGGTATCTGGAGGGGCAGGTGTGACGCCCCCAGAATAGGTCAAATCAACCCAACCCATTCTGAGTTGCCAAATATATGGTACAGAATTCAAATACAATCTTTTATATCACACGGTCGTGCAAAATACGACCACACAATTGTGAGTGTCAATACAAATATATAGAAAATATTAACATTCAAACTAAGTCCTCAATACAATTATTATCACACTATTTATTAAAAATAGTGAGGACTACTACTGCTCTAACTCGGACCATCACTCTGTCCCCCGACTAGTTCCTGCGATATTCTCATTTCCTGAAGAGGACAATAGATGAAAAGGGTGAGCTCAACTAGCCCAGTAAAGAATATTATGACTAAGATAATAGAAAATAAATTATCGTTAGTCTTCAACAGTTCAGATAAAATATTATGGACACAGGTTTTAGATCAATATTCGCAGCGAAAATAACAATTCATTAGAAGAGTTAAGTAGCGAATGAAGTCTACTATCTTCTATGATTTAAAAGTCCATCATCAATATTTTATCCATGTAACATCAATCAATATACATCTCAAATCAAATATTCATCTTTGCACTACGGGCCAAAGATATTCATTTGTATCACCAGTGATCATGTTCATCTCAACACCTGTCCATCTTTGCACTACGGCCAAAGATATTCATCAGGTAATCATTCATCTTTGCTCTACAGACCAAAGATATTCAGTTATATCACCTTTTAGGACTGAGGATGATGAAAAACATTTTAAAGAACGAATCCAGTGAGATAAAGGACAAAGACTAAGGATTCGTATTTTAGTTTATCCAATTTAAAAATACTTCGTAATAATCAATTGTGGAGCAAAATTCAAGAATAAAGCTCAAAGCTTAGATCCAATCAAAGATAGTAACCTTAACAAGCAACTTGGACAAATAGAAAAAAATTTAATTTTTCCGTGAATAGTGCCGTATACGTTAATAGTAACCCCGACGGAAAAAGTAATAATTTCATAATAAAATCCATGCCAATATTTTGGTAAAATGATATTGAAAAGAATAACATCATTTACGAAATAAAATAACATCCCTTACAAATACGAAAGAAATAATACCCCTTATCTTAGTAGAAGTTTGGATACTGCAATAGTATAGCAGCAGAATACTCTTCTTCTTTCTCTCTTATCTCTCTTTAAAGCTTCTCTCTGTATAACTTTGTGAATCGATGGTGAGAAATAATGAAGAATTGAACTTCTATTTATAGAAGAACTGAAAATGGCCCTTGACTTTAACGAATGTCCAAAATGACTCCTGGTAATATTGAAGAGGCAACTACTATTTGCGAAGAGGCAAATAACTCTTGAAAAAAATGAAGAGGCAAGTAACTCTTGAAAAAACAAAGAGGCAAGTAACTCTTGGAAAAACAAAGAGGCAAGTTACTATTTGAGTTACTATTTACGAAAGTGACTCTTAGATGATGACCTATGGGTCCCAACTTACCAAATGCCACATATCACCATAACTTCCTTCGAGTGTCGGCAACTTCCTCTAATGGTTATGTTACTTATCACAAAATTAATCAACGCTTTTTAATCCTTCCAAATTTCTAACCGAAAATAGCCGAAATCCACAAACGGATGATTTTTCACACCAAAATACTGATAAAAATACATCAGCACTAATTCCTTCTTTTATATCCACAAAATAAATATTTCCTTATCATATAAATTAATAATTAATTATTCACAAATAATATTACAGAACTACAATATTGACAACCAAGTCGTTCCCAAGAAAGAGAGGGTCTTCCGATAAGAATTTCTCCTTACTGGCGCGCAATTAAATAACCCCTCCTAGACAAAACTTCCTTAGACATTGTCAATAATGCTATCTAATAATATTATTCAAATAATATGAATTATTGAGTTGATAATGTGAAATACTGTGCAGTGACAATTATTGAATCAATAATACAAAATATCATAACAATTATTGATAAAAATATCAACATAATAATTATTGAACCAATAAAATATCATGCAATTATTGAATCAATAATATAAAATATTAAACAATAATTACTGTAACAATAATTGAGTAAGTGCCTTCTTACGTAAGAATCAATAATTTGAAATACTGTGCAATACCGTGTGCTACTGTGCATAACGTGTATTACTGTATTTTTATCATCGGGTATTTCAACAGTTTAACCGTAACAGTTTTACCGTTGCTTATAAAAAAGTTATTCCTGTAGCTTTCTATATCCGACAGTTATTCCGTTGTGGGGCCCACAAATAGCTGCGCCGTCGTACGAATATTCCCCGACAACAAGAATATTCCACGACCAAACGAATATTTCCTGACAACAATGAATATTTTATAACCACTTGCTTATTTTGAAATATTTGCACATTTATCAAATCAACACCTTACTATTTCGAAATAATATATAAAGAAAATTAAATCTTTATTCATAAAAATTGGGGTCTTACAGCAGGAGCAGGAGGGAATAGAGGTAGCATCGATGGAAATGCTCTGACGATTACAGGACCAACACCAACCAACCGACCTACCACCAGAACATTCAACATGACAGTGCAGGATGCGGTGCAGTCTCATGATGTGGTGTCAGGTATCATTCGGATCAATAAAGTTAATGCTTATGTATTATTTGATTCGGATGCTACTTGCTCATTTATATCCGATGACTTTGCTAAAAACTTAGAATTGCCTAAGGACGAAGTAGAATACCCTATGAACATAGAGATTGCGAATAGGGAAGTTATTCCTGTTAAGTATGTACACAAGAACTGTAGGGTGGATATTAAGGGTAATGTGAAGAACGTAGATCTTATTCTGATTAGACTTGAAGAGTTTGATGTTATTTTGGGAATGGATTGGCTATTCAATTATCGGACAATAATTGATTGCCAGAGGAAATATATTAACCTTATGAATCAGTCAAAGGTTGTGTTTTATGGCATTAAGTTGCCTAGACAAGTAAGTTGTCTGAAGATGATGCAGGACAGGAAGTTGTTGAGACAAGGCTGTGTAGGATATTTGGCCTATATAATCGATAGTCGTAAAGAGAGCCCGAAGTTAAAGGAGATACCAGTTGTGAGAGACTTCGTGGACGTATTTTCTGATGATTTGCCAAGACTTCTGCCAGATAGGGAAGTAGAGTTCGTGATCGATTTGGCACCAGGAACCGCTCCAATATCGAAGGCTCCATACCGTATGGCTCCGGTAGAGATGAAGGAATTAATGGTACAGTTACAAGAACTATTGGATAAGAAATACATTCAGCCGAGCGTATCGTCGTGGGGAGCGCCGATGCTATTCGTTAAGAAGAAGGACGGGATAATGCGGCTCTGTATTGATTATAGAGAATTAAACAAGGTCACGATTAATAATAAGTATCCGTTGCCTAGGATCGATGACTTGTTTGACCAATTGAAGGGAGCGAGATACTTCTCGAAGATAGACCTGAGAAGTGGTTATCATCAGTTGAAGGTGAGGACAGAGGATGTTTCGAAGACAGCGTTCAGGACTCGATATGGTCACTAAGAATTTTTGGTGATGTCATTTCGTCTAACGAATGCTCCTGCAGCATTTATGGACCTAATGAACAGAGTGTTTAAGCCATTTTTGGATAAATTCATAGTGGTGTTT
The DNA here is from genome assembly GCA_020205555.1 of Panax stipuleanatus. Lineage (NCBI taxonomy): Eukaryota > Viridiplantae > Streptophyta > Magnoliopsida > Apiales > Araliaceae > Panax > Panax stipuleanatus. The sequence goes on along the minus strand of CM035122.1, from coordinate 125,309,443 downwards.
ATCGACGACATTCTGGTGTATTCGAAGACCAAGGAGGAACACGTAGAGCATCTGAAGGTGACATTAGAGTCTTTAAGAAGAGAGAAGTTGTATGCCAAATTTTTGAAATGCAAATTTTGGATAGAACGAGTACAATTCCTTGGACATGTAATTGATTAGGACGGAATTTCGGTAGATCCCTCCAAGGTTGAAGCTATAATGAACTGGGATCAGCCAAAAATACCCTCGGAAGTGAGAAGTTTTCTTGGATTAGCAGGATATTACAGAAGATTCATTGAGGATTTTTTCAAAATCGCGACTCCGCTAACGAATTCGACTAGGAAATCGGTGAAATTCGTTTGGACGGAGAAGTGTGAGGAAAGCTTCCAAGAGCTTAAGAAGAGGTTGAGTACGGCACCTGTGTTATCTCTCCCGGATAGCACTTGAAATTTTGTGGTGTATAGTGATGCGTCGCATAGAGGACTAGGCTGTGTACTTATGCAAAATGACAAGGTCATTGTGTATGCATCACAACAACTGAAGGATTACGAGAATGGGTATCCGACCCATGATTTGAAATTGGCTGTGGTAGTATTTGCTTTGAAAATCTGGAGACACTATCGCTATGGGGAGAAGTGTGAAATATATACAGACCACAAGAGTCTTACATATATTTTTACACAGAAGAATTTGAATATGCACCAGAGAAGATGTTGGAATTGATAAAGGACTATGATTGCGAGATCTTATACCATCCGGGTAAAGCGAATGTAGTTGCCGACGCCTTAAGCAGAAAGAGTGGAGAGAAATTGATGTTGTTGACTGCCCAAGAGGAGTTAATTTCAGCGATGGAGAAGTTGGAATTGGAAGTGAGATATCTGATGGAATCTGACGAGAAGCTGTTCCAGCTAGGAGCTGGTACAACTTTGCTGGATAAGGTTAAGGAAGCACAACTTCAAGACGACGAATGTGAAAAAATAAAGAAGAAGATATTCGAAGGGAATGAACTAAAATTCAAGGTGGACAGTGAGGGACTGTTAAGATTCGAGAGCAGAGTTTGGGTACCGCCAGTGTCAAAGATTAAAAAGGACATTTTGAGCGAGGCTCATAGTTCGCCGTATTCGATTCACCCCAGGAGTACCAAGATGTACCAGGATCTTCGACAGCATTTTTGGTGGCCGAATAGGAAACAAGATGTTGTCGATTGTGTTGCCAAGGGCCTGACGTGTCAGAAAGTGAAAGCAGAACATCAGAGGTCGAGTGGTTTGCTACAACCACTAGAGATCCCAAAATGGAAATAGGAGCACATTACTATGGATTTCGTAGTTGGCCTTCCGACGACTCAGAAAGGCTGCGACGCAGTATGGGTTATCGTTGCTTGACTGACGAAATTAGCACACTTCCTATCGATCAAGATCAGATTCAACCTAGAGCAATTGGAAAAGCTGTATGTGAAGGAGATTGTTTCAAGGCACGGAGTTCCAGTGTCGATAGTTTTCTATCGAGATCTGCGCTTCACATCAAACTTCTGGAAGCGACTACAAGAATACATGGGAATGCAGTTGAGAATGAGCACGACATATCACCCTTAGACAGACGGGCAGAGCGAAAGGACGATTCAGACATTAGAAGATATGTTGAGAGCATGCATCATAGATTTCAAAGGAAATTGGGATGATCACCTACCGTTCGTGGAATTCGGTTATAAGAACAGTTACCACGCAAGTATTGGCTTGCCGCCTTACGAAGCGTTGTACGACAGAAAGTGTAGAACTCCATTATACTGGGATGAAGTCGGCAAAAGACAATTACTAGGACCAGAATTGGTACAATAGACAACCGAGATCGTTAAGGTGATCGGGAGAAGATTAGTAGCTGCTCAGGATAGGCAGAAGAAATACGCCGATCCACACCGCAAGAATATAAAATTTGAATCGGGTAGTTTTGTTTTCTTGAAAGTCTCTCCTTGGAAGGGGAAGATCAGATTCGGCAAGAAGGGAAAATTGAGCCCGAGGTTTATTGGACCCTTTGAGGTGCTGCGAAGAATCGAAGAAGTTGTGTATGAGGTAGCCTTACCTCCAGCGTTAGAGCACATCCACAACGTTTTTCATATTTCAGTCTTACTACCATATAAACCCGTTTACAAACATGTGATTGAATATGAACCCCTGCAATTTGAGAAAGATTTATCCTATGAAGAAGTTCCTATTCATATTGTTGACAGGAAAGAAAAAGTTCTCAGAAATAAAGTGATACATTCTGTTAAGGTAATTTGGAGGAACAACAACGCTGAAGAAGCTACGTGGGAACTCGAAGAAAACATACGATGAAGACTTACCCACATTTATTTGCTTAATCTATGTGTAAGCGATTTTGGGCATATAATCTTTGTAAGAGGGAGAATGTAATGAGACGAATTTAATTGAACCGTGATTCTGAGGACAGATTCCTTTTAAGGGGGGAAATATGTGACAATGTAACGGGACGAATTTAATTGAACCGTGATTCTGAGGACAGAATCCTTTTAAGGGAAAAGATGTGACAAACGCGAATTTTGCAATTTAATTTAAATATTTATTGAATTAAATAAGTATTTTTGATAATTTATTTATTGAGTTAAATAAATTCCTGATGTTTAGTTATTGAGTTAAATAATTATTTAATGAAATTGTGGTAGATTAATTTAATTATGTGTATTATATTGATTAAATTAATGTGGAGAATTTTTATAATATCTATGAGCACTACCTATATAATCTTGGAGTATGGTTGGAATATAATCCTCAGTTTGAGACAATGGAGATAATTATATGGCATGAAGATACACATCATTGGAATGAATATGATAGTAATCTTCTCGTTCTTCTTTAGGGTCTACTGGGTCAACCAAGGTTAATTCTCAAGTCCTATGATGTCTATTATAACTTAAAAGCATGGCATCCCATGTACAAAGGTTTCTTTGAGCATTTTTCAAAGATTTTAATTTCTAAAACAATTATTGACTGTACCTTTATGTAACGTATCATTGATAAGGAGTATGAGTACTGTATTTGTATTAAAACTCATAGTTTATGTGTGGACGTATTGTGCACGACAGAGTAATAGTTGTAAATAGGAAGTTTGTATTTGAATTCTGTACTATGTATTTGGCAACTCAGAATGGGTTGTGTGGACCTATTTTTGGGGCGTCACAGTTGGTATCAAAGTTTAGGGATATGGTCTCTGGAGGAGATCTGAGACTAGAACTAGGAGGGGAGAAACGAGTAATATCATTCGCTAGTATGTGTCCTAACTAAGCTGAATTTTCTTACTTAATAAGTTGACAAATTGTGATATGCCAATTAACCTTTGTTTTGAAGCTGTATTCTGGAATGATATCTGAAATTCAAGAGATGAGCAATGGAAAAATCTTGATACAAAGGAAAGGACTGAGAAGATAGAATATGAAATGAAAGTAAGGTATCCTCACCTCTTCAAATTACCATTTGACACCCCCAAATCTGGGTACTTCATTTTCACAGGATTCGGTGTTCACTATCTAAATAAAACATAACTACTGCCCGTAAATAAGGAATGCAAAATAAATTACAATCTTAATCAAATAAAATCTTCCTTATAAAAAGGATTACAAACAACCTTGTTCAAAAGTTCCCAGGTTTCTAACCTTAAATAACGTCAAATGCGGAAAATAAAACATCATAACATACTTTCAAGACTTATTACAAATCATGTCATAAATATGAACAAGTCTTCATTTTTTCATCTTACCTTTGCCCTTGCTGGTTGACGGCTCGTCAACCTTCTTAACTTTGGCTGCAATGGTTATATAAATGCAAGAGTGAGCAAACAAAAGCTCACTTGAAATAACAATCAATAATGATGACATATCACTGAATAACTTCAGTTGAATTGAATAATACTCCTATCATTGATAATCAAGAATTGAATATAGAATTTAGAATTCTTCTGAGGGTCACAAGACCTTGAACTATGTCCTTGGTTTTAAATATTTCTATTTAAACCTTTAACAGTCGTTAGACTATATGGACCTTAACTCGTACTTAGGGGAATCAGCCCTTCGTACCATGTATTGTGCACAAACATCTTAACGCTTTAGCATGGTAATCCCCTATTAATAGGGTTGTTCATCTCAGTATTAATTAACGAGTCCACACCAAATAAAGTTTGGTTTGGATAAGCCCTAAGAGTAATTTAGAGTTCAACTATCATCAACTCAAGAGTAGTTGAATCAACTTACAATAATTAAGAATTCAATAACCAAAGAATTATGAAATAATTTATGCTTTAGAATTAAACTTAAAAGATTTGAAAGATACGATAAGACCTTGCTTGAACAATTAAGTCAATGCTACATTATTTCAATAAGATACTTGTCCATTGCAGAATAAAAGGACTTGCTCAAACAATAGTAAAAATAATCGAGTTAGGATAAGAAAACTTGCGTAACGTAAAAGTAAGGTTTAGAAACTTGCATAAACATAACAAGAAAGGATAAAACAACTTGCCTCGTGCACAAGCTACAAATTATAATTCAATTTCTCAATCGTCCTACACATTACATTATATTTACGATATCGATTAGTTTCATAACCACTACGTTTAACCGTTGAACATCTCACTTAAGTTCAACTTAACAACGTGGTTCGTAATCTTAACTTGTTAACTAACCACAAAACGTGAATCTAAACTCACCACATGCATATCACACGTGTATAATCTTTTAAACCATCATAATCATATCTTACAACAACAATATCCAAATTCACACATAAATTGTTAATATGAGACTTCAAATTGTCTTATATATGTCAACAATATGTTATATTATTGTTTTATATACTTTACGTGTCATCAGGTTCATTACATTTAGTTAATTCCTTATGTTAGACTTAAAACACACAACACAATTTTTGGATAGCAAGAAAGCCCGCTGGGGCGGGTTTGAGCCCGCTGGGGTGGATGTTCCTGCTGTGGGAAAAATCAGCTAGCGAACTTGTGCAGGACAAAGCCAATTTGGCTTATTTCCTCGCACCAAACTCAAAATTTAGTACATATAATGCATATAAGACTTAATAAAATCATAACTTTATGCTTCTAACATATTTTAACATATATAATCATCACAAAACATAATCAAACACCCTTAATTTTATAATTTTGAAGAAAATACTTGTTAAGTGTTCTTGAAGAAAATAAATATTGTGACTTTATTTTTAAACCAAATCACACAATTCAAAGCATATTAATTTTGTTTCTTAACATATTATTACAATTCATGATCAATTTATATAATATATCACAATCAAACACAAATTTTGATACTTAAGAAACTATTTTTCAACTAATTCACTTTAAATTGCTATGAACATGATTTCTTCATGTTCATCATATTTACATGAATTGAATCACATAAACAATCATATAATTCATATATAAGCATGTTATAACACAAATTACATATAGAATTCATGGTTACATCAATTTCATAAACAAACTCAAATACATCGAACTAAACTATGGTGAAACTATGAAAATAAAAACTTAAATTAGATTATACCTTTTGTTATTAGGAGAAGAAGATGATGGCGATGATGATAATTCTCTGTTTTGATTTCTCAAAACTTCTTCTTCCTCTTTCTTTCTTTATTCTTCTTCTCTCTTTTCTCACTAGTTCTCTGTTCTTTTTAACTCTGACTAACTTAACGTAGTATAACTGACATATAGATATAATATACATATAATACATATAATATCATAATATAATAACTGATGAATAATTAATCTCTTAATAAATATACTAGTTATGTATTTTTGAAAATCAAAAGCCACTAAAGCTTGTTTGGCAAAACCCATTTATTTTTAAAAACAAATTTTTAGGAACCAAGGCCTTGTTTGGTAAAACTACATTAAAATAGATTTAAGGGCCTTATTTGGCACAACAAAATTAAACCCCTTTTATTTTATTTAATAACTCATTTAACACATAGTTTCCAATGTCACACTTTATTTAATTAAATCCCACTATTTGAATTTAATCAAATTAAAGCTAACATCTATTAATTAAATAAAATTGCCACATAAACTAAATCGCTACACAATTATAATTTATTCATTAATCATAATTTCATGTAACAAATTAGTAAATTTCTAATTTAATTATTTAAATTAAATTATTATATCCTCATTACCAAATACCACATAATATTCATTTAATTTAGTTATCTCACTTAAATTAGAATTGAATCACAAAATTACTCAAACATCAATTTAATTAACATATTGCACTTAATTAAATAACTCCACAACAATCACTTCAATTATTTATTCAACTCAATAAATAATTCAACTAAGATATTTACTTAATTAAATAAATATTTAATATTAAAATAAAAAAATTCTCGTTTGTTACAATCTTCCCTCCTTAAAAATTTTTTATCCCCAGAATCACAAAAAATAACTCATTCGTCATGTTTTTCCCCCCTAAAAAGATTCTGTCCTCAAAATTGATATACAATAAATTAAACAAATAATTGGGGATAAGTTTTCATCATAACATCTTCAAGTTCCCACGTAGCTTCTTCAGCATTGTGGTTCCTCCAGATTACCTTAACAGAAAGTATCACTTTATTTCTAAGTACTTGCTCTTTCCTGTCAACTATCTGAACAGGAACTTCCTCATATGTTAAGTCTTTGTCAAACTGTAACGGCTCATACTCTATCACATACTTGTAATTGTGTTTATATGATCGCAACACAGAAATATGGAATACGTTATGAATATGATTTAACTCCGGAGGTAATGCAACCTCGTAATGCAACCTCGTAAGCTACCTCACCAACCTTTCGCAGTATCTCTAAAGGTCCAATGAATCTGGGACTCAGTTTTCCCTTCTTGCCAAATTGAATCTTCCTCTTCCAGGGAGATACCTTCAGAAAAACGAAGCTTCCCACTTCAAATTCTCGATTCTGACGATGATAATCGGCATACTTCTTCTGTCTATCCTGAGCAGCTACCAATCTTGTTCTGATCATCTTGACGATCTCAGCAGTTTGTTGCACCAAGTCCGGTCCCAACAATTGTCGTTCACCAACCTCAACCCAGCATAATGGAGTCCTGCATTTCCTATCGTACAATGCTTCTTAAGGCGGCATGCTAATACTCACATGGTAACTATTGTTTTAAGCGAATTCCACCAACGGTAGATGATCATCCCACCTTACTTTGAAGTCCATAACATAAGCTCTCAACATATCCTCTAGAGTTTGAATCGTTCTCTCGCTCTGGCCATCAGTTTGGGGATGGTATGCCGTATTTATTCGCAATTGCGTTCCCAAGCATTCCTGTAATTGCTTCAAGAAATTCAACGTGAAACGCGGATCCCTGTCTGATACAATTGATATCGGAACACCGTGTCTAGAAATAATTTCCTTAACGTACAGTTTCGCCAACTGATCCAAGTTGAATCTAATCTTGATAGGTAAGAAATGCACTGACTTCGTCAGTCGATCCACAATAACCCATACTACACCATAGCCCTTCTGAGTCGTTGGAAGACCAACCACGAAATCCATCGTGATATGCTCTCATTTCCATTCCGAAATCTCCAACGGTTGTAGCAATCCACTTAGTCTCTGATGTTCTGCTTTGACTTTCTGGCATGTTAGGCACTTTGCAATACATTCAGCTACGTCTCTCTTCATATTCGACCACCAGAAATGATGTCTGAGATCCTGGTACATCTTTGTACTCTCAGGGTGAATCAAATATCTCGAACTGTGAGCTCCACTCAAAAAAAATTCTTTAACTTCGGGCACTGGCGGAACCCAAATTATCCCTTCAAATTGTAGAAGTCCATCATTATCAATCTTGAACTTTATCTCTTCACCATCGGTTACTCTTTTTAGGATCTTCTCACATTCCTCATCATGTAGTTGTGCCTCTTTCAAATTGTCCACCAAAATTAAATCTGTAGTTACTTGGAACAATTTCTCATCCACCACATTCGGATACTTAACTTCCAACTCCAACTTAGCCATCTCATTTACCAACTGTTCCTGAGTAGTTAGCAACATTAACTTCTCACGACCATTTTTGCTTAAGGCATCGGCAACGACATTAGCTTTACCCGGATGGTAAAGAATCTCGCAATCGTAGTCCTTGATAAGCTCCAGCCATCTCCTTTGGCGCATATTCAAATCTTTCTGTGTAAAGATGTACTTCAGACTCTTATGATCTGTGTATATCTCACACTTTTCTTCATATAGGTAATGTCTCCATATCTTCAAAGCAAACACTACTGTTGCCAATTCCAAGTCATGGGTCGGATACCCTTTCTCATAATTCTTTAGCTCACGTGATGCATAAGCAATGACTTTGCCGTTCTGCATCAGCACACAACCTAATCCTTTATGTGAAGCATCACTGTATACCACGAAATTTCCTATACTATCAGGCAATGATAACACAGGCGCAACACTCAACCTTTTCTTCAGTTCTTGAAAACTTTCCTCACACTTTTCCGTCCAAACGAACTTCACCGTCTTCCTCATCAAATTCGTCAATGGACTGCGATCTTGGAAAAGTCTTGAATAAATCTTCTGTAGTAACCTGCCAATCCCAAGAAACTCCTCACTTCTGACGGTGTCTTTGGCTGATCCCAATTCATTACAGCTTCAACCTTCGACGGATCTACTAAAATTCTATCTTTGTCAATAACGTGGCCAAGAAATTGCACACGTTCTAACTAAAATTCGTACTTCGAGAATTTCGCATATAACTTCTTTCGTCTCAGCGATTCCAATATCAGCCTCAAATGTTCAGTGTGTTCCTCCTTAGTTTTGGAATAGACCAAAATGTCGTCTATGAACACCACTACGAACTTGTCCAGAAATGGCTTAAACACTCTATTCATTAAGTCCATAAATGCTGCTGGTGCATTTGTTAGACCAAATGACATCACTAAGAACTCGTAATGTCCATATCGAGTTCTAAATACCGTCTTCGGTACATCTGATAAGTAGGTTTTATACCTACTTATTGGCTATCAACTCGCTATAACTTTAGCTTACTCTCACGTGTTTTAGTTCATTTTCATGCATTTTATCTTCATTTTGTAGATTGCATAATGGAACTCTCTTTTAATGGAATAATGGTGGAAATGGCATAGAGCCGGCATGATGGCGAGCTTTAGGCTTGTGGTGGAGTGAAGGCGAGCATGGCATGTGGAAGTGGCATGGAAGTGAAAGAAGAAGGAAGATGAAAGCAGCAAATGTGCACCAAAAGCACCAGCAGGAAGCTATCAGAATCTGCAGAAAAACCGAGCAGCGCGGCCGCGCCCTCTTTAGGCATATTCATGGCGCGCGCGCTCCACACTAGAAGCAGATCAGAAGCCAGCGCGCCCGCGCCCCAATTGGCTTACGGGGCAGCGCGGCCGCGCTAGGCTGGTCAATGGCAGATTGACTTTTTCACTTAAAATCCTGTTTGCGTGTTTTTCCTTATAAGGGTGTATTTGGATGTTATAGACTTATCTTTTTGAATGTTATTCTTATTATTTTAGGGTTTTAGAGAGGGATAGAGAGCTTGTAGCTTACTCTTCCTACATTTTGGCTTCTCTCTTGATTTCTCTTAGATTTCCTTACATTTTGCATAGATTAGGGTTTGGATTGGATGATTGAAGAACTTGGCTCCACATTGATGGTTAATCTTTGAAGTAGAGATTTCAGATTTGCATTTTCTATCTCTTAGCTTCTCTTTACTTCTTTAATTGCTTTTCAATGTATGATCAAGTTATGATAATGGTTTTTGCTTCAGTTATGAACTAATTTCAATTATGGAATTTTAATGGATCTTTTTGCTTAATTTCATATTTGTATGCCTCTATGTTGAGCTCTAGTTGATTATGTGTGGATTGCCTAATATGGTTTGTTTTGCTTATTTAGATGCTTGATCACCATCTACCCGTATTAACTTGTATGAAATTGGAAAATGAAATATAAGTTGAGATATGGCCATATTAGTATGTGTTCATGATTTTTACATGTGATAGATTTCATGATTTGTAATCCGGATAGGCATATACCGTATTACCATGTGTAGTCATTTGAGAGAGCTTGTGCTTAAATCTATATTATTATTAAGTCACATAGAAATATAGTGGTTTATATAATATTGGATGTTCACATATATTCTATCTCTTTTGTGGATTGTGTGTGATATGAGCATGGTATATCGAGAGATAGCCATGTTTTACTTTCATGCTCTTGGCTAGCAATCGGAAGTAATCAAATAGGCTTAACAAGAGGTATTTAATCTGAATGTGGCATTAAGTGAAGTTAGAATCCTATATCTTCTTTTTCTGAATCATTTACTTGATAATTAGTTAGTATTTGTTAATCTTTAGTGTTAGATAAATCATATTTTGATCAATCGTTTAAGCAGCCCGAAACAACTAAAAAACTGTTGCATGTTAGATTATAAATATTCATATTTCTCCGTGGGAACGATCATCTACTTACTCTATATTACTTGTTGACCGTGTATACTTGCACGTGTGTCTTTGATTTGATTAACACCGAAATAAGCCAACAACATCCTCTCTTCTTACCTTCAACTGATGATACCCACTTCTCAAATCTATTTTCGAGAAGTATCTAGCACCCTTTAGTTGATCGAACAAGTCATCAATTCTAGGTATAGGATACTTATTCTTGATTATGACTTTGTTCAACTCCCTACAATCAATGCAAAGCCGCATTGATCCATCCTTCTTTATCACGAACAATATCGGCTCTCCCCATGGTGATACACTCAGCTGAATGTACTTCTTGTCCAGCAATTCCTGCAGTTGAACCATCAACTCCTTCATTTCGATCGGAGCCATTCTGTACGGGGATTTCGATATCAGAGAAGTCCCCGACGCTAAGTCTATCACAAACTCTATCTCTCTATTCGGCAGAAGTCCTGGCAAATCGCTCAAAAATACGTCCACAAACTCCTTAATTACTGATATTTCTTCCATCTTCGGACTCTCCTTATGAGTATCCACTATGTAGGCTAAGTACCCTACACAACCTTGCTTCAATAGCTTCTTGGCCTGTATAATCGTTAGACAACTCGTTTTCCTAGGCGACTTGCTGCCATAAAACACTACCTTTGATGGAGTCGTAAGGTTTACAGACTTCTTCTGGCAATCAATTACAGCCCCATGGTTGAACAACCAATCCATACCTAGTATAACATCGAACTCCCCAAGTTTAATCGGAATTAAATCTACCATCAACTCATAACCCTTAATGTTCAACCTACAGTCCTTGTGTACAAACCTAACAGGAATAACCTCCCTATTCGTAATCTCTATGTTCAAAGGGTAAATTAATTCCTCCTTAGGTAAGTCTAAAGTCTTAGCAAAGTCATCAGATATGAATGAACAAGTAGCACCCGAATCAAATATTACATAAGCATTAATACTATTGACCGGAATAATACCTGACACCACATCCTTGACTGCACAACATCCTGCACGGTCATGTTGAATGTTCTGGAAGTGGGTCGGCTCGTCTGCGGTGGTCCAACAATAGCCAAGGTGCTGCCGCTGCCATTTCTTCTCCCTCCCCTCCAGCTGGCTTCTTTGGGCAATCACGGGCTATATGATCCTTGGACCCACATGTGAAGCTCACTCCCTTCTTCGGGTTAGGACAATTTGGAGCAATGTGGCCTTCCTGACCACAGTTGTAACATACTCGCCTTCTCCTCAAGCACACTTCAGTGTGATTCTTCCCGCATGTAGCACATGCTTCAATTCTTCTCTTCTGTTGACCTCCCTGTTGACTTCCAGCAGATGTGTTGTCATTCCACTTCCTTTTCTGGTTGGTACCACTACCACTAGCCTTATTCTCTGTCTCATTCTTCTTCTTCTTCAGGTCTTGATTGTATTTGGTCAAGGCATCGCTTCCACCTTCCGCGATGATCGCCTTCTCTAAAACTACAGCAAACGTATTCAGCTGGAACATGGAGACCTTACTATATAACCAGGGCTTCAATCTCTGCTTGAATCATCTTGCCTTTCTCTTGTCAGTACTAACCTGGTATGTTGCAAACATTGCAAGCTCGTTGAATTTTGCGGCGTACTCTGGCACCGTCATCACTCTCTGTTTCAGCTCTAGAAACTGAACCTCCATCTGGTTCTGCGAGCTTACTGGAAAGTACCTTTCAAAGAACATCTCTTTGAATTTGCCCTATGCTATTACCCCTTCTCCTCCTCGAGTCTTATTAGCCTACCACCAGTAGCTAGCTTCCGACTTCAGCATGAATGTCGCGAAAGCCATCTTCTAGTCATCGTTAATCCTTGCCACATCGAAGACCTTATCCATTTCCATCACCCATGTCTGGGCCTCAATCGGGTTCACGGATCCCTGGAATTTCGGTGGTCCTACTGTATTGAATTCTTTAAAAGTCGCAGTTTGAACTTACGGCTGATTCGCAAGCACTCCCGTCAGTAGGTTCACCAGTTGCTGAACTGGATTGACATTCGCATCATCGTTGTTGTTGTTGTTTGTAGAACCCTCTTGTTGTTGACGCGTAGGTCTTCTTCTAGGAGGCATCTTTTTGTTAAGACATACATTTATTAGATCCCTTACTCATCTTTTAAATATTCAAGTTCAACTTAAACATTTAAAATAAATCAATTCACACTTGAACACATAGCATGTCAATAAACTTCGATATTTATTCATTCATAGTTTTAAAACATAGGATAGATAGCATCTCTGCTATTTACATCATCTTTCCTGAACTGAAACAAATTGCAGCATTACATCATTATCTTATCCCATTATTATCTCAAATTCTGGGATTTACATTTATTACATTCACAAGAAACACATAGTTTGTTACTCCACTATCTAGGCATGTTAAGATGTCGTACAGCCTCTCCACGTTCTTCTTCCATCACCCAAAACACTGTTCTGCGATCCACCATATACCACGGTAAATCCTTGAACTGAGCTGGGTAATAAAATACTCGATCATGGGCCCTATCTATAGCCGAATGAAAAGCATAGTCCGTCTCCTTCAGCTTGACCTTCTTTTCTTGAACCTCGTCTTCAGCTCGATCTGCACGTTGAGTAGCCTTCAAGCACACATCCTCTACTCTGGCACGCTTCGCTGACTCCTCTTTAATGTCGTTCTTCAGTTTCGCTAGCTCAGCCAGTGCATCATCCCTTTCACTCTCCATGTGAACTAGATCCTACTTCGCGTTTCCAAGTTATTCGTCCAGTTCTTGAATCGTTTCCTCCTTCTGCTGTATGGCAGTTCGACTCTCGTCCACCAGCTCCTTCAGCTCTTCGACTCTATCCTGCAGCTCAACGTTGCGGTCGTAGACTTCCTCGTACATCACAGCGCTAATAAAGTTAGGTGGAATCTCCTTTTCAGGATCCTCCTCCTCCTCTGACTCATCCTCATCATCTCAGTCAAAGACTGGCTCATTCTCCTGACCCACTACGGGGATCAATGGAGATGGCTCTCTTTGAACCAACTTCTCCCAGACAGTATGGATGTCGCGGGGCTCCTCATCCTTAGGCATCTAGGAGACTCTCCAACATTCGCCATCCTGACACAAAATTTTAAAGTTTAATTATTACGTGATATCGATCGATACTCCTCGGGTACAAAAATGTAAACACACAGCACGTAATATAGTTTATTATCGTAACTATCATCACAATCTTTTCGATCTCCTATAAGGCTACTACCTAAGGTTTCCCCACCTAAGGTTCATAACCTAAAGCTTTAATACCAACTTGTGACACCCCCAAATCCGGGTACTTCATTTCCACAGGATTTGGTGTTCACTATCTAAATAAAACATAACTACTGCCCGTAAATAAGGAATGCAAAATAAATTACAACCTTAATCAAATAAAATCTTCCTTATAAAAAGGATTACAAACAACCTTGTTCAAAAGTTCCCAGGTTTCTAACCTTAAATAACGTCAAATGTGGAAAATAAAACATCATAACATAATTTCAAGTCTTATTACAAATCATGTCATAAATATGAACAAGTCTTCACTTGTTCATCTTACCTTTGCCCTTGCTGGTTGACGGCTCGTCAACCTTCTTAACTTTGGCTGCAATGGTTATATAAATGCAAGAGTGAGCAAACAAAAGCTTACTTGAAATAACAATCAATAATGATGACATATCACTGAATAACTTCAGTTGAATTGAATAATACTCCTATCATCGATAATCAAGAATTGAATATAGAATTTAGAATTCTTCTGAGGGTCACAAGACCTTGAACTATGTCTCTGGTTATAAATATTTCTATTTAAACCTTTAACAGTCGTTAGACTATATGGGCCTTAACTCGTACTTAGGAGAATCAGCCCTTCGTATCATGTATTGTGCACAAACATCTTAACGCTTTCGCATGGTAATCCCCTATTAATAGGGTTGTTCATCTCAGTATTAATTAACGAGTCCGTACCAAAGAAAGTTTGGTTTGGATAAGCTCCAAGGGTAATTTAGATTTCAACTATCATCAACTCAGGAGTAGTTGAATCAACTTACAATAATTAAGAATTCAATAACCAAAGAATTATGAAATAATTTATGCTTTAGAATTAAACTTAAAGTATTTGAAAGATACGATAAGACCTTGCTTGAACAATTAAGTCAAGGCTACATTATTTCAATAAGATACTTGTCCATTGCAGAATAAAAGGACTTGCTCAAACAATAGTAAACATAATCGAGTTAGGATAAGAAAACTTGCGTAACGTAAAAGTAAGGTTTAGAAACTTGCATAAACATAACAAGAAAGGATAAAATAACTTGCCTCGTGCACAAGCTACAAATTACAATTCAATTTCTCAATCGTCCTACACATTACATTACATTTACGATATCGATTAGTTTCATAACCACTACGTTTAACAGTTGAACATCTCACTTAAGTTCAACTTAACAATGTGGTTCGTAATCTTAACTTGTTAACTAACCACAAAACGTGAATCTAAACTCACCACATGCATATCACACGTGTATAATCTTTTAAACCATCATAATCATATCTTACAACAACAATATCCAAATTCACACATAAATTGTTAATATGAGACTTCAAATTATCTTATATATGTCAACAATATGTTATATTATTGTTTTATAGACTTTACATATCATCAGGTTGATTACATTTAGTTAATTCCTCATGTTAGTGCATAAAACACACCACAAATTTTGGACAGCAAGGAAGCCCGTTGGGGCAGATGTTACTGCTGTGGGAAAAATCAGCTCGCGAACTTTTGTAGGAAAAAGCCAATTTAGCTTATTTCCTCGCACCAAACTATAAATTTAGTACTTATAATGCATATAAGACTTAATAAAATCATAATTTTAAGCTTCTAACATGTTTTAGCATATATAATCATCACAACACATAATCAAACACCCTTAATTTTACGATTTTGAAGAAAACACCAATGTTAAGTGTTCTTGAAGAAAATAAATACTGTGACTTTGTTTTTAAATCAAATCACACAATTCAAAGCATATTAATTTTGTTTCTTAACATATTATTGCAATCCATGATCAATTTATATAATATATCACAATCAAACACAAATTTTGATACTTAAGAAACTATTTTTCAACTAATTCACTTTAAATTGCTATGAACATGATTTCTTCATGTTCATCATATTTACATGAATTGAATCACATAAACAATCATATATTCATATATAAGCATGTTATAACACAAATTACATATAGAATTCATGTTTACATCAATTTCATAAACAAACTCAAATTCAAAGAACTAAAATATGTTGAGACTATGAAAACAAAAACTTAAATTAGATTATACCTTTTGTTATTAGGAGAAAAAAATGATGGTGATGATGATAATTCTCTGTTTTGATTTCTCAAAACTTCTTCTTCCTCTTTCTTTCTTCTTCTTCTCTTTTTTCTCTCTAGTTCTCTGTTCTTTCTAACTCTGACTAACTTAATGTAGTATAACTGACATATAGATATTATATACATATAATACCTATAATATCATAATATAATAACTGGTGAATAATTAATCCCTTAATAAATATATTAGTTGTGTATTTTTGAAAATCAAAAGCTACTAAGGCTTATTTGGCAAAATCCATTTATTTTTAAAAATAGATTTTTAGGAACTAAGGCCGTGTTTGTTAAAACTACATTAAAATATATTTAAGGGCTTTGTTTGGCAAAACAGAATTAAAACCCTTTTATTTTATTTTAATAACTCATTTAACACATAGTTTCTAATGTCACATTTTATTTAATTAAATCCTACTATTCCAATTTAATCAAATTAAAGCTAACATCTATTAATTAAATAAAATTGCCACATAAACTAAATCGCTACACAATTATAATTTATTCATTAATCATAATTCAATGTAACAAATTTGTAAATTTTTAATTTAATTATTTAAATTAAATTATTATATCCTCATTACCAAATACCACATAATTTTTATCTAATTTAATTATCTCACTTAAATTAGAATTTAATCATAAAATTACTCAAACATCAATTTAATTAACATATTGCACTTAATTAAATTATTCTACAACAATCACATCAATTATTTATTCAACTCAATAAATAATTTAACTAAAATATTTACTTAATTCAATAAATATTTAAAATTAAAATACAAAATTCTCGTTTGTTACAATCTTCCTTCCTTAAAAAGATTCTGTCCCCAGAATCACAAAAAAAAAAACTCATTCGTCACATACTAGGTACGTAAATTTTGGGGACGAAATTTCATAAAGAGGGGAGATTGTAAGACCTCGAATTTTATGAAATAAAAGTATTTAATTTTTCTTATAATTATTATTCTATTCAGTAAATGGTTAAATTGATAAAAGGTTAAAGTTAAATGTGATATGTGCAAATTTTACAAAGTAAGCAAGTTGTCATATAATATTCGTTGTGTCGGGGAATATTTGTTTGATCGGGGAATATTTTTTTTGTCGGAAAATATTCGTACGACGACGCAATCATTGGTGGACCCCACAACAGAATAATTATCGGATATAGAAAGCTACAAAAATAACTTTTTTATAAAAATAACGGCAAAACTTTTACCGTTAAACTGTTGAAATACCCGGTGATAAAAATATAGTAATACGCGTTGTGGCACAGTAGCACACGGTATTGCACAGTATCTTTGATTATTGATGCTTACGTAAGAAGTCACTTAGTTTTATTTAATAATTGTCACAGTAGTTGCTGTATAGTATCTCATATTATTGATTCAATTATTGTCACAGTATCATCTGCACAATACATTATATTATTAAATCAATAATTCACACAACACAGTTACTCATATTATTATTAGCATTATTGACAATGTCTAGAAAGTTTTGTCTAGGAAAGAGGTTAGGTTATTTAATTGCGCGCCAGTAAGGAGAAATTCTTATCGGAAAGCCCCATATTTCCTAGGAACGATCTGGTTGTCAATATTGTGAGTTATAATATTAATGATGAATTATTGATAAAAATATTTCTATTGTGTTGGGAATATTAATGTTAGTGGAAATCAACATTTATTTTGATAATAGTTGATTTCTGGATATTAAATTGACCAAGCGGGCGATTAATCAGATAAATGAGCAATTAATTACTATTGGTTCACATGCAAGGAACTATTGGTTCACATACAAGTACTATTAGGGGATGTTATGAAAGATTGATAATACTTGAGGGACTAAATTAGAAATAGAGGTAAAAATAAAGGTACTAAAGTATAATTAACTTTGTAATTTGCCACCTTTTCCTAGCCTATAAATACTCCTCCATCCATTCATTATTTCCTACCATTTCTGAAGAGCAAAGTTATAATCACAAGCTATAGTGAGAACAGAAACTATAGAGAGAGAATAAGAGAGAAAGAAGAAGAGTATTCTACTACTACACTATTGCAGTATCCAAACTTCTACTAAGGTAAGGGGTATTATTTCTTTCGTATTCGTAAAGGATGTTATGTTTTCTCAATACTCGTAAGGTTATTAAGTTGTGGGAATAACCTGTCTACGCGGATTATCGCATGCCTGGTGAATAACCCTTCTTATTTATTCTTTGTTAATCTGTGGGAATAACCTGTCTACGCGGACTACCACATGCCTGGTGAATAACCATTTGTAGTCATTTTTTATTAAAGTTGTGAAAATGATCTGTCTACGCGGATTACCGCATAACGGGTGAAAATTCATTTGCAGTTTCGTATATTATTTCATTTCATATTCTTAAATCTAAATTTACTATGGTAAGTATTGCTTCTATACTTCCTGAAATGATTAGAAATTCTTTAAGATTTGTGCTTCATCTATTATCATTTAATGGAATATTGGTTTGAACTTTCTTATTGAAATTTTAATCTTTTCATGTCGGGGTACTATTCATTCGGGTTACTATTCATACAGGGTTACTATTCACGACAAAATTATTTCTTTTTCTGTCTAAATTATCTTTTATTCATACTAGAGTACTATTCATCTAGATTACTATTCATCTAGAGTATTATTCATGCCGGAGTACTATTCACAACGAAATTTAATTTCTTTTCTTTCTCCAAATTATCTTTTATGAAACTTATTCTTGAAGTTGAATCCATATTTTTATCTTCATGTTGACAATTTAGACATTATTAAACTCTGGATAAATTGACTTATAAATCTCTAATATTTGTCCTTGATCTCACTTGATTCATTCCTTATATCATTGTCATAATCCTCAGACTTATATTGTGGTTAAAGTTATCTTTGGTCCGTAGTGCAAAGATGAACTGTTGATTGATATCTTTGGCCCGTAGTACAAAGATAAACTGTTGATTGATATCTTTGGCTCGTAGTGCAAAGATAAATCGTTGATTAATATCTTTGGCCCATAGTGCAAATATAAACTGTTGATTGATATCTTTGGCTGTAATGCAAAGATGAACTGTTGATTGATATCGTTGGCCTATAGTGCAAAGATGAACTGTTTATTGATATCTTTAGCCCGTAGTGCAAAAATGGACAGATGTATGGTAGTATCATGACCACTGATGATATAGTTGAATATCTTTGGCCCTTAGTGCAAAGATAGACAATTGATTGGTATGTTCATGACCATTGTTGTTACATTTGAATGTCTTTGGAGTAGGGTGTAATTAAAGACGATATGATTATTGAGTGTCTTTAGCCTTTGTGGCAAGGACATTGAGTGAAAGCTATATTAAGCCTTTGTGGCAATGAGAAACTGTTGATTTACATGATTATAAACATGAATTGTGAATTAATATAACCATAATCTTTGGTGTTACAGGTAAAGACAGGTGATAAAAATTATCTTCGTCCTTGGGTGCGAAGAGGAATTTATCAACATAATTATGATCATGAACTATTTACATGATTGTGGACAGGAACTGTTGATTGATGTTACAAGGATAAAATATTATTGGTGGACTTTTAACACGGAGAAGAGAATAGACATTATGGTCTATTTGACTCTTCTAATGTATTGTTCGTTCCACTACAATGGTTGATCTAAAACTTGTTGTCTATTATATTCTGTCAGATTTTCACTATTGAAGACTAAAGATAATTCATTCTTTATTATCTTAGTCATGATATTCTTTACAAGGCTAGTTGAGCTCACCCTTTTTCTTTTGGTTCCATTGTTCTTCTCAGGAAATGAGAGTGAAGCTGGGGACTAGTCGGGGAGTGAAGTAATGATCCAAGTTAGTAACCATAATGTTTCAAGTTAGTGGTTGTTCTCATCAGATTATAAGATAGAATGACAAACTGATAGGTGCCATTGTGAGGTGCTATCCAAGGTTGGGATATGAGTCACAGTTGAAAGAGTGTGTTACCACTATCATACAAGATGTCTAACCACGTACAAATTAATGTTATCATAAGATATGGTTGTGCACATCCACTTGTTGATTATATCTATGAGCACTACCTATATAATTTTGGAGTATAGTTGGAATATAATCCTCAGTTTGAGACAATGGAGATAATTATATAGCATGAAGATACACATCATTGGAATGAACATGATAGTATTCTTCTCGTTCTTCTTTAGGGTCTATTGGGTCAACCAAGGTTAATTCTCAAGTCCTATGGTGTCTATTATAACTTAAAAGCATGGCATCCTATGTACGAAGGTTTCTTTGAGTATTTTTCAAAGGTTTTAATTCCTAAAATAATTATTGACTGTACCTTTATGTAACGTATCATTAATAAGGAGTATGAGTACTGTATTTGTATTAAAACTCACAGTTTATGTGTGGTCGTATTGTGCACGACAGAGTAATAGTTGTAAATAGGAAGTTTGTATTTTGATTTTGTACCATGTATTTGGCTACTCAGAATGGGTTGTGTGGACCTATTTTGGGGGCGTCACAAAAGAGACCATATAGGTCGTACTTTGTGCCAACATAAAATGTTTGTTGTCCATCGGAGAAAAGAAAATAATTGGGTTATTTCGACCCTTAAAGTTGGGTCATGATCATAAATTAGTTAGTCCGAGTAAGGAAAATCTCACCGAGACACATAGAAACATAACCCATGTTGCAAGATAATTAATTAATATATTTCATAAATCTAGGGTTGGTGCAAGTTTGATGATGAATGTACTTAATGAAATAATTAGAGGGAGGGGCAATGTAGGTTTTACTGCTGCGGATATTCGAAATGTTGTTAGGAATATAAGACGTGACACAATGGAGAGTCATGATGTTCAGGCTACGATAGATCATTTGACGGAGATACGCCACAATCTTAGCATAGTTTTTTTTCTTCTTCTTGTTAAGTCTGATTCTGAGGATGAAAATGGTGTCGGGAGTATTATGTGGGTATATTATCAATCTATTATAAAAATTTTGGAGATGTCGTAACCTTTGACACTATGTATCAGACAAATAAGTATTCAATGTTGTTTGTCCCTTTCACTAGTGTGAATCATCATTATTAGTCTATACTATTTGGATTTACTTTATTGAGAGATGAGACAGAAGACACTTTTGAATAGATATTTAAAACTTGGCTAGAAGCGATGGAAAATAAGGCACCCATATCAATTATAACAAATCAAGATAAAGCAATGTCCAATGCGATTGCAAGGGTTCTATCAAATACTCACCACACTCTTTGCTCTTGGCATATTAGTAACAAGTACCCAAAAAAGTTACATAGTCTGTATGCTGAATATATATTTAAAGATGATTTTAAAACATGTGTTTATAAATCATTGACGATCGATGAATTTGAGGAGCGTTGGAAGTATTTAATGGCATAGTATAAATTGCATAAACTTGATTGGCTACGTTCCCTTTACGAAGTCAAAGAGAAGTAGATATGGGCATATTCGAAGATGTATTTTGCAGCTAGTATGATGACAACTTCAAGGAATGAATGAATGAATAACTTATTTGATGAGTATGCTAATAGCACAACAAGAATGAAAGAGTTTATTATAAATTCTCAAAAGTAATTGAAAGACAATATTTGAGAGAGATGACCTTTGACTATGAAACCAAGCATCGAAAGCGGAGTTTGTATATTGGTTCTACTTTATAAAAACACGGGGCTTTGATTTATACAAAGGAAATGTTTATGCGTTTTCAAATTGAATTGACGAAATCGCATCAGTTTTGTGACGCCCCCAGAATAGGTCCACATAACCAGTTATAAGTCGCCAAAAATAACACTACAGAATTCAAATACAAATCTTCCTATTCAAAACTATTAAACTGCCGTGCAAAATACGACAAACACATAAGCTGTGAGTTTCAATAAAAATATTTCACCGTATAAAATATAAAAATATCCACACTCAAATTAAGTCCTCATTATAATTATTGTCACACTATTTTACAACATAGTGAAGACTTCTATAGTAACTATCTCGAATCATTACTCCACTCCCCAACTAGTCTCATCGACACTCTCATTTCCTAAGAAGAATAATGGAACAAAAAGGAAAAGGATGAGCTCAACTAGCCCAGTAAAGAATATTATAACTAAGATAATGAAGAATAAATTATTCTTAATCTTCAACAGTGATAAATCAGAATAAATATAATGGACAACAAGTTTTAGATCAACAACTACAGCTGAATAAATAATCCATTACAAGTAGAGAATTATGTCTATTGTCTTCTACGATTTAAAGGTCCATCATCAATATTTTACCACTGTAACACCAATCAATAATTATGCAAATCAACATTTTATATTTGCACTACGGGCCAAAGATATTCATTTGTAACACCAATGGTCATGATCATGCCAAAAACCTGTTCATCTTTGCACTACGGGTCAAAGAGAACTTTCATCACAAGCCTTTATCTATAACATTAAAGGTCATGATTATACCAATACAAAATTCATGGTCATAATCATATCAATTAACAGTTCATCTTTGCGCTACGGGCCAAAAAAAACTCTTCACCACAATTCAAGTCTGAGGATGATGACAATGATATAAAGGATGAATACAAGTGAGATCAATGATAAATATTAGATGATTTATAATTCAATTTATCCAGAGTTCAAGAAAGTCCAAATTGTCAACATGATGATCAAAACATGGGTTCAAATTTAAGAATAAGATTTATATTTCAACGATAATTTGGAAAAAAACTAAATTCCGTCATGAATAATATCCCGGATGTTTAGTACTCCGGTATGAATAGTACCCCAAATAAATAATACCCCGACATGAAAAGATTAAAATTTAATAAGAAAGTTCAGACCAATATTCTAATGAAATGATATTAGATGAAGTGCCAAATCTCAAGCAATTTCTAATCAATTCAGGAATTATAGAAGCAATACTTACCATAGTAAGTTTAGATTTATGAATATATAATAAAATAATATCACTTGTATAATATGAAGTATGAAAGAAAATGATATTACTTACGAGTATTGAAAGAAAATAATATCATTTCGAATATGAAAGAAATAATATCCCTTACCTCAATTAACAAGTGATTGGATGCTCAACTTGAATAATACTTGTACTCTTACTAATCTTCACAAATACCAAAGGTATCCTAGCACACCTTGAGAGAACTTATACTAAGAAATTTTTAGACAGTGGAAGGAAGTATAAGCAATGAAATTATGAATTTCCTTAGGTTAAGCCTTCCTATTTATAGCCAAAATATCCCACATTTTATAAATATATTATTCATCCATT
Source organism: Panax stipuleanatus (assembly GCA_020205555.1). Classification (NCBI taxonomy): domain Eukaryota; kingdom Viridiplantae; phylum Streptophyta; class Magnoliopsida; order Apiales; family Araliaceae; genus Panax; species Panax stipuleanatus. Next base: position 125,286,194 of record CM035122.1, on the reverse strand, counting down.
ATATATACTTTAAACATAATAATTACCCATTTTCATCCATTATCTATATTTTAAACATAATAATTATCCATTTTCATCCATTATCTATATTTTATTCAAAAAGAATAATCCATTATCAATATTTATTAAAAAAATATAAATCATTATCAAAAAGATTATTCCATTATCATTATTTATTCAAAAAGATTAATCCATTAGCAAAAATATTATTCCATTATTATTTTATTATTCGTTTCTTATATTAGACTTAATGTATTAATATTATGGAATTATTGTTCTTCAAATAATGAGTTAACATAAATATTTAAAACCCGTGACTTCCATTATGCAACTATCCATTACTTCCTTTGCTATGCTGTCAGTTATTGGTTCAATAATTTGAGATATTGTGACAATTATTATGACACCCCTAAATCCGTGTGCTTGCTACAGTGGACTTGTGCTCACAAATTTCTTCTGAGTATAATTATTATAGACTTACAATATTGACAACTAGATCTTTTCCAAGAAAGAGGTGGCCTTCCGTATAAACTACGCGCAATTAACTAACCCCTTTCCCTGATAGAACTTTCTAGCCATTGTCAATAATGTTTATTAGTCTAATAATATCATATACGATAAAACGAGTTATTGTGTCGTGTCAATTATAATAATATGAAATACTGTGCATTTGCTACCCTGACAATTATTGAGTTCAATAATATGAAATATTATGCAGTTGCTATTGTAACAATTATTGAATCAATAATATAAAGTACTGTGCAATACCGTGTGATACTTTATAATGTTTTGTGTCACTTTACTTTTATCATCGGATATTTAAACAGTAAAAAAAATGATAACACCGTTGACATTTTCTTTTATTAAAAAGGTTAATTATGTTATTTTCTACATCCGATAATATTTTGTTGTGGGGCCCATCAATGATTGGTTATTTCGGTGTCGTCGTACTTTTACCTAATATTCCCGACAAAATTAATATTCTCCGACAGAACGAATATTCCCCGATAGAACGAATATTCCCTGATAGAACGAATATTCCTTGACATACTTATATAATTTACACATATCACCCTTAACTTTAACTCTTTATCAATTTAACCATTTACTGAATAGAATAATAATTATAAAGAAAATTAAATACTTTTATTTCATAAAATTCGAGGTCTTACAACCTCCCCTCCTTATGAAATTTCGTCCTCGAAATTGATGTTCGTACCTGGAATTTCGAAGAGGTGAGGATACCTTGCTCTCATTTCTGATTTTAACTCCCAGGCCATTTCCTTAATATCATGGTTTCTCCATAAAACTTTAACTTGAGGTATAACTTTTGAGCGTAGAATCTGTTCCTTTTTATCCAAGATCTTGACAGGTCCCTCCTCATACGTTAAATCTTCGGCTATCTCATCTGGTTCCAATTCAATGATGTGGTTTGGGTTTCAAATATTTACGTAGCATAGATATGTGAAAAACTGTTATGAACACGAGACATACTTGGCGGTAAGGCTAGTTTATAGGCCACAGTTCCTACTCGGTCTAAGATTTTAAATGTACCAATATATCGAGGGTTGAGCTTTCCTCTCTTTTCGAATCTCGTAACTCCTTTCCATGGAGCAACACGTAATAATACATGATCTCCGACATTGAATTCTACGTCCCTTCGATGAAGATCAGAATAACTCATTTGTCGATTTTGTGTTGTTTGTATACGTTGTCGAATCCTTTGAATCCTTTCCGTAGTCATGCGTACCAACTCTGGTCCCAACAATGTTGCTTCACCCACCTCATTCTAACATATTGAAGAACGACACTTTCGTCCATACAACGCCTCGAATGGAGCCATGTCTATACTTGCTTGATAACTGTTATTGTAAGAGAATTCCACCAATGGCAAGTACTTGTCCCAACTTCCTTTGAAGTCTAGGGCGAAGAGTCTCAATAGATCTTCAAGAGTTTGTATAGTCCTTTCCTATTGCCCATCCGTTTGGGGATGATATGCATGAACTGAATCATAAATCAGTGCCCCCATAACTTTCTGAAAGCTGACCCAAAATTATGAAATGAATTTAGGGTCTCGATCAGAAACTATGGATACTGGCATGCCGTGCAATCTTACAATCTCGCTGATGTACATACTAGCCAACCGCTCAAGTGAATAAGTTTCTCGTATAGGCAAGAAATGAGCAGACTTGGTCAATCTATCCACAATGACCTAAACTGCGTCTAAGCCTTGAGAAACTTTAGGAAGGCTCATCACGAAATCTATGCTGATGTGTTTCCACTTTCATTTTGGATTCTCAAGTGGTTTCAACGGATCCTTTGGCACTTGATGCTCCTCCTTGACGCGTTGACCAGTTAAACACCTTGAGATAAACTCCTGCGATCTCTCTCTTCATGTTGCTCCACTAAAATGTATGTCAAAGATCATGATACATTTTGGTACTTCCTGGATGGATTGAAAACGGTGTGTTGTGTGCCACCATCATGATTTTATACTTCAAATCAAGGTCATTAGGAACACAAGGTCGAGAGTTGACTCAAAGTATATCTTCCTCGTCGATTCTTGCTTCTAGAACCGCACTTCTTGTACTTTCTTCTTCATATTCATCAACTCTATGTCTGTAGCTTGAGCAACTTTAACTTTATCGATTAAAGTCGGTTCTACCGTATATTGCCATCTTCACGTGCGTCCAAAAAATTTGCAATTGAATAAAATACTCCACCGCTTAACAGGGGCGGATCCAGAAATTTTTTCCAGTAGAGGCATATTTTAACTAATTTTATTGTTGAAGTTAAATAAAGAAAACTTGAACTAATCATAATAATATTTACAAATTGTAATAAATATTCATAATCTAAACTAAAAAAGAAATTTTAAATAAAAAATTCTTAGATATAATTTAGAAGACAAAAGTAGAATGAATCTATGTTTGTCTGTACTTGTATTTAAAATATGAATGAATTTTTTTTTGCCCTCTCCAAGTTTAACTCTTCCATTAATCTGTCCTTTTAAATTTATTCACTTACATATTTGCTCATACCCCTTACCTATAAAAAAACCCAGCAGGGGCAGCTGCCCCCCCTAAATGGATCCGCCCCTGCCGCTTAACATTAGTGAAAATTAGTTGAAAATATGTAATTTAAAAAACTTCCCATTGTGGGATGGATTCCTTCCTTTCTTCAAAAATGTGCAGTGTTTGGTTTCAAGTTAACTTGTCTATAAATTTTATACAAAAATGTGTTAGGAAAACAAAATGGACACTACATATATACTAACTTATCTGTTGTACACCAATGCAAAAAATCAGCATGTCAAGGCTAGTACTTTGTACTATGTCCTTAAGACAATTATGCCCTCCGTATGGTGCTTAGAGTTTTATAGCACTTGTCTCCCAGGATACAATAACAACGTGTGTTATAGCAGTACTACAAATAACACACTCAACGAACTAAAATTAATGCTTTAGACTCTCTATCATTATAAACTATAAACTATTTATGAAATGAAGAAGAAGAAGATTAATGCTCGAATGAATGAATGAATGAAATGGCAGCCCCCTATCTATTTATAAGAGGGATTAGTGACCCATTAGAAGGGACACAACCATTTGAAAAGGTATTATTTATCCAAAACGACATAGTTTTAAAGCCTAGCAGAATAGGCGCGTCTGTTCGGACCCATAAAATGACGTAGTTTTAGCCTTAGCAGAACCAAAACTATGTAGTTTTAGGTTAGCAGAAAAGGCGAGACAAAATGACGTAGTTTTGAGACATTCGTTTAGACTGATAGCCTTTTAACAGATACCGCTTCTCAAAACGATACAGTTTTGATAATAACTAAGATTTATCGAAACGACACAATTTTGATAATAAAACTAAAATAAATTTTAATTTTAATTTTAAATAAAAAATGTAAATAAATTTTGTCCAAAAAGTTATATACAAGGACCCAGACCCACGACCCATGACAACTGGTCGGCGGCGACGTGCGCGTGTGGGTTTGAACCAAGCTTTGGCTAGGTCCTCTCCCTTGGAACTGGATACGATGAAGTAATGCTATTTGTCAGTGAAGCTCTTCTTGTAGTTCTCCCACTTTGAGTTGTGGGCATACCCTTCACGAATTCTACACCTCCCCAGCAGAGTCACCAATTTAATGTGGGCAAGGAAATCGTACCTTGCTAGGGTTAGGGTTTCATGTTGGCTGAGAAGGAGAGAAATCTACGAAGAGCACTGAAATTGATTGAAGAGAAGAACAGGTGAGCGATTACTTCAATGACACGTGGCATAACTCTCAGAATTCGGAAACCTTGTTAGGGTATCAGGGATTTATAAAGCCTTCTTGAGTGCTTCCACTCCTAGAATTCGGAAACCTTATTAGGATAGCAGGGATTCCAAGAGCCTTCTTGAGTGTTTCTGGTTGGGAGAATGTCCAAGTCCTGCATCTGAAGAGAGGTCCCCTCCTTCATACAATGAAAGGGGTATTTATAGAGCTTCCTGGAACTTAAGTGGTCACATGTCAGGCACATGTCTTTTTAGTCATTAGAATAATGCCCATATCGTCCTATCCTTCTAGCCACCAATCCAATCCCTCAATCAATTCCCAAAACAAGCCGCCTCCACGAGCCTTCTGCCTCTAGTACACGTGAAGGCTTCTCTCGGGTCTAGCATATTTATTTTCAACTTTTCGGTCTTCATTTATTAGGTCATGCGAACCCTAATTTGTACATTTAATGAGGTCGTGGAACCCTAATTATGCATTTAATTTAATTAGGTCATGTGAATCCTAATTTGCACTTGGCTCTCTAGGGTCCTAGAAGAGGGAACCCCTAGAGAGCAAAATCCTTAAGGTTAAACCCTAAGGAGGCAAAACCTAGCAGGGCTGTTCCTTGGACATGCTAAGAAACCTTCTGAAAATCTCTCCATAGCTTGCTCAATATTTGTTTCCATATTTTTTCTGGAAATTGAAACAAAAAAGCTCATCAAATATTACCAAATAAAATTCAATCTAATAAAATCTCTCTTTTGGTAAACCAAATCTTTCCTTTTATCAAAAATCAAATATGACCAAATCAAATCTTATTTTATTTTGGAAATAAAATAAAATCTTTCTTTAATTGATTTTGAAGACAATATCCTTCCTCATCATCATTATTATTATTATTATTTAGAAGGAAATTCAAAATTCAAAATTTCCCTTTATTGGGAAATAAAAATCAAATCTTTTCTATGTTTAGAAAATAATATCTTTATATATTTTTATTTAGAAGCAAGATCAAATCTACTTATCTTTTGGAAACCAGATTGACTCTTTCCCTTAATAGGAACATGGTGACTGCTTCCTTTTCTGGTGCCAGCATACTTGAGAACATATATATGTATTTATATATATACATCTCCCAAGCCATTCAAGCTTCACTTTTTCATCTTGCTTCGTTCTGAATTTTTCTCTCTTCCTACGAGCCAGGAAGATCATCAAGGGAGCAGCAAGGAGACATTCTTCAATTCGAGCAAGAGGTAACAAGGAGAATTCCTCCCTATAGGGCCGAACCCTAGGGGTGAACCCTAGGGGGGACCCGAACCCTTGGGGTTCCATCCCTTCTTCTCGTCTTCGCTTTTCAATCTGCATGTTTTCTTATGAATTTTTCTTGATTTTTTCTTCATATGTTTCCCTTTTCAGGCAATTGTAGTCTTTCTTTTGTTTCCCGAGCCCCATCACCTTGATCATATCTTGGTTTTTTCCCTCGAATATTATCAAAGAAAGGCTATAATTTTTGCTGCGAAGAAGCATTCGTTCTGAGCAGTTAATTTGTGGAGCAACAGGACCTCAAAGGTATAAAGGGGAAAACCCCCCTAGTTAGTCAGTACCCAATAGCCTATAGGGGGGCCGAACCCTATAGGGACTGAAACCTTTTTTTTTACAGTAGGACCACCCTAGGTGGCCAAAACCTAGGGGACCAAACCCTAGGGAGCCAAACCCTAGGGGGGCCGAACCCTAGGGAGAAATCATCAATAAAATAAAAAAAATGAAGTCCGTGAGGAGCAATCACTATTTTGATCATAACTTTTGACTCGTTTGGATTTTCGGGGCCCTTAATATATCAAAACGAAGCTAACGACGAGAACTACAAAAGTCATCGCCTATGACCATGTTAGACACCTAAATTTGTCCAAAAAAGGCTCCGAATAATGCTTTTTAGCTGTCTAAAGTTTTTTCGAAAAATTTCAAAAAAAAGATTCTTTCGTAATTGTGATTCTAACTTTTCCTGTAATTGCAGACGTCTTTAAGCTTAAGCCTCAGACTTTACCTTTGCCATGATAAGCACTCAAGTTCAAATGCTTTCCTTGTCATCCTTCCCTTGCTCTTTAGAGCTCTTATGCTGAATTCTTCTTGCTTGCAGGCCCTCTCCATTGAACATTTTGTAGACCCGAAAACCACCAAGGAGGCCCCGTTCCTCAGTGATTGGGGAAGGGCTCCCATTTTTTGGTCTTTCCGATGTCTTTTGAGTGCAAGTTCAGGCTTATGACCGTCCAGTTTTTATTTTTTTTTGCCAGAGAACGAAGACTTGTTTCTATATACAGCGGCTTGCGAATGTTGGGATGATTTTCCCCATTCCAATCGCATTCCCCTCCAACAGGACTATGATGCTCTTACCATATTGATTTCACTTTGGTGCTCCTCTACATGCACATTCTTCCCTGCTTAGGAGGAATTCACACCTACTCTAGAGGATGTCTATGCCATCTACCAGTAAGCATTTGCCCCCTGCACGTGAGTCACGCCTTTGATGGGATGATAGCGCAAAATGTTTCAAGTGTTGAAGTCTTGATTCAAGTTTCTAAATAATTCGCAGAAGCTTGATTTGTTGTAAGCCTCGAAAACAGTAAGTCCTATGAGAAGGAACCTCTAGGGGAAAACCCTAGGAGAGCGAGCCCCAGAGGAACTCTCCCTGGATATCTTGAAAAATCTTCAATCTAATCCTTCTTATTCTCTCTTTAAGTTTCTCGCTTCTTCAGAATCAAGAAGTCATCGAGAAGGCCAATGCTGATGAAGAGGACGATGATGTTCCCATTGGGCTCTTTACGAGTCGAGGTTTTGAAGCAATTTAGTGATGCCGTGGGTGTTGATATATCTCATTTTTGTCCTAGGTTGGATCTTCTCAAGTTAAATTTTCATATTGTTGCACTTCGTTCGGAGGTTGCTATACGCAAGTGTGAAAATGACACTTTTTCAGTACAACTCTCAGATCTTGACGAAGCCGCAATAAAATTGGAGGCCAAGTCTCGAGATTTAGAGTCCAAGCTTCTGAAGGTAGAGTGCCAGCGACGGGACTTAGAGTCAACTTCCCAAGATGTTAGGAAACTAAAGGCTACAAATCTCGAGATTCATGCTACCGCCATTGCTGACTTGGAGGCTTTAGCTATGCCCCCTCTGCAGTTTGATATGTCTTGGCCTTTGGATCATAACTTGTTGTAGTCTTTTCTTTTTCTTGTATCAGAAACTCATTTATACATATTTCATTTATCAAAGTAGAGTTTCTTTAACCTTATTGATTGTCCTTTAATTTGAATGATTCCTTAAAACTCAATATTTATCATTGAATCTCAAGTTATTCAAATTAATACTCCAAGACATCAATAAGCGTTATAAACAAATAAATATGAATTTTGTCAAAAACATGTATATATATTTTTTCGCAAACAAACACTTGAATCTATACTTTTTTCCCTGTTTTTTTTCCTTTTTTTAAGAAATAAAAAAAACATTCAAGTATAAGTGAAAGTTTGACAATTTATTGATAATCAAATTGCTTTTAACGAAAAGCATAACGTTTCACATAATAAATCTTGCTTTTGTCGGAGAAAGCATAATGTTCACTTTTAGAGATAAAGTGTAACTTTCTTGCTTTTATCGAAAAAAACATAACATTTGCCACTTTTAAAGATAAAGTGTAACTTTCGGGGTTAAGTGCTTATACTCAAGTACCTCAATCACTTTTGAAGTTGAAAGTGTAACTTCCGAGGGCTGACAGTCAGGTGCCTCAATTACTTTTGAAGTTGAAAGTATAACTTTTCGGGTCTGAGGACTTATAGTCAGGTGCCTCATTCACTTTTGATGATAAAGTGTAACACTTCAGGTGCCTCGTCACTTGGGTCGTCTAATTTCTTGGCAAGTATGATCTACGAGGACTTGAAATCGGGTGCCTCGTCACTTGGGTCGTCCAATTTCTTGACAAGTGTATTTTACGAGGACTTGACCACCATCTTGGGTGGATTTTTTTTTAAAATTCATCAATTCTAGTGCCTCCTCCCTTGGTCATCCAATTTCTTGGCAAGGGATACTCTTGAGGACTTCAACCACCATTTTTGGTGGACCACCATCTTTGGTGGATTTTTAATTCGTCAATTCTTGTATTTATAGTTCAGAGTTCTTTCGATGGTAGAGCCAGTATTTGGGTTGTCCATCATCTTGACTTCCGGGTCTGCACCATGGGTGATAGTGTTGCACGTTTCTTTTCTTAGTTCAATCTCTCCGGCTGCCAGCTTCTCATGGTATATCATCCGCAGACTGTAACAGTCCATAGTGGAATGTCCTGCGTATTTGTGGTATACACAGAAGTCAGGTCTTCTTTTCATCTCTTCCGTCACAACCAACAGGGGTCTTGGAGGTTTCACCACTCCATGCTCAATCCATTATTCATACAAACCCCTGAATGCCTTCTCACTGCATTTAATAGCCTCCAGAATCTGGCTTTTCTGCATATTTATCTCTGGGCTTTCCTCTACTCCTATCAAAATTTCTCTCGTTCTTCTCCCTTTTGCCCCCTTATGGTTTTGACTGGAAATCTGCCAAGGCTACGGTTTTCGTCCTCTTTCCCTTCCATGTAATTGTCGCATGGCAGGTGGGTAATGTCACTGATTCCTCCCAAGTCTTGTGCAAAAGACGAGAGAGTCGCAATGAGTCACAAGCCTTTGTACTGAGATGGGGCTTGAAGGCATCTAAGGCACCATTGTTGCATATGCTGACCAAGTTCTTTTCCTCAATTGGCTCTGCACACTTCTGTGCTTAGGCCCTGAATCTGTCCACATAATCTGACAGCTCCTCGTTCGGCTTCTGCTTGAATCGCATCAGCTCTACAATGGTTACCTGTTTTTGCACATAGAAAAAATTCTTAAAAAATTGTAATTTTAGATCATCCTAATCATAGACTGATCCCTTCTCCAAATTATAGTACCAACTGAAGGCACTATCCGTCAAGGTCTTGTTGAATTCCCTCATCAACAAGTTGTGGTTGTTTACTTCATCATATCGTAGCCACGGAGACATCGACTCCACGAACCTGACAATATGTTCCCTGACATTTCCTTTCTCCCCGTTGTATTTTGGAAACTGTGGGGGATGTTCAATATACCTATTGGGTAAGGCTGCCTTCGAATGTGTGCCGGGAAAGGTGGAGTAAAGTCTAACTTTGAAGGTCGAGATGTCTGCCTACGAAGTTGATTAATCACATCGATCATATCATCCTTCGTCACGTACTGGCTCGTGGCATGGACTCTATGGGGTGTTGTGATGTACTGCTGTATTGGGGGTGTGTATGGTAAAGAAATTGGTTGATGCACACTCGCATCGTGCAACGCTTGCGCTGGTGGCAGTTGTTGGCTCATTCGCTGGACATGACTTGGGATAGTTGGCATCTGTACTTGTGAAAATACAGGGGAGAGCAGTCGGGATGATGTTAGTCTGAGGTTGGCTTGCTTTCAGTCTGAGTTGTGGCGCGTCACCATTGTTCTGGGGTTCCAAGTTGATGATTGGAACCGTCTGATTCTCCGTCAATGGAGGTACAATATGGTTCTCTTTGTTATTGCTGCCATTATTGTTGTCTTCCACTCCTGCTTGTTCTTCCTGCGAATTGCCTGGGAATATGGCCTTGAAAGTGGGGGTCTGCATCAACTGCTGGCGAAAATTCCCCATTTCCTCTTGCTTCCTCTGCATCTCCAGCATCATAGCAATCATCATCCCTTGTCCTTCCCGTACTTCCTTCAATGCCTTGAGCATCTCCAGTTGCACAACATTTGTCTGCTCTCCGCTTGTATCCTCGCCTTGCCTTCATGCGCCTGTTTGCCTGACGTTCGTTTGTTGTTGATTGGCCATGTATGGTGATGTTGAACTTCCTTCCGAAGCGTCTTCAATAATTGGTTGATCAAGATCCAGATTTATGCCTTGGAAAGCTTGGTTTGCTTGCCTTGGAACTAGATCTGGTGAAGTAATGCTATTTGTCAGGTGAAGCTCTTCCTGTAGCTCTCCCACTTCAAGTTGTGGGCATACCCTTCACTGAATTCTACACCTCCCCAGCAGAGTCGCCAATTTAATGTGGGCAAGGAAATCGTACCTTGCTAGGATTAGGGTTTCGTGTTGGCTGAGGAGGAGAGAAATCCACGAAGAGCACATAATTAATTGATTGATTGAAGAGGGGAGAATAACAGGTGAGCTATTACTCCAATGACACGTGATAGAACTCTCAGAATCCGGAAACGTTGTTAGGGTATCAGGGATTTAAAGAGCCTTCTTGAGTGCTTCCACTCTTAGAATTCGAAAACTTTGTTTGGGTAGGAAGGATTCCAAGACCCTTCTTGAGTGCTTCTGGTTGAAAGAATGTCCAAATCCTATGTCTGAAGAGAGGTCCCCTCCTTCATATAATGGAAGGGGTATTTATAGAGCTTTCTAGAACTTAAGTGGTCACATGTCTTCAGGAAAAATTCCAGAAATACCCTTTAGTCATTAAAATAATACCCATATCGTCCTGTCCTTCTAGCCACCAATCCAATCCCTTAATCAATTCTCAAAAAGAGCCGCCTCCACGAGCCTTCTGCCTCGGGACACGTGGAGGCTTCTCTCAGGTCTAGCATATCTATTTTTGACTTTTTGGTCTTCATTTAATTAGGTCATGCGAACCATAATTTGTACATTTAATGAGGTCGTGGAACCCTAATTGTACATTTAATTCAATTAGGTCATGTGAATCCTAATTTTCACTTGGGCCCACAAATTGATATAAGATGGGATGAGATGAAGAAAATTGTCAAGGAGAAGAAGGGAGCTAGCGCTGCTGCAAGTAAGAGAAGAGAAAAAAAAGAGGTAGAGAGAGAAGAGAAAGGGAGCTAGCACCGCTATAAGAAAAGGAGTTAGGATACAAATAAAAAGATCTAAAAGATGTTACAACTGCTATAGTATTCAGCTTCAAAGGGAAACCAACATCTATTGGTTCGAGTGGAAGGAGCTCGTTCTTTTTAAACAAGGTCTCGAGTTCGAGCATTGCGAATGAAAAAAATGGTGTTGATAGAGCTCCTTCCAATTGGGTTCGACCGTAGCTCGATTCTGGATTAGTCGAAATCTAATAGTTGCCGAATATCGAGAGGTGAAAACAAAAATAAAATAAAATTCAAAGGGATACAAATAAAAAGATCTTTAGTTACAACTATATATACTCTTCCGTGATGCAAGTATTTTGGGCATAATTTTATACTTTATGGGTGAATTCTATGTTACATGGACTGACCAACCCCTCAAATGATTCTTAAAAGGATACAACATAGACACACCTATTTTAAAAATAGTTTGGTTCATTTTTACCCTTGAATCTTATAAGAGTCCATGTAACATAAATTTTATTGTATGGCAGCTTGACAACTATCTTGCACTATATTCTGTAGGCTTTTATGAGATAGTAAGATTGATTTGTAGCTAGCCTTGTACGTAGCACAATATTATACTGTCTTATAGGGTATTTTTATTTTGCCACGTTGTTAATTGCTAGAAACCACCAAGTATATTACTATATCCTCCTTACCGTGTATGCGAGAAATATTGGCAACCTTTCACAAGACAGGGGAGGAGAAGGAGAAATCTGTAAAAGAAGCTAAAATAAATTTGAAGATTTTGGAGAGTGGTCTTGAGGGGAAGCGTACGTTTCTTCGGAGGTGAAACAATAGGTTTTGTGGATATTGGGCTCGAATTATTGAGTAAATTATATTGTGGATGTAAAACTGATAGGCGATGAGAACATTCCTTTGCAAGCACCATTCATCATTAAAGAATGAGACAAAGGTACAACAATATCCTTGATGTTTTTCCCGAAATTTCACTTTTATCCTGAACTTTTTTTTTTTAAAAGTACACTTGACGTTGCAAATTTTGGATCAATTGTGCCCCTGCCGTTAACGGACATGCTACCTAAACTAACATGACTAGACATATTTTAGTGGCAAGGCAAGATAGAATTTTAACTCCTAATTAAAATAAACTAAACAACTTAATTTCAAACTCATCCAATCATCATTTAGCGTTCTGCCATTTTCTCTCTCTAAACCCATTCTCTATAAATAAATTAAACTCGGATGGCTTAGATCCAGGATGAACAACCTCCATGTTTCCCATTATTACACGACACAAGATCATATACTGTAACCCATTTTCATCAACATCACAATAATTTGCACTATAGCCAAAAAAGTAAAGCTGAATACCATTTTTTAACACACATTAACGATATCAAGAGATGCAGATCAAGCCCGACCAAGCTCTGAATCTCTTTTGAGTGGCCATATTAAGAACATTGACTAAAAGCAATTGGGATATCATAAAGTTCCCTTTCAGTTTTGAAGTAACAAAATACGGAACTATTTAAGGTAACACAACCATCAAATCTCAAATACTGATAAGGAAAAAACAAATTCCCATAAAATTTTATGAACTCCATAATCAAAACACAAAATACAGAAAACTGAAACACAACCTAAAGGGAGTATTTTCCAAGAATGGCCTTCATGACATTCAATTTTCTAGATACAAGCCAAAAAGTTCAAGGTTTCTTAGAAAGGGCCAAACGCCAGTTGAACTGGCGTTTGAAGTTGAAAATAAAAAAACAAACGCCAATTAAAGTGGCGTTGGTCCAACTGGCGTTTGAAGTTGAAAATAAAAAAACAGACGCCAATTAAATTGGCGTTGGACCAAAATTAATAAATTACCTTACTCAAATTATTATATTAACTTAATCAAATTTTTTAAAAAATAGACGCTTTTTAAAAAAAATAACTTTTAAATACACGTTATTAAAAAAATAATAAATTAAAAGGCGCAAACGCCAGTTTAAGTGGCGTTTGTTGGGAATTTTTATTTTTTTTATTAAGCAACTTTGAAAAGCTGGGTGAGGTAGAGAGAGAGTAAACGCCAAATTGGCGTTTGATTTTTTTTTTAAAACAAAGATGTCATATGTTTGAACTCCATTTTAAATGGTGTTGAACCAATTTTTTCAAAGCAATTTTAAAAATAAAAAAAATTATAAAAAATTATAATTTGTACTTTTTGATTTTTTTTAAATTTATTTTATATATCAGATTATTAAAAAAATATTATCAAATTTATCAATTGTTTGAACCCATTTCAAATTGCGGTTGTTTTAATTTTAAAATTTTATTATAAAGTAAATTGAATATCATAGTTTGAACGCCAAAAAGAATAACGTCAAAAAACTGTCAGTTTTACGCCAAAAAATTAAAAGATGAATTTGAGTGGAGATAAAAAAAAGGGAAAAAGTGAAGTTGACAAGAGAGAAGAAAGGAAAAAGATGAATTTGACTGGAGAGAAAAAAAGGAAAAAGGTGAATTTGACTGGAGAGAATAAAAGGAAAAAGGTGAATTTGACAGGAGGGGGAAAAAAAGGGGAAAGATGTCAGAAAAAAAAACTAACGCCAATTTGACTGGCGTTGGATTTGTTTTTTAATTGTTTTTAATTTGTATCCGTCTAAATCCTACCTTATATTCATGTGTCGCATCATTCTTTCTGCTCACACTTTCTCCGCTCACTCGTTTTCCTCTCATTTTTATCAGTCACTCTTTCATTTTATGGTTAGACACCCCCAAAGGTATGTATATTAGTATTTGTTGTACTCATTTTAATGTTATTATAATTTTATTTTTTTATGTATATTGTAGTGTTCATTTTTTTTATTATGACATTCATTAATTTTTTCGGGTGAGTTAAATTTTGATATTAAATTTTTCCCAATTCATTAATGTTATGTGAATGATATTTTTTGCAGAATATTTACAATGAATAGTTATGTTCAAGTCATGTGTTTCTGGGGAGGGGAAGTTTTGACAGAAAATGTAAATGACTTCAGATACTCAATAGGTCCGAAAAAGGTTGTCATCATACAACGTAACACCTCATATAACGAGCTGATTCATAAACTCTACAATGAGTTGGGAAAAGATCCCTCACAATGGATTTTCAAATTAAGTTGTAACTATCCAAGTTATATTGTTAATGGGGTGTCCCAAGTTTTATAGATTGAACATTAACAATGACAATGACGTTGATATTATGTTGGGTATTCCAGAAAGATGCTACAACAATAGTGGTGGAGTAGAATTATATATTGAGTTTGAACAAGTTACTTCCTCTTTCATGGGTTCTGATAATTTTTTTATGGGGCAATGTGGATACACTAGTTTGTTAACTCAACCCAATTCATTAACTTTTTTACAGTCAGAAAATATGAATATGTCATATGTAGGTGCTTCTCATATGTATCAAAATCAGGACTTTGGTATTGGTGCAGTGGTCATGGAGGGATACGTTCGAATGATGAATAAAATGATGTAGTAGAAGTTGAGGATGAAGATGATACACGTTGGGGCCCTGACCCAAATTTGATTTCTTCAGCTATCATTAATATTGTTTCAGCTGAAGATTTTCCTGATAGTTATGGTGCAAGTAAGATTCCTTCCACCAATGATGAGGAAAGTGATGAAGATGGCCCCGTGCCTACCCGAGAGGATCATAATGCATATGCTAGTAATGTCGGTGATGTTGATTTGTCTACCCGAGAACATCAACCTATGGCTTCATGGTTTAAAAATGAGGAGTTCAAAAATGAGACCATTGATCACGGTGGTTGTGGGGCAACATCTGACAGCTCTTGTGATGAATTGTACCTGGGTGCTCTTTTTACAAACAAAGATGTTCTCAAATCAGTAGTTGAAGGGGTACACATTAAGGAACGTAGAAATTTTGACACTTACAAGAGCAAAGAGACAATTTATGAAGTCAAGTGTAAAAGTGAAGAATGCCCTTGGAGGCTTCGTGCATCCAAATTAAAGAAACACGGATATTTTCAGATCACAAGATTGCCGTACAAACACATATGTCAGTTTGCAAATCCCTCTCAAGATCATGCCAAGCTCACAACAAAATTTATTGGAAACACCATCAAATCAATGGTAATGTTAACTATGTATGTTAATATTGTCATCAATAATTTTTGACAACTAGTTTAAAAAGTCCTGTCTAATTAAAATTATGTGCTTTTTTTAATGTAATCAGATTGCGAAAAATCCAAATACCAAAGTGGTGGATATACGATCCATGATCAACAAAACATATGAATATCATGTGACGTACAAAAGGGCGTGGTATGGCAAACAGGCTGCAATTGCTGCAATTTATGGCAACTGGGATACATCATACGCACAACTCCCTAGATTTATGACTGCCATTAAGACATATAATCCGGGGAGTATTGTAAAGATTGAGGCTGATCCGTACGTTCTTGGTCAAGATAAATCTATCTTTAAGCGTAAGTGGTGGGCATTCAAGCCGGTGATTGATGGTTGGTTACATGCTCGTCCCGTTCTCACCATTGATGGTACTTTTTTAAAAGGGAAATACAAGGGGAAATTACTGGTTGCCATGGGATTTGATTCGAGAATGCGACAATACCCTATTGCCTATGCTTTGGTTAATGAGGAAACGGGTGACAATTGGTCATGGTTTTTGAAGCTTCTTCGCCAATACGTGTGCAAGCAGCGATGGAAAGTGTGTTTGATTTCTGATCGTGCACAGGGCATAATACAAGCTATGAATGCACAAGAAAATGGGTTCACTGCGTCTGCTGGGGTTCATCGTCTATGTCTTCGTCATGTTCAAAGCAATTTTGCATCTGCAAATCCAGGTTCGGACTTGAAATTGCTCTGTTGGAAAGCGGGGAGCACCCATCAAGTACGAAAATTTGAGACATACATGAAGGAAATAAAAAAAAATATCTCGTGGAGCTTATGATTGGTTGCGTAATATCTCGCTAGAGATGTGGACACTTGCCCAGTGACGATGGTTGTCGATACGGTGTCACGACCTCAAACTTAGTGGAATGTTTTAACAACAAAATAATGTCTGCTCGAAACTTTCCCGTCACAGCCATGGTTGAATATATATTTTACCGATCTGTTGAACTGTTCAATCTGAAACGGACTGAATCTTTGAAAGAAATCAATGATGGGCACTGAGTTTTGTATTGAGTCTAGAAAAAAGTTTGAAATAATTATGCAGAAGGCAACGACTCACGCTGGTGAATTCATACAATGTACTAACTAGTATATCTGATGTCAAAACTGCACGAGTTCGACGCGGTAACAACTAGAAGGGAGGCAATATACAAGTTGTGCGATTGAACGAATGGTCTTGTTCATGCGAAAAGTGGAAAGGAGAACGATGCCCCTGTTCTCATGTTGTTGCGGCATGTATGAAGATAAAAAAAGATTGGCGTTTATACATTGTAGATCATCACAAGAATGTACAATATGCAAAAATGTGGGAACCTAACTTCCAGCCACTTATGCACTAAGATTATTGGACCTTCCCGCTACAAAGTAATTGGGATGCTTTTGGTATTTTAATACCTAATGCAAATTTGAAGAGGACAAAGAAAAAAGATGGACAAAGAGGTGGCACAACAAGAATTCACACAGAGATGGACATGTCCAATAACGTTGTCCATTGTAGTGTGTGCTGACAAGAAGGACACACAAAACGTAGTAAAAATTGTTCCAAAGTACCGACCACAACCTCGACGTCATTAATGTTATATGTAATGGAATTTTATATGTGAACGAATGTAATTATGTACTATTTAGATTATCTTGGGCCTATCTTATTAATTTGTATTTAGTATTGAAATTATAAGTACAGATGTTAGTGTTTTATTTCTTAAACAGTTTATTTTTCATTTGGTTTATAAATGGGTAACACATTATCTGATTGGCAGAGAAAGTGTGAGCAGAAAGAATGATGCGACATGAAATTCCTTGGCATGAAATTGGGTAACAACCGCACAATAAATGGGTAACACATTTGCGTAGATAGATTAATTTGTATCTTATTAATTTGTGTTTAGTATTGAAATTGTAAGTACAGATTTTAGTGTTTTATTTCTTGAACAAATTATTTTTCATTTGGTTTATAAATGGATAACACATTATCTGATTTTTTTATTTTATTTTATAATAATGATTAATAATATTAAACAAAACATAATTTTATTTTTAAACTAAAGTATTATTATTTTTTGAAATGTGTTAAATCTCTTGCATGTTATTTTTTTATATAAATAAAAAGTAAAAAAACGCCAATTCAACTGGCGTTTGTGTAAAATCACGTTCAAATTTCTAGATTTTATCCAAATTGTTCAACTTTTTCAAATTGTGAGCGGAGAAAGTGTGAGCAGAAAGAATGATGCGACACATGAATATAAGGTAGGATTTAAACGGATACAAATTAAAAACAATTAAAAAACAAATCCAACGCCAGTCAAATTGGCGTTAGTTTTTTATTCTGACATCTTTCCCCTTTTTTTTCCTCTCATGTCAAATTCACCTTTTCCCTTTTTTTCTCTCCAGTCAAATTACCTTTTTTCTTTTTTTCTCTCTAGTCAAATTCATCTTTTTCCTTTCTTCTCTCTCTTGTCAACTTCACTTTTTCCCTTTTTTTATCTCCACTCAAATTCATATTTTAATTTTTTGGGGTAAAACTGACAGTTTTTTGACGTTATTTTTTTGGCGTTCAAACTATGATATTCAATTTACTTTATAATAAAATTTTAAAATTAAAACAACCGCAATTTGAAATGGGTTCAAACAATTGATAAATTTGATAATATTTTTTTAATAATCTGATATATAAAATAAATTTTAAAAAAATCACAAAGTACAAATTATAATTTTTTACAAATTTTTTTATTTTTAAAATTGCTTGGAAAAAATAGGTTCAACACCATTTAAAATGGAGTTCAAACATCTGACATCTTTGTTTAAAAAAAAAATCAAACGCCAATGAATTTGGCGTTTACTCTCTCTCTACCTCACCTAGCTTTTCAAAGTTGCTTAATAAAAAAAAATAAAAATTCCCAACAAACGCCACTTAAATCGGCGTTTGCGTCTTTTATAATTTTTTTTAATAACGTCTATTTAAAAGTTATTTTTTTTAAAAAAATGTCTATTTTTAAAAAAATTTGATTAAGTTAATATAATAATTTGAGTAAGGTAATTTATTAATTTTGGTCCAACGCCACTTTAATTGGCGTCTGTTTTTTTATTTTCAATTTCAAACGCCAGTTCAACTGCCGTTTGGCCCCTTCTAAGAACCCTTGAGTTTTTTGGCTTGTGTCTAGAAAATTGAATGTCATGAAGGCCATTCTTGAAAAATGCTCCTTAGACAATGATATTAAGAGCCAACATGATAGAGTATCGACTAACACACAAAATTACTTAGATCTCTGCCTCATCTTTCGTCGCTTTCTCTTTAACCTCCTCATTCTCTTATTCTTCCACTGAAAAGAATCAAAACCAAATTGAAACAATCATTAGTAATCCTCGGATTCAAATTCAATTTATGAGTTACAACACATTCTATACAAAAATCTAAAAGAGAAAGATCAATCGGATGACGGGAAACTAATTAAACGTTGGCCCTCATGGTGATGAATTGGGGATTTTTTTTAGCTTCGTATGTCTTCCAAAACCCTAGTAAGGCTGCGGAGGAAATGAGAGAGAGATGAAAAGGTTTCTTTTGGCGTTATGTTGGAGAACGACATTCGAAAAATGGCATAAAAGTTGAAGCTCTGATCGTCGAACCCGGGATCTGTGACATGAAAGTTGAAGCTCTGATCAGCAAACACGAAAAATAGATCTGATTAGAATGGGCTTAGAGAGAGAAAGCTTGAGAGAGAGAGAGAGAGAGAGAGAGAGATGGGTTTAGAGAGGGAAAATGGATCTGAATTTTTTGGATCCGGTTATTATCATGAAGTTAACTTCATGATAAGTTGGTCACCTCTCGGCCTGCATGTCGATATTGCATTGGTCAATTGACCAAAATTAACTTCATGCTAACCATTCCCGAATTTTTTGGGTAACAAAAATTTGTCCAAGTGTCAGCCTTGTCACTAAAATTTGTCTAGGTGTCGATCACGTTTGTCTAAGTGGCAGATCCGTTAACAGGAGGGATACAGTTGACCTAAAATTTGTAGCGTCAAGTGTACTTTTGAAAAAATAGAGTTCAGAATGAAAGTGAGATTTCGAGGAAAACATCAAGGGCATTTTTGCACCTTTGCCCTTAAAGAATGTGTGCCATTTCTAGACAAATTGCTGTTGCATAACAAAGAGTTCCATAAAAAGTTGATGACTTCTACAACTCGAAATTTCAAGTTTATCCCATTAAAGAAAAAGCCCACGAAGGTTTATTTTATGCGAAGATTCTGTGATTATTCTTCTATTTAAATAAAACATGAGATTTTTTTTGTTTTATATATGAATAAGGAAGAAAAAAAATTGTAGTAATAAAGTTTGGGAACCTAAAATGTATGTAATTCTACTTCTATCTATTGAGTGTATTTTTCGTGACTAGATATTGAGCAAGTTAACAATTAACCGACGAATATTTGTGTCTCTTATGCTTCCCTATTTTACAAGTGTGAACCTTTTTCAAATAGATAATTAAAGAATCTTCAATATAATTTCACCTCATTTTATTTAAAATTTAAGTTTCTTGCATTGCCTCTATATACATCAATACATGAGTCGTGTTAAGATCATTAAAATATTTTCTAATACAAACTTTATTAATGAGATATCAAGATCTTAACACCACTTGTGTTTGTGCATGCACGATCACTCTGTCAATGTATTAAATTTTAACTCTTTTACATGTAAGATCACTTTTAATTTTTGAAACTCAATTTAAAATATTTTCAAATTAAAAATTGATTTTATCTATTAAAACTATAAAATAATAAATCTTATAATCAGTTGTATGTTGTAAATAGTTTACAACATTAATTTATTGTTAAAGTTAAATGGATTTATGCTAATTTTAAATTTAAAAATATCTCAAATTAATTTTAAAAAATCAATAATAAATTTATAGTTTTTTGAACGGAGAGAGTATATTATTTCCCTACATAATTATTTAATTACCTACCGTTATACTATGTTTCTTAGTTTTAAAATGAACAGAAAAAAAAATGGATGGAAAATTAATTTTTTTTTTTTTAATTTCTATGTTTCTGAGTTTTTTAATACACGGATAAGAAAAGAAAGGGATAGAAAACTTGATCATTTTTTCTGTCAAAATTTTCCGTCCAAATTGACGTGATAATAAAAGTGTTAGTATCATTTATATTTATAAGTTATAAATAATACTAAATTGTAATTATTTACAAACCGTAAAGCCGACCGGGAAAACCAAATCCGAGCCTAAAGAACCGTAGGCGGGCTACTTGCAATTTCTGGAAAGTGGAAACCGTGGGGAGGCGTGGAGGAAAAGAAACATTCGATGCAAACGACGCCGTATGACTACTGGTCTGCTTCTCTCATCTTCGCTGTAAATTCGATTCTCAGTAGCTCACCATTTCACAGCTATTCCTAAAACCCTAAACCTCCAAAACTTGAATACCAAATTCCTCCATCGCAAACGGAATTGATGAATCAATTAGCTTTTATTTCTCACTTTTGCGTCAATTGGCATTAAAATGGCAAGATTTAACAGGCTAGTAGTTGCCGCCAAATCCATTGCGCAGAATTGGCTGGTAATGTTTTTTTTACACATTTTATTTATTTAAAATCTTATTGATAACAATGGATTTTGTAAAGAAATTGGTGGTCTTTATTGCAGCGTGGTCGACATTTTCTGGCTGATGGAGTGCGCCACAGTCGAAGTAAGTAGCTAGGATCAATTTTTTGAATTTACATGTATATAGATATATTAATGTATATATAGTTGAAATGATTGTATTCTGTATAGATTTATTTTTATATTTTAATTTTTGTTTTATTTTTGGTTTTGAATATTTGTTGTCTGCAATTATTCTTCAAATGCATATCAATGTGGATTGAATGGGACTGAAAATAATTAAGCTCATAATTTACAGGAAGTACGGAAATGTTTCTAATACTTTTTTTCTTAATATTAATTTTTATTTCATTGATAAGTAATTTTATCGCCAAGTACAGGGTCTCCTTAGGTCATCTACCATTTTTTTCAAAGTCCCACCCTTGAACCGTTATTCTTAGCACAATATATATATATATATATATATATATATATATATATGTATGTACCTGTAACCAGGGAAAGTTGAACATCAAAGAAGCTAGGTTCTATAATAACTTTTTAATTTTTATATATTTCAATAAACAATTGAAAATGAGCTCTTATAGATGCATGCATGTAAACAATTAGAAAAGAAAAGAATGGAAAAATATAAATTGTAAAAAGTATGGTCTCAACAGTCCATGACATTTGATATTATATGGAGTATTTTTTTAAATATGTATAATTAGGTTTATGTTAGTTTAAGAGGAATTTTTTTCCCTCTTTACAGTCTCATGCTCTTTAGTTTGAAAATCAGAAAGTGCAAAGGAAAGGAAAATGAAAACTAAGAAATGGATAACAAAATTTTCAACCATCCACTACACTAATACTTAACAAAGTACTACTTGATATTAGGTCATTTAAAGGTGTTCATAGTTGGATTTTTATTCATTTGGAAGGTTTTTCCTATTGGACTTTTCCTTTTCTTTTCATTTCAGCTTCTTCCCCTCGGTCTTTCTGAGTTCCAAGCAGAGCCTTAAACTTAGTTCACAGTTTTCTAGTGCACTTTATCAAACATATTGTGCATTGGGTGTATATTTTAATTGTGAAAATATGCCTTTTAGTTAATATTTTGTGCCATTTTCCAGTGTAACAAGCTTATATGTAAGAAAGGCTAATTATAAAATGTAATTTAGTGTTGTGAAGGATTGATTAAATTTTAACTACGCTCCCTCCCGTGCTAGTATCTGTTTAGCAGAATTCAGTCTTCTGTTCTCTGATTTTATGTATGTTTTTCCTTGGTCAGCTTTATATGATTGCAGTTATGTTGGAAGGCCCACTGAGCTTGCATCTATAAGGCTGGTATCATCCCAGCGTTTTATTCATGCCACAGGTTTTCTTTACTGAACATAAAAATTTTCTTTTTCTCCCCATACTGATTACGTTATGTTTTATAGAAGCTCTTATTATTTTGTAGATTATCTGCTATTTTTTAATTACTTTCTCCTAAATCGAGTTTATTCCCAGGATCGTGTTACTCCAGTAGACGAGATTACTATGAAGTTCTGGGTGTGACAAAAGATGCCAGTCGAGATGAGATTAAGAAGGCTTTTCACGCGGTGCGTTTTTTACTATATTTAGAAGTTTCTAATGCAGTATATTGCCTTCTTAAGGCTGATTATTTTCTTCTTCTTAAGTGTTTTTTCCCTTTATCCGATCTATTTAGGGTAAATGAACTTTAATTTTCTGAGGAACATCCGATATATTACTAGGTTTGAAATTCATGCAACTCTACCAAATTCGCATATAAAATGATGTAGTGAGATTTCTTATATAAAGAAACCTGGGAAAAAGCTATAATAAGCTCTGAGATGCTTTGAGGTTCTGATAGGAAGAACTCTATTGTATGGATTATTGAGATCTGTTAGGAGGTGGGACTTGAGAGAATCCTTATTCTTGTGAGACTTGTGTATGTCTCTCTAGAAGGATTACTTATATAATTTGGACTGTTTCATAGGTGTGTTGAATCCACAATTAATCCGAGGGATACTTAGT
The DNA here is from genome assembly GCA_020205555.1 of Panax stipuleanatus. Taxonomy (NCBI): domain Eukaryota; kingdom Viridiplantae; phylum Streptophyta; class Magnoliopsida; order Apiales; family Araliaceae; genus Panax; species Panax stipuleanatus. The sequence goes on along the minus strand of CM035122.1, from coordinate 125,263,222 downwards.
AAACGCCTTAAAATCTATAGTTTTACGCTTAAGGACTTCTTTTTATTCCATAGGGCCTTCTCCAGCTTAGATGTTTTTTGTAGGAACCTAAAATAGGTTTGTATGCTGTGAGGTATTTTATGTTAAATTTACATAGTTGTTATTTTTCTCCACCCTCTATTTCCATTCCTGATTATCTTAATGTTTTATTTTTACTTTAACCTTCATGAGAATATTTTATCTCATTTGTTTCTCCTTTTAAGATAATGTAAATTGGAATGTAGGATACTCTTATTTACTCTTTTATAGTATAAGGTACTTTTGTTTGTTAATTACTTAATTGGAGTTTCATTTGGCATCCTTTGGTATTTTTCTTTTCAATCAAAAGCAGAGAGCAATAGCATAATGAGAAAAAGTATAGGAGATCTTTCAAGTCTATTCCAAGACCCAAAGATAAACCAATTAGAAAATTAGCACATACAGTCAACAATAAAACAACTAATCTCTAAGTAGTCTGCATCATGCTTGAGACTCCTTAAGCGCAGTTTTTGTTAATCAAAATCCAAACTAGTCTTAAATCCTTAGACTTAATATGCTAGTACACTTTCACATCCAAGCTCTATTTGTGCTGTTTTCAACATTTAAATTTGGTACAACAGAAGACTGGCACACAGTCGCACACACAAAAGTACCTATTGAGTGACTTTACTATCATCAAACTAAATGCTGAAAACCTTGGTGACCAGCGAGATGTAACTAAGCTTCTTGTTTCATTCTATTCGTAAGCAAAATTCAAGTTCGCAAGTAAAGACTAAACAATGAAGTTCGACTTACTTTGGCTGTTGAGTTATCGATAAGAGTTATTTGTTGTAGCAAGCCCATAACAGTTTTGAAAGTGATACAGTTTACAATATATATCAGTGATTTAAGAAAAAATCGGCAAGTGTTGAGGTATGTTAAAGCCAAAGTAAATAATCCATAAACCTTTAATTATTCAAAAAATAAACAACCTATAATCCCTAAACCTTTAGAGCTTAAAGGAAAAAATCTTTTGGACATGTCACCTTTTACCATCTTAAAATAATTTGGCACTGCCACTGCATAATTTACTTGTTTATCATTTTAAGCTCTGATTGATACTCAGAACCAGAAGTATGCAATTCTAATTCTAGCAGGATTGAAATTTAATTATTATAACTTTCTGATTTTTCTATGTATGGAATCATTATTCCAACTTTCCAGGACCTACAACCTGAAACTTGATTTTGCAGTTATTTGCATTTCGACATTTCTTCGCAATGCTAAAACTGGAAATAAGAAATGAAAATTTATGTGCTTAAATTCAATTTTGAGTTCTAACTCCAATTCATTTGCCAATCTGGTTCTGGGGAAATTTACCAGCTTTCATGCTCTTTCAATTTACGAACTCTAGTGTCTGATTATATATTTATTTATCATTGTGCAGCTTGCTAAGAAGTTTCATCCAGATACAAATAAGGATAATCCTACTGCAAAGAAAAAATTTCAAGAGATCAGAGAGGCTTATGAGGTTTGTTATATTTGATAATTTGTGCTTAGCTGCGTCATGCCTTTAATTTGTATGCGAAACTCTCTCTCTCTCTAACCATGATATATTAGTCATCAGATATCTGAATAGACCGTCTTGTAAAAATCTTTCACGTGATAATTTAGTGACTCACTCTGTTGTGGAAGGTGAATTCCAGACTTTACAAGATTCTGAAAAGAGAGCACAATATGACATGGTAACAGCTACTTTGGGTTTTATTTTCAAGTTGTGGTTTTATCTTTTTCTAAGTTCTGAACACTCAGTATCTGACTCTCTGGTCATTAATATAATTAGTATGTTTGTTTTTTGCTTAATGACAGACCAAGGATCGTTCTAGGAGGCCAGAGGATGCAGAATTTACTGCTGGGGGCACACAGGGGTTTAGATATGCTTCTGAAACTAATTTCTCTAGTTCATTTCATAAAATTTTTTCTGAGGTATACTGTGTTTTAAATTTCCATTTTGAATATATTTGTGTACTGTTTTAGTGACAGTAGAGTCTTCATCCCTTTTTTTTGATGTTCACAGATCTTTGAAGATGAAACTGCAAATTTGGCAACTGATATTAAGGTCAACTTGTTTTGCCAGTAGCACCTGTCTAGTGAGATTGTTTTCCAAGTTTCTGAGCTAAGATGCCTCTTGCAAAATTGTTTCCGTTGTTTTAGGTTGAGCTGCAACTCTCTTTTTCTGAGGCTGCTAAAGGATGCACAAAACATCTGTCTTTTGATGCAAGTGTCCCTTGTGATTCTTGTGGTTAGTATTCTATTGTGGAGAATTAATTTCTTCTAAACATATTTGAAAATAATTCCTTGACAGTTATTTCAGAGGTGATGATAGCTGAATATTTCCTTGCAAAAGCTTTGAATTTTTTTAACTTTTTGCGTATTGTATCTAATTATGCTATTATTATGAGGAAGTAGATTATTTACTTTCAACGTGTGGTTATTGGTAATGACCAAGAAAAAAAAGAAACTAAGCGCATTGTGAGTTTGTAATACATTTACATACTCCATTAAGGACATTAAACTTGCCTGATTTAATTGTTGTTGACGGCAGTAGGGATTCTAAGATTCTTTGGCGGTGCGGTTGCATTGCCATCCTCTAGGGTTTTTGGATAGAGAGGAATTCCCACATAGTGATTTTAGGGAATATCTATCAATGATTTGCATAGTGATTGGAGTGCAGTCTTGTATTTCATTTATTTACTTTTATAAAAGAATAAATTTTATTAAAGTATAATTATCAAGAGGCAGGACTAGGAGTCCTCCAAGAAAAACATAGTGGGAAAAACTAAAGTGTTAATGAAGAACACTCCGTCAATCTCTTTGGGAATTCAACAATGCCACGGCAGCCCCTCTAAAAGGTCCCAGTAGCTTGAAAGAATAATATTTGTCTCTAGATTATGGTATCGAACCAATTCTAGCTATTTTATATTTTTCCCTTCTCTGAAATCTCATCCTGCATCAAACTGGCTGGTTCAGAAAAACTTGGCCTTGAGTTGAGTCATGCTCTTCCTGATAGGGGTGGCAGTCGTGTCGTGTTAGGCAAATTCGTGTCGTGTCAGGTTATACTAAACAGGTCAACTCTAACACTACCTATTTAATTATTCGTGTCAAGATCCTCAACACTAACACTAACCTGTTTATTAATTGCGTTAACGTGTCGACCCATTTAACCCATTTACTATATAAATTAAAATTTTAAAATAAAATAAATAAACATCATTCACTTATTTTATTGAATAAATAATGTAATTTATTTATCACACAACATTTATTTAACAAGTGATAAAATAACATGCTTAGAAAAGTACCTAAGAAAGCTAAATTATAACGTTATATCATATTTAGTTTTAAATTATCGTAAATAAATATGTCTAATCGTGTTAAACGGGTCAACCCGTTAATTATACGTGTTTGACCCATTTAAATTTCGTGTTGACCTGTTTATGACACGGATACTATTTATACTCAACACTAACCCTCTTATTTTATGTTGTGTTCGTGTCGGGTTACCTTATCGTTCAAAAATTGCCACCCCTACTCCCTGATCTTAAGGATGCCTGAACAGTTTTTTCCTACTTTCTTTCTATCTTTTGTTCTCACACACGAATCTGCATACTGCACATTTAATTTTGGTTTACTCCTAACGAAGTGTGTAGTAAACAAGTTTGAAACCTCTCTTGTCATCTTTTTGGTCAATTGTATGAAGTGATATTTGACTCTTACTATGGGTGTTTCACTTAGGCTGTTACCTATTATTTTGGTGACACGCGATTTTGTTCTTGTCATTGAAATGCTAGAGTAATCCTTCCCTCTTATCGATCTTGTGATGTAGATGGGCGTGGTTACCCTGTAAATGCTCAGACAAGAAATTGTCCAACCTGTGGAGGCCTTGGGAGTGTAAGTGCTTCAAGGAATTATGGAAATCTAACAAGTTTGTTTCTTCAGATTTATTTTTTTCATGTCTAGCATTAACCAATAACAAACTATTTATTAGGTTTCAATTCCTCCATTCATGTCTACATGCACGACTTGTAGAGGATTGGGCCGTATAATTAAGGTCTGACTTCTTGGTTGTGATTGATTCAAGTTATTTGATACATTGATGTATAAATTTTCAGTAATATTTATCAATTTGGTGCAGGATTACTGTAGGACATGTCAGGGATCAGGGGTCATAGAGGGAGTCAAGGAGGTTACAGTTACTATACCAGCAGGTTGGTCTTAAAATTTTCTATTATTTAGATTGTACAGGGATCAAATCTGCCTGGAGGAATCTTCTTACTGGACTTTCCATTCCAGTGAGAACCCTAACATGTTGTTATGGAATAGCCTTTTCCCCCACCTTATTAATCAAGCCCTACCCTCACTTGTATTGTTTGAATCAATAAATTTATCATGTTATATCCATCGATTTCCCTTGCATGGAGGGAGGGAGATTGTACTTATGATCAAGCTTACTTGATACTTGCTTTGTAAGATATGGAATTTGTGTTGAGAAGATTTGTATATCCATTTTTTGCTACTTATTTGTCTCTTCAATTTTTTAAGACTGATATTTGTTCTTATTGTGCCAAATTATTTCATCTAACACCCATTCAGTGACAAGGGCTTTACTAGTTGTTGAAGAACATAATACAAATATACAGCTTTTACTTCCAACCAATCAAACTCCATAACAAGAAAAAGAAAAAAAAGAAGAAAAAATGGAACTTTTACTGTCTATATTGTTCTCTCATATGGCAATTGACAAATAAAAAACTTCCATATCGCTTTTTGAACGTATTGTTGTTGAACCATACAAGAAGAATCATAACATTTATCATGATCTTTTGGTGAGAGTTAGTCTATTTTGCGGCTCTTCTTTTTTTTGTTTTTGTTTTTAGAAGTATTTCATTGATCTCCTTTTGCATATGAATTAGGTGTAGATTCTGGGGATACAATCCGGGTTCCAAGAGCTGGCAATGCTGGAGGCAGAATTCAACCTGGCAGCCTATTCATAAAACTAAAGGCAAAATATTACTGATTTAGTTAATGCTTCAGCATATCTTGATGCTTTGCTAACATTGGTTCCAAGTCCTTTTAGTTTGCTACTTGAAGTTTCAGTTAGAAGTTTGTTAATTTAGTGATTTTGAGGCAAGTTTGTCTCTGTGTATGTTTGATTCACGAAATTGGATTTCATTTCAAGATCTATAAATCTAGGTTTTGAATTCAGTGGCATTGAGTTTTTGTTGGAATTATCACATAATAAGGTTGATCCATTTGATTTTCAAATACAAGTGGATGCCAAAATTAAGACATGAGCATCTTCTCGCGTTTTAGGAAAAATTCACATCAACAATGTATTTATCCCAAATTTACCAAATTGCTAAATTTTAGGATTTGGATAGATTTGCAAATCAAAATCCTAATTTTTAATCTTATTAAAATATTTAGATTTGAGAGGGATCAAATTCAAACAAATCCTACCGCAATATCGTGGATCAAATGTGAACCAGTGTTGAAAGCACTTCGAACTCTGATTCTTGTTTGAGTTTCACATTTTCTTTTGGCACCATGGTATTAGTTCAAGTTCATTTGGCCTACGTCAATGGGAGCTTTTAGAGGGCTGGCATTTGTCAGAAGTTCATAGAGTTTGGCAAGATTTAATTGAAGATAGTGTAGTTGTAATGTTTCATACCAATCTACAAACATTTTTGACCTAGAATAAATGTGGTCTTTATCTTACTATGACCAGGGTTTCTCATTGTTGTAATGGTTCAAACATCTTGTTAATTCGAGGACATTATTCACTTAAAAGGTCTCTAGTTTTGATATATTCTTCATCTTGAAGCACTCAGTTTATTTGCAATACTTGACCAAAGGCAGAGTTGTATGGAAATTTTCTTGTTCAGTTGTTCCTCATTATACCTTTTAGTTGTTTTTCATGGAATTTAACATTTGGTCTGTAGAGTTATATGATTATTGTTTGATATTCTTATACTTGTTGCCTTCTCAAACTACTTTATTTGGTATTTAGGTTACTAAAGATCCTACTTTTGATAGAGATGGTGCAGATATATACGTGGATTCCAATATCAGCTTCACGCAAGTGAGAAATTCTTTCCTTCAGTCTAGTTTGCCTTTAAATCTTTTGCTCAACATGAATTTATGAAATCTCCTACTTTTATATTTCCAATATCTTGATTTTTTTATAGCTTTTAAATAAAACTTATTGTGGAATAGCGTGTTATAACTTTAATAGTAGAATCATTAGACATCAAATCTACCCTTTGTATGGACTTTACTTATAGTAGAAAGTCTTTACATATACAAAAAACTTTGTACACATCTGCGCATGATACCTTATGTAGTACAAAAATGCAAGTTGTTTGATGTACTACGCGTCCCACCTTTTTGTGAATTTTGAAAACTTTGATCTTCATCACTGAACTATGAAAATTATAAGTTGAATGAAGCTTGAAAAAGGCATACTCGGAAATTACTTCCCCAAAACTTGAAGCTGATCTCAAATCTACATCTCATCGTTCATGAAATCTGGGGTGTGATTATCATAGTTGTCACGGTGCCACGACGAGGCATGGCGGTAGCCTACCGCCAGGACGCCTAGGCGACAAAGTGACTGTCATGGCGTCCGTACTGTGTAATTTATATATTATTTATTTTACTTCACAAGTATATTGACAATAGAATTTTAAGTACATTAAAACCCAAAACATAACACTATGGAATACCATTAAAAGCACAATTGTGTAAAGCTTTATGTATTGGCAAGGATAAAATATATTCTTAGTATTAATAGTTGGCCTTTAAAGCTTTTTGACTCTCAACCTATTTAATTTAGTGGATGCTTCGTGACCCATAACCTATTTAATTAAGCTTTGTTTTCATAAAGTAATCTTTACCAATAATTTAATATTAGCAAAATTAAAATCAGTCGGCCCCACTACAAAGATATAAAATCCAGTGTTCTAAAAATTTCCGCCTAGGTCCGCCTAGGCGTTAGGCCCCCCATGGCGCCCCGCCTAGGCTCTAGGCCCTTTCCTGGCGCCTCGCCTAGGCCTAAGGCGGCAAAAAAATCCCTCCAAGAAATTTGGCGGGGCCTAGGCGGAGAAGTTTTTTTTTATTTTAATAACTACCCAAACCAAATCTTGATATATTTATTTTTCTAATGATTTACCATATTCATAATGCAGTTTATAGCATATCAAATCACAACAAAAAGTGAACAAGATCAAGTTAAAATGAATAATTTTATTATAGTTGTAATTTTTTGAACTTGTATCAACTTCAAATTATATAAATGATACATTTGTAATATTTAGTTTAATTCAATATAATTCTTAAATTTATATTTAGTTTCTTAAGTTTTAATATTGAAATGAGTTCTTGAAATTTTAAATTTTATTATTTAATAGCAATCTTGTTTATGAATAAAACTAATACGTTAAAGATATGTTTGAACTTTGAACAATTGCATGTTTGTGTTTGAACTTTGACATTGACAATATGGATATGTGTTTGAACTTTAAGTCAAGGCATTTATTATCTTGGAATTTCTTAACATGTGCCCTAAGGGCACATGCTAAGCACACAGTTCAAGGGAATATTCTCTTGAATTGTGTGTATATTCCCTTGAACTTGGTGCATATGCAAAAATCAAGAGAATATGCACACAATTCAAGAGAATATTCTCTTGAACTGTGTGCTTAGCATGTGCCCTTAGGGCACATGTTAAGAGGACCCTATTATCTTTATTATAGATTGTTTTGCTTTATATTATTGTTTTGTTTGGATAAATGTAAGATAAAATATTAAAATTGGCTTAAAATAAAAAATTCCGCCTAGGACCCCTAGGCGCTAGGCCCTCCCTGGCCGCCCGCCTCCCGCCTCCCGCCTAGCGTCTTTTAGAACATTGATAAAATTAGGCCCACGGCCCCCACCATAAACTCACAAGATATAAAAAAAATCAGCCCCACCACAAAGATATTAAATTTAATCTTATATAGTCAAGATTGAGAAAGCAAGGAGAGAAACAGAGAGCATGAAAGATAGAAACAGAGAAACCCTGCTATGCCTGTGATGGATGTGCCGCGATAGGGAGTCTGCCAATGTGTGTGAGAGAGGGAAGAAGAAGGACCTGCTATGCTAGTATGCTTGTGATGGAACCACTTGCTATGGAGTTATGGTTCGAAGAAGAAGAAGTCGCGATGCGTCGAAGAAGAAAAAGCAGATAAGTTGATCTTTTCTTTTAGGGTTTCTTTTTTGTCGCTATGTTTTTTGTTTTTGTTTTAATCGATGGGTCATTCCATGGGTCAGTAACTCAGTATGGGTAATGGGTCAAAACTCAAAACATGGGTTAAGCAATAAATTGGGCAGAGTTAGGCAGCTCGGTGTCTCACGTCGTCGCCTCAAATCGACATGCGCCGTGTCATCCTCTGCATCGCCGGGACGCCCTAGGCGTCACCTAGACGACGTCATGACAACTATGGTGATTATCCAAACTGTTTATATCCTTATCTTAAGGGATTTGAAATGAGATGAGGTATATGCCCTGGACATGGTAGAAAATACCATGTTAGAATTTACATGGACATATTAATCAAATCATGTATTATGTGATGTATCATGTTCGCATGTAGTCAGAAAAAAAGCTCATGTTAACATACCCCATAATAAGCATAGAATCCTTGAAGTTAAATTCGAAAGGCGCATCAATATCACAGCTTGGGAAATGCATGACTCATTTAATTTGGAAATTCAAATGAATCCAGGTCTTGACATTCCACTAAAAAAAGCTATATAATTTTAGTAACTCTTACATAGAGAAAGAGATAACCTCTTAAGATGATAAATTTTTCATGCCTTATTATGTTTTTATCATAAGTAGAAGCTGGTTAATAAATTTAATTTTCTATTATGCGGTTTACACAACATTGGTTACTAAAATTCTTCCGTCTTGTTAAGTACTAGTGTAGGCCGGCCAATAATACTGTTTTTTTTCGATAAGTGAAGAATTATTAGAAAAAAGTGCAAATACAAGTCATGCAGGACAACAAGGCATCCTCAACGAAAAAGTGGAAAAGAAAGTAGGAAAATACAAAGGCCTACTGTAACATGACCCTCAATGCCTAGCCTACCAATCTATTAATAGAGAACACTTTTTGACTCTCATCTGTGAAATGCTGGCAGTTTTTTTTCCCATCAGAAGCTACATATTACAGTGGCAACAGTGATGTCCTCTAGTCAAATACTATGAAAGTGAATTTCCGTTTTAGGGTGTATTAATCACTAATTGGTATTACGTGGATAAACTTTCCTGAGTAAAAGAGTAGACATGAATCTGATACAGGTTTTCCCACTTCTTATACCCCATAATGAAGGTGATGTGTTAATTTTAACTACTGCAAGTGCAATGTCCATTGTGCAAGAACAAGTCTAACCCATCAAGACTAGTTTATTTTTTTGGAGATTCTTAGTTTATATTTCATGCGAATTAGAAACAAAGATGGAGAATATGATGCACTAAAAATAAAAAGTAAAACAATAATTAAACTAATTAAAGATGAAATTTAATAGTGGGAAAAGCAATTTAGAAATTCGAATATACTCAGCAAAACACATAATTAGTAATCTCTTATTTCATTTTATAACTCAAACTATGCCACCGACCAAGTCTATAAAGTTTAGAAAATAAAATTAATTATGATTTCTATAATTAACTTGGGGCAAGCATTCATCAAAACCTCTTCATTAATAACGCGAATGTGAAATGAATTAAAAATTAAAGCACAAATAATAAAAGAGAGAAAATTGTTTTCATGAGATATTATTTGGCTTCATCATCATCTTAGATTGATTTTTTTTAGCTAGCCATGGAATTTAACATACACAAATAAAATTACTAACACTATTTGCATAAAATTAAATAATAAGAATTAAAATAATATATTTCCTTTGTTCCAAAATATAGGATCAAGTTTAGCTTTCCAAAGTCAATTGAAAATTTTCAAATACAAGATCGATGTGATTCACTTGGCTTTTGAAGACAACAAATCATGTACTACCTCTGTACTCAAAGGGTTTCTAAGAGTACAATGGGCACACAAATTAAAGTCAACAAATTAGAGGTGTGAGTATAATATTTGTCCCAATTACACCCTTTGTTAGGGCCCACACAAATACCATATTAACTTGGGAGTGGAGTATGGGATGTGTGCACTTTGGGATAAATTAGTATTTTTGTCATTTTTTACATGTGGTTTATGTACTTTTAGACATTCTTTTGAGGACAAAATCTTAGGTACTTGGACATGCTTTTGAGGACGCATGGATTAATTATTAGTACTAGTTATATAGTTTACAATTTTCATAATTGTATTGCCTAAAACTAAATTAATTCATATCAATTTTGAATTTAAAAATATTTTAAATTGATTTCAAAAAGTCAATATTGATCTTATATTATGGAATGGACTATGAAGTGAGTAAAAACTTAACTAAAAGTAAAAAAGAACTTGTATTATAAATTAAAGAAGAAGAAGAAAGTTTTCTAATTCTACTACTAATCCTTCTCCTAAAATTAACACATAAAACTAGTACATCCCCAAAATATATCTTGCTTTGGTCTCCTTTATTTATGTGTGAAAAACTGAAAATTCCCCCAAATCCGGGTACCTTTAAACCCCAACTATGGTGCATCACGACACTATCCATTAGACAATCATAAAGATAGAAAGCTAATTACTAAATTATTACAAATCTTTTTCTAACTTCCCAGGTTATATGACCTTTACAAGTTTGGAAGTATCATAATAGAATAAATATTACATCATTCTACTTAATAAATCATTTATAATATAAAACTATTACATTAAGCTGTTACTCGGAAAGTGTTCCTTTTCCCTTATCATTCTTACTCGAACTCTCGTCCCGCTCGGGCTTAGCTGAAAGCACTTATCATAAAGTAAGGATGAGCTAACAAGCTCAGCAAATATAAACAGTTGAAATAACAACAAAATCAAGAATCATGCTTTTATTTCAACAACCGAATAATAGTTGTGAAACCATTTTGAATAAATAGGAATAATAATAGTAAATTCCTTTTTATTTAACATTTTTGAAACTATATACTGAGCGGTCAAATGACCTTGAACATTTTTCATTTTCATAAAAGGTTTAACACAAATTCGTCTGTAAATCAGTTATTTTCTAAGTACACTAGGGGATCAACTTATTGTACTTGTGTTGTGCACAACCTATTACTTTTAAACGACTATATGCGTTTGCTTTTACACCGTGAAGGCCAATCGGAAATCCGACCAATTTTTTTCCCTAATAATAGGGCTGTTCATCTCAGACTAGAGTCAGAGTCCGCACCAATTTAATTTGGTTTGGATAACATTTAATAATTCAACAATTTCAAATCATATCTAAATATGTGTTTAGCCGAAACAAAAAGGCATTGACATAATTCTATAATAGTTCATGAAGTATCGAACTTTAAACCTTTAAATAAAAATGAAGTTTTAGCATACTGAATAACTTGTGCAATTATAAAATTAATTGCATAAGTTTAGATTTCACATAATATATATAAATATTGCGTAAATCAACACTTTAATACAATCTTTAAATAAAGCTGAAAAACTCGCACAATAATATAATTTGTAGAAGTAAAACTAACGAAAGAGTTTACGAATACTTGCCTGAAGCGTTCTTTAATAATAACTTTAAAAACGTCTTTTAATTATCCTACACATTTAATTAATAATAATATAACAATTAGTCACATAAAAACTCTACATATTGATTTACATTGCATTATTACTCATTTTATGTTCGCGTTTTATAAATTAAATAGTGCGACAACCTATTCAAAAATGTCTTATGGCGTCGGCGTTCAGGAACGTCGCGACCCTCTTAACGACTCCCTATGATAGTTTATATTTATTATTATTTATTTTATAATATTCATCTTTTATAAGTTGAAATATTTTAGAAAAATGTCAAAAATATAGCGTGTCGTTGCGAAACGACACGACACGACGACACGCCCGACACGCCGACATGCACAACGCCGCTCAGCGTCGCCCAACACGCGCTGACGTGCACCACGTCACTCGACGTCCCACAACACACCCCGACGTGCATCACGGCACTCGGTGTTGCACGACGTTAGAAAATTGCCGCTACATGCCCGTGCACAACAGCACGCTCAGACAGCCTAGCAGCAAGACCCCGACGCCCAACAGTGAGGCCCCACTGCGCGCCTAGCGCGCACGCTGCTCTGCCTCTGCTTGACTGCTCTGCTCCTCCTTCCGAACCTCATAACTTGGTCATTTTAAGTCGGAATAAGTCCGTTCTCGCGTCATTTTCTTCCTTGTAACTTCCTCTACAGATCCCTTGGGTGGAATTTTTTTTCAAACCCATTTTCAGGCAAAAACAGTGGCCCTAAAAACCTTCGACGCCTAACTTTCTGCTTTGGCAGATTCGACAAGCCTTTCCGAATAGCATAACTCCCTCATCCGAAGTCGGAATGAGGTCGTTCTTAAGCCTACGGATTCCTTGTTCTACGTACTACACAATCCTCAGAAAAGAAATATTTTCCAGAGACTCCAACAAGTCAGAAAAACGACCCAAAAGTCGGGGGTCACACTGATTTTTCATGTTTTAAGTAGTTTTACAAAAAAAAAGCGCCACGACTTCGTTACAAAAGTTCTTTCCTTCGTTCTAATTGGGTGATGTCATAACTCATAAGAGCATAACATAACACCTTAGAACTTCATTTTTAAAATCGGGACACCACACAAAATTGGTCCAAAACAGTCCACTAATTGAATTTTTCCATCATTTATGCATAGGTTTTGTGTTTTTATTATTTTGTTCCACTTTTCATGCATATTAATAAGTAGTTTAAGATGTTTAAACCACACACATCTTTATTACTCCAAGATCCTTCATGATCTTCCGTCACAACAATCAACAACCACCAACAAAGAAATTTCTATCAAGCTTCAAAGATTTTAAAAAGAAAAAGAAAAAGATGGAGAAATTAGGGTTTGTTCTTGTCCAAGCTTGCTAGACCTCTTCTTCCTCTCCTCTATGATCCGACCCTCTCTCTTTACTTTCTCTCTCAAGCTCTTGCTTTTCTTTCTCTTGCTCTCTTTTCTTTCTTAGCAAATGGAATGAGAATGATCTAATATAATTGAATCTTCCAACAACTAACCTAACCATGCTTTTAAGGGTTAACCATCCACAATTAATTAACTAAAGCTAGACAAAATGATAGTTTAAGGGCTTGTTTGGCTAGATTAAATGGATGGAGGGAACAAGGAATTAAAGGCTTTGCTTGTTTGGATGAAACTTAATATAAATGGCATATGACTCACCACTTTGTCCCCTCCTCATCTCTATATGGCCGGACATCCCCGTTGGCCACTCACCTTTTTGCTTTTCTTTATCCCACATGCTTTATTTCTACATCATAACACATGGCCTCCAAGTCTTTGGCTCCAAGAAACTAGGAACCCTACCTCAAGCCTTAACTCCAACCCTAGCCAAGCCATTCCATACCCTAGGCTCAATCTTAGCCAAGCCATCCCGAATCTTAGCCAAGCCATTTCAAATCCTAGGCTTAGTTTCATTTCTAGTTTCTTTCTAGTTAGGTTTTCTTAACTCACCTGATTACTAAAACCGCAAAATTTTTCTTCAATTTTTTTTTATTAAAGATTACGTCTCCTTTTCTCAAATAAACGCTATGACGTAATCCCAAAAGTCGAAAAAACGAAAAAATAAAAAAACGTTTTTAGCGTGAATAGTGTTTTACGTATTTTCTCAGAATTTTTATTTTTCTTCCACGAATCAACAACACTCATTAACACTATATACATATAATCTGGGTCAAAATTTGTCCAATATCATATAACACAATCATTTCCATAAAAATATTTATTTTATTAAATAAATAATAAGTCTTAATACAAAATTAAGCTTCATTCACAATCATTACAATTCCTTCCTCTCTAAGCTTGTTCCACCTCCTCTTTATTTTTTTTTCATTTTCATTGTACATATCAATTTTAGTTTCATAGGAATCTACTAGGCTATTTCCTTTCATGAATTGGACCATGAATTAGATTTTATGGTAAAAAAACATCATATCCATAAAATAAAATAAAAACTATTAATGAAATCAAATAAAAATATATATAAAAAAATAGAGATAATAAATGCATGAATTATGTGTATCAATTTGATTGGTCCCATCCCAATTGCCCAGGAATCTTGAATCCTTATTCTCTTGGTTTGAACCCTTCTTTTTCTTTTTCTTTTTTCTTTTTTCTTCACAAGAAAGAAATTTGGCAAATTTGATAGATGCTACTTGTTTCATAGTAAAAATATGCTAGCATTAACTAGAAGAGCTTTCTCTGAAGAATAATTTCTTCAGCTACTTTGGTTTAAATTGACAGCTCATTGGTAAACTATAGTAGTTCAAGTCATTCTTATTGTTAATTCAGTTGTTGGAACATATACCTCAATATGAATTGCAGTCAAACTGAGTAATGTATTTACTCTAATGACTAATTGTGGTCTTGAGTTTCTCTTCCAGTTCATGTAGTGATTGTCATATTGGTTTTTGTTCTTATTTCTGAATTTTGTGAATTTGCTTAGTCACCTTAAGACGTGGTTTCAATCCTTTTGAACTCATAGTAAATTTATACGAAAAATTGAAGTGACACTTTCGATTGAAAAGCTCCTTTGTTTCTATTATCAGGCTATTCTTGGTGGTAAGGTTGACGTACCAACTTTGTCAGGGAAGATCCAAGTAAAAGTAAGAAATTCATATCGTGCCTCTGTTTTTTTTGGACTGGATTCTATGCTATGATTTTCATTTTATTTTCTGCTTACACCAAATTTCAAAATCGATGAATGATTGATTCTTCTTCCCCTTTCCTTTTTTTACTTGAAAGTTCTTCGTTTATGATTGATTAGTATGCTGATACTGATTAGAGGTTGTCTCTTCCTCTCTTAGATACCAAAGGGGGTTCAGCCTGGACATCTTACAGTATTGAGGGGCAGAGGTATGACAAACTAACTCCCTTATCCTAATGAAAATATTATCCCATTAATTCATTGCATCACCCTTTTTTCTCTTTGATATAATGACTGCATAAGTTGTTCCAGGCTTGCCAAAGAAAGGTGTATTTTTTGACCATGGAGACCAATATGTGCACTTCCGCATTACCTTCCCTACGTAAGAGATTGCTACTTCTTACTCTTTTTTTTTTAATTTTCCATATGCCTATGTACAGTTGTACACATTGTGTTTGCTGTTGTATAACACTGCTGTTATGGCATTTTTCGAATAGCTTTGGGCAATTTAGAGCATATATTTTCATATTATCATGATATATTTTCCTCTCTTTAGCTTTTCCTCGTTTATTAACCTCTCGTCAAAATGCAATTCCCCGATTTCTAACGTTTATATCTGGGAAGATGAGACAGTTTCTTAAAATTTTCAATTTTCATCAATTTAAATGATATACAGCTATACCTAAACATACTGCTATTAGTGTCTGAAACTAAGGCCAGATTTAATATTACCTTGATATACTAAAATTAGGGGGTCATGCAAAGGAGTTGCTCGTGAACCACTTGATTGTGTTTTCTTCTTGAGGTTGGTCATTGTCTAGAAAGGGCAAGCTTGAGCTTAGTCTCCAAGCTAAGCATCTGTTAGCTTGGGTCAACATTCAGATATGCAAGAAATGGCCCACTAAAAATTGGATAAGCTTCACTACTTGAATTTTGAGTAATGATAGTAATCTTAGTTTTTTTTTATTCTTTTTTTTTTTAATTTTTTTTACTGTGTTAATATAGTTTCTTCTCACAACTGTACGAGGAAATGTATTTGAGTCTCCTTTTAGATACTACTAGGTCATCTTCGGGCTCAGCTAAATATTGGTGGTCTGCTTAACTTAAAGAAATGAATTTTTTTTTGAAGCCACTCTTTCTAGACCTTACATTGTCATCTGTTAATAGAACAAGATCCAAGTTCGTTTTACCAAGATTGAAGAGTGGACACTTCTCCGTTTATAATATTTAGGTCTTGACACTATCTAAAGCTCTTCAAGCATGGTAGCTAAAATCTCTTGGCTTATTTGATTGTTTTGATAGAATTTATTACAACACCCTGCTAATCACCTTATTCTTTGGTTTTCTGCTTTCTAAGTTTTTGTCTATCCATTGTCAACTACAGCTATTATATAAAGCAAGTTGTTGCTATGAGTTGAAACAGAATTATATATTTTCTAGAAGAATAAATTTGTAAACTATTCTCATATCCGAATTTGTGTCGAACGTCAAAGAAACTTTACTAATATGAATACAAAAATGTTCATCCTGGTAGGTGGCTATTGCACAAAAATAAAGCGCATTCCCTATAAAATAACAGACGCTTTGAAATAATCCTGCTTCAATTAGCTTGAAACTTATTTGATATTTTTACGAAATTTACATTAAAAAAATGAAAATAAAAGTTTGGAGCTTTACAGCTAGTTGGGGAAATGAATTATCTCAGTTTTGGTTCTTTTTATGTAACTGCAGTGAGCTGAATGAACGCCAACGTGCTATACTAGAGGAATTTGCAAAAGAGGAAATTGAGCATGGAAACAACACGTCTATTGAAGGAAACTGGTGAGTGCTAAATATTTTTTTGAAATTATTAGCTGATAATGCTTTTGTTGCCTTTTAGGGTTGTTAAATCATTTTTGTTTCTGGAGTATTTTTCTCAATTGATTGATTGCAGGAAGAAGTTATTTTTGCAAAAAAAGAAATTTAATTTAACAGTTAAGTAAATGAATGAATGTATGTAGTAACTTGAAAGGTAGGCGTCCTTCATTTATTAGTGTATGCGTAGGTTTTGGCATATACTAATATTAGATGCCGTGTGGGTATTTACAGAGAGGACTATATTATTGATGAACTGAAAGTCCAAAATTACCATACTGAGCATATGTTTTCGAAGAAAAGGTCTCCTCTGATATAAAATGCACTTCGTTAGTATATCTGGTAATGGAATTGATTTGTGATCTAGTGTATAGATGAAATGAAGTACCAAAATTACCGTGCTTACCATCCTCTTTATTTAATTATTTTTCCTCATGAATCAAATTCACTTTGTTGGTATCACATATATGCTAATAGAATAGATTGGTGATCTCATATTGAACTTTGATTGTGGTACTTGCTTTCACTTGTGCTGTAGACTTAATTTGCATCAAAACCAAGAGGAAAGTAGAATATAATAAAACGAGTGTCAAACTAGCATGAAGCCTTCATCAACTCTTCCCATATCTATCCTTCAATTCTCATATTGTACGGAATCAAAGAAATTATACCGTTTTGTGCGATATATTTAGAATAGATTCTTTTAATATACAGGCTTTGTTTTTCTTTTTAAACTTGCTTGAAATATCTTGGCAAACCTCAAAAGCTACTGGAGGATATATTCTGTTATTTGAATTTTGACCAAGAAAGTGATGTGAAACGTTTGGTGGTTTTACAGTCGTGGGGTGGTGGCACCGGTGGGCTTAGCGGCTAGTTATTTTGTATAAGTTTTGAAAGTACTTTATATTACGAGTAGTAATGTTATACTACGTCCATCCTCCAAAGATCGTCTTAAATACAGTTTTCATGCAAATCGAGGATCTTAAATAAGAGGAGAGAGTATAAATATGTTTTAACTTTACCTTTAGATATTTGTGGGCTTAATACTGTTCTAATAGACCCCCTAAAATTATGACACTAGTATGGGATTTATAGTCTTTTTCTCACATTATAACTTCGACTTTTCAATTGAACTATTAATTAGATGACAATTTAATTTAGTACTTGCATATTCTTTGATGGATCAGAGGGAGTAATTTTTATAATCATTTATAATCTAGTTATTTAACTGCATAGTAGTTTAACAAAGATAAATAAATTATTAGTAAAGTTACCCTAACCAGAAAGTGCTAAACACAAAATCATCTCATTCATGCATTAAGATGAAAAGTTCATATTTTATCTCAAATATTTTGGATTTATTTGTATATATTATATATTCATGATATCTAATAGGTGTTCTTGTCTTTTTGAAAATTTTGGTGGGGCCATGTCCGCTTCTTGCCGGTATATAGTTTCGCCTCTACTTGTTGCAGAGTCTTGCTAGCTAGATGAGTTTTAGTAGAACCACTGAAATCTTGTGTTTCAACTCTTGACATGGTGCAACCCCAGATCTTCTATACTAGTTTGTTGTAGAAATCGAACCAATGGTGACAACATTATGTTTTGGATGTTAAATCAAGCACTCTGGTGCAAAAAGTCAAACTTCTTCTGATATATTTGGTTCATTGATTCAAAGTGGGATATTTCTTTGGGATGGCCCAAAATGAAATATTTGAAATGAGGAAATCTTTGTTTGGGACCTTAGGAATGTATCAGAAGAAATCGTATTCTGGATTTGATCTGAAGCCAGTTCACTTGCTCTTGAAGTAATGCTCCCCCTTCTGTTTTGTACAGAAATTTTCATATCCAAATCACATGTTTTCTTTTCTAGTTAGAAACAGTCATTTTTATCTTCATATTGTATGTTCTTTACAGCCTGGTTGGAACATTATACTAGTTCTTGCTTGCAGTATTTGAGCCTGCTTGATATGTTGGCTCAGTTCTTGTCTGGAATTATCGACTCTTTTAGTTGTCTTTCTGAATGTGATGAGCATTCTCGATATGGTTAACAGGCTTTATCAGCAGCTATCTACTGGTTGAACTTACAGGTGGCAGAATATTCTCGAACGTGTTACGGGCCCCAAATTCATGCTTGAGCTCTCCATATTTATGCTGATCCTTATATTGCTTAACAAAGTCCTTGGATGAATGCTGCGTACTGGGAATTTTTGATGGAGATATCAATGTTGATCGTCTATGATAGAGGGATTGTTGCTGTCACCATTGTTAACACGAGATCTGTTGAATATGGTATCGGATTATTTTTTTTCCCAGGAGGCAAAGGTCTGTTGAGTGAAGTGTCAAGGTGTCATGCATCTTTCCCCTTTCACAGCCAGATAAACACCGGGAATTTATTATGCTTTTTTGGATAGAAAATATAGAATTTTGATATAATGTCAATTGTTGTACAGAAAATTTTTCCATGGATAAAGAAAAAAAAGAAGGAAGATTTTCTGCTTATTCAAGTTTGTCCTCACCTTGTTTTGTTTACCATAATCTTTCATTTTTCCTGTTGATTTTCTGTAATCATTTATTACTGCAGTTAATCTAAAATAATGCTACTATCACATAAAGTGAATCACATAAATATCACATAAAGCTGATGTGGCTGTATGTAATTTTTATTGAGTTATTGAGTTAAGTGGGTCATATTAACAACAAATCACGTACTGCCACATCAGCAGTATGTGATGTTTATGTGATAGTAGCATTACTCGTTAATCTATTAGAACGGTAGATCTGTGTCTAGCAAATTAAAGTTACAGACATTCCTTGACAAGCAAGGAAGGTGCGGAATATGGTTGGTTCCATCTATGATGCAGGTTAGTTCTTGCATTGCAAGGTATAGTCATGAAGGCATATCTCAATGAGTTGTAAGAAGTATACCTTTCTCTAATCTTATTTTCAAAGTAGTTTTTTTTTTCATAGACTAGAGTAGTTTTCTTATATTTTGTATTTTTCTTTTCATTTTACGAGCAAAGGTTTTTTTAGTCATTTAGATCTTGTACATAAAAATAATGCACTGCGAGTTATCTGCCTATTTATGTACTATTTCAGCAACTCTATTAAGAAGTTTTTATATATCGAAGAGGAGATTTATGGGCTAGAGTGGTAGTGGTAGTGGTAGTGGTGGTGGTGGTGAAGTGGGCCAGTAGACTGGTGGTGACACTGGTGTAATTGTTTTGTTGTGCTGCAATCAGGTGGAGGTGGTGGTGGGGGGGCAGGATTGCATGGTGGTGGAGGAAAATGGTTTACTTGACAAGTTCACACGATCGAGATGGTGGGGGTGGAGGTGAAGGTGTTGGTTGGGATGTTGAGGAAGAACTAGGAAGTTTGTTCGTCGCTTGCGGGTACACAAGGCACTAACATATATGTTTGAAACTTAACTTAACCTAAAAACTTAAGCCATTAGGTTTTCAATCACTGCAATCCGAGAGCTAAATTCAATCAGCTAAACCATAGAATTAAACATCACCATCAAGAACCTTTAGAAAATTCAATCAAGAATTAAATATCTTCTCTACAATATCCACAACACTAATTCTCAGCTAAACCCATCAAGAATTTAACATCACCATAAAGAGCTTTTAGGAAAGCACCAACAATTCATCACTAATTCAATATCAGTCTTTAGAAGAGGTTGTCTGGGATTTTTATTTTTTGAACCACCATCGCATATCTTTTGAAGAGCACTACAAGAAAAAGGCTTAATTTCGACAGAATATTCCGTCGACAATAGGCTTATTCAGTCGGAAACACGTTAATTTCGACGGAACATTTCGTCGTATTAAATCCCGACGGGGATAAGTCCGTCGAAAATTCGATCGGAATTAATTATTTCCGATGAACGAATGGCCGATCGAAGTTCTGCCAAGAATAGTTTATTGTTGACAAAACATATACGATGGAATAAATTCGTCGTAATTAACATGTGTCACATGTCAAATGTACACGTGTGGATAGTACTATATCTGACGGATAGTCCGTCAGAATTAATGTATTTAGTAATTAAATATGATTTCTTATTATCTACTGAAGTTCCGTCGGGTTTAAACGATTTCGTCGGAAATAATATATATTTTTTAAATATTTTTTTATTTTTACAGTTTCTAAATTTTTAAACACTATTTTTGTTCCTGTAACCTGCTTTATCCTAACAACACATACAATAATCAACCAATAACTATATTTCCAACAACATATATCATAATCAACCAATAATACAACCTAACTACGTTGAAAAACAACATATATACACGTGATTACATGTATATATAATTAGTTTTCGAACAACATATAACATGTATATATACGATAAGTTATAAACTGGGAAGTAACTTTAATGATTTACAAAATTAAACTAAAATACATTGATTTACAAAAAATCAAATTAAACTACAATATTGTAACCTATAAACTACAAAGAATAAAGGCAACTTCAATGATTTACAATACTAAAGTGAAATATATTAATTTACAAAGAATCAAGATAAACTACAATGATTTACATAAAACCAAGCAACTATACAATGTTTTACAAAAATTTTAAGTAAATGATATACAAAAAAGTAACCTAAACTAGTAGTATCACCGCTGTGAAGAGGATCGACGTCGTCAGCCTGCTCGACATCACCAGCCTGCTCGACAACACCACCCTGTTGATACAATTAAAAATACTCTTTAGTTCGTATAAAATAATTAAAGAGACAACTAAATGAAAATTAAATAACATGCAGAATAATCAATTTAAACTAAATAGAATACTTGAGTAGTTGCGGGCTAACTCAACATCGTTCCAAAAGCCTCCGTGAGTAGGATAACCACTATCCTAACAGCCTCGTCGCGTATCGTGTCGAACTGCTCCGGAGGGATATCAGTACTCTCGACAGTGACCCCCGATGCAATGTCCTGAGCAAGCTAGTGGAGGAGAGCACGACTAGGCAGGTCATGACGACGAAATATCAGATCCGTACCAAACGTCTCCGACATTGCAGCCATAACTCTCTGGAACATGACGTCGTCCAAGCTAGCGCCCATATGCGATGGTCCAACAGGTGCTCTCGTACGCTGGCGCTAGCTAGAGCCTGCGAAAATAAATATAACATTAATACTAATAATATTTTATATCATTTTATAAATTATGAGAAAATGAGAAAAATAATAACTATTATTACTCCAAGTAGTGTATACGTCGGTACCCTAAGGCAAACTCAACACTCGATACCTGCTGGTACTGCGAGTAGAGGGATCCTGAGACGTGACCCATAATCTCAGATCCTCATCCCGAGATAATTCAATCTCAGGCGAAGGGATGGTGGAATCTAACGGCTCAGAATCCCCCTAGCATCCTGCAACTCAGTTACATGCTGGTCCCGAAGATTCTTAAATCAATCCTGTAATTTAGTTTGTATATGTGAGTTAATTAAATTATTTTATTAACTACCTAATATTAATAATTACTAAAAAGTGAGATTAGTCTTACCCGTATAGCTAATACTGCGAGAGACATAGTAGAGTCCTTTGGCGTGTGGGCTCTATCCCAGAACTTTACCATGGTTTGAGGTCGGCCCAAGCTCGCTCGCATGGTCTAATAAATGCATTCATATAACATTTATTAAGTATGTTGATGACAATTGAGTAACTAAACAATTAAATACATATACTTACTGACTTCACCTCCCCAAAGGATTGTGAGCCAGTAGTGTGTACGACTTGGAGCTAACCATGATTCTTTGTTGCCTACTCGAACTTCTTCTTGAAGTTATCAGCATCCCAGTGCATATACTTGGCCTCCCATACTGCATCTGAGACTATCTGGGGCTGATGATCTCGTATCGTAGTCACGGGCTGAACATCAATTGCCCGGGCGACCCTTTGTCTCGTCTGGTACATCCAGACGACGTAGTTCTTCATGACATGTGCAATAATAACACTGTCGCCGACTTCCTGAGAGATGCATTCTGCATATTTAAATTAAATCTATATAAAAAAGTAATTTATCAAAAAAATTAATTAATGTGCAAGTACTATGTACGTATAATTGAGTAATTTAAGTTAATTAACTTACGTGAAACTTACGCAACATAGTCTCCATAAAGGTGACATCATACTACGCGTATTGGTTGAAGCACATGCAGCCAGTTGGGAGGTGCGTCAGGCATATGGCGTGGATGGTCGCCTTAGCGATTGAGTCCAATATACTACAATAAAAATAAAACAATATTGTGTTATGTTAATTGTGTTATCAAATAAATTATATTAATTTAACTACTTATTTCTTATTCTAACACTTACTGTGCAGAGTTGACATCCACTTGGATTGTAAGTGGAACTGTCGAACGACTAAAGATATAGGTTAGTTCCTCGGTAACGTTGACGACACCAGTATCTGTTAATATTAAAAAAATTAAGTTTAATATAACATTTTCAAAAAAATATAAACTACATCTGAATTGAGAAAATATTGAAATCAATGCGACGACAACTTACTAGCTCTTGAAAACGAGCCGCTGGCCTGGCTACCGTCTCCAAATCCTGATCACCCACCACCGCGACGACCACCACTATGCCTAGCCATAAATCAACTATTGAAATAGCCAAAATATATAACGCATATGAATTTGCAGTTAAGTTAATTAAATATGTGGTATTAATAGTGAATTATTTACAAAATAGAAAGAAGTTTAGACTTATTACGTCATCAAACCCGTTAGAATCAACATCATTATGATCCTCGAATTCTTCTGACTCTTCCTCATCATCGTCAGTTTCTTCGCCATTATCATCTTCAACGACGACATACTCTTTCACGACCACGTCTTCCTCATCATCGGGTATGTCAACGACATCATTTTTCATCACATTGTCATCATTTAGCACTATATGTCTGGGATCGCTAACATCTTCTTGTAATGACTCATCCATCCCAAACATATTAGCATCATCAAATGCCCAAGTTTTCGTAGTGACAACTATATGCCAGAGGCTTCTACTATTTACAACATTAGGCGCGTAGTACACTTGAGTCGCATGACTGACTAACACAAATACGTCATCAGAATTTAGTCTTGGGTTAGAAGCATATTCTTCCTCTTTGAATGAACTGAAATAATAATAACAAGGTTTAATAATAATACTGATCCTCCAAGTTTAAGTTCATATGATAGATGAATAGGCAGATGTTCCATCGAGTAAAAGAACCTTGGAGGGAAGACCATTCGAGCTTGCAAATTGTAAGCACAATATTGTTCTCCATCTGCTCTACATCACTGTACTTTATTACTGTTGAGCATAGATCCCGAAAGAAATTTGAAAGTTCGGCCAAAGCATCTACAACTTATCTGGGTAACATCTAACGAAATGCAATTTGCATTAACTTCTGCATGAATACATGACAATCGTGACTCTTGAACTCATTAATTTTCAATTGCTCAACCTTATTGCATCGAGATATGTTTGAAACATATTCATCTGGGAGCTTTAACCCACTTACGCACTTACAAATGTCTTCAACCTGTTGCTTGGTAAGAGAAAATGAAGCTTTAGATTTTGAATTGTTAGGGCGGAGCCACAATTCCCGAGTTATGTGCAGTGCCTCCAAATCTTTTCGTTCATTGTCATTGTCTTTTGGTTTACCACTCACATCTAACACAGTGTAATATAAGTTCTCAAATACATTCTTTTTTGTATGCATGACATTAATACAATGACGAACTGAAAGTGTGACCCAATATGACAACTCAAATTATATGGGCGAGTGTGTCAAGTTATGAGTCTTCCCGTACCCTAATACTCTCAACTTACTATGCTCCTTCCCTATCATTGTAAATGTCAGATCGTTCAGCCAGCCCAAGATCTCGCTTCCCGTTAGTCGACCAACTGAAAGTAGTATGCATACAAGCCAATCATGTATAATGATAAAGCATCTACTTTGGAGACGATCTTATTTATTTATTAATAAAATTATTCATTTATTAAAGACATTTAATTATCTACATGATGCTGGTTTTATAATATGTAAATAACCCATAGTTTTAAGCAATGCTTTTAGAATCATGATATTGATTATGCTAATGAGATCTAAATTCTTAGAAAGCTTAAAACTAAAATAATTCCCAATCGTTGGATTACTAAAAAGGGAATTAGTAAATTCGGATAGATTGGTACATATGTTGCTTGCTCATTGGATGAGTATGATTGATCTCATGATCATTTGTGTGGAGACACTAAAGCAAGTATGTATGTGCTTATTAGAGAATAAGTTCACTGAACGTGACTTACTATGAAATACCTAATGGAGTTTTACTTGTCTGTCAATAGGAATTCCTAATGTGATAGTAGTACAAGTGATCCTTGGACTTGAGATCATCATAGTATCTTGTATGTAATGAATTATACTTTGACTTATTCCTTAAAAACCCTTATGGCATATCAAAGGGTATGCTTGGGTATAATGAGTTACATATGGAGATAATGAATGAACAATAAAAAATCTACCACTTCTAGTAAAAGAAGAGATATGTCCTATATGATTCGTTAAATGACAACCTAGTAGTCCTTGGCCAAGACAGAATAAAATTAGAAATGAGTTTCTAATTTATATTATTTGGAGTTGTGCATTTTTCAATTGAAATACATATGATTAAATAAAATAAGACTTGATAGTAATTTCATGTCTTATATTTAATTGGGACATTGTATGGTGGCAGGATTGAATTGTACGGTAACTATTTACTCACAGGTTATTTTATGATTAATGTTGAAATCTATATTATCTGGAAAGTCGTTGATCGCTAGGGATGCTTATCTCTATTGTAGAATAAATATTATTTATTTAAATAGATTATTAGTTTAATTTATTTATTTACATAAGATTAGAATTGTTCTAATTGATTTATTCACAACCGATTTAATATGGAGAACCTAAAGGGTCACACCATAAAAGGAAGAATAATTATTTAAGAAGGTAATTGCATAATCGTAATAATGCATTAAGTGTAATTAATTTAATCTATGGTGATAAGATAAATTAAATAGTTTAATGTTTATTATTTAATATTTTGAAAATATTAAATATAAATTAATAAGAGGAGTCTTATTAATATTATTATAATTATTATTATTTTAATTTCTAAAGAAGTTTAGGAATTAATTTAATATTAGTACTCTCATTTATTCCTAATAAGATTAGGAAACAAATTAATTAAATGAATTTAATTAATTATTCCCAATGTGGTGGGAAGCCTAAATTAATTAAAAGAGTTTAATTAATTAAATGAAACTCCATGTCTAATAGGATTAGAAAGGTTGACCAATATCTATATAAGAGGAGTCTTATAATAGATATCAGTTGATGCAATTCTAATTGTTGGAGAGTACTCCTTTTTCTATAGAGGATATAAAACTAGGGTTTAGCCAACCACTCTCCTTGATAATTCCTCTTCCTGAATCACCTCTAGAGGCCAAACACTTGGGTGACTAACGTTGATCAAAGAAAGGAGTCTAATCCGAAAATTCAAGGAGATCACGAAGAACAAGGAGTTGAACTCGTACCTGTGGAAGCTTCATTCTATAAGAGTATGATTCCATAACTTCTTATTTATCGTTTTAAATTAATAATTTGCATAAAGGAAGATCCGGGTAATGGTTTTGTAGAAATTTTTAAACTCTGATATACCATGCTTCCGCTAATTTTTGTAATTTGATTGCGCTATGATTTCGTACAAACTAATAGTGGCATCAGAGCCAAACCTTTATGCAATTATTAATTATTTTGATTTCATATACATATGGGTATGTATTTAGAATAATTTATTGGACATAATTAATTGTATAAAATTATTATTTTTTATGAAAAAAAACTTCCAATTCGTGAACAAGTTTTTTTTTTGGGACGAATCAGGAACACTTTTTTTTTGGGCGCTAATCACTTTTATGATTATATATAAGGATTTACCTGTAGCCGTTAAATGGGTTGTTTTCAAAAAAGGTGAATCTGATTTCATAACAGGTCAGGTTTTATTATATATACAAATAAAGTGAAGCAAACTTGAAGACTTGCAGATTTGTTACTATATATTATATATATATATATATATGTATATATATATATATATATATATATATATGTTACTAAGGATTTTTTTAAAGGGACGGTTATATATATTATATATATATAAGATTATTATATATAAATGTTACTATATATATATATGATTATATATATATATATATATATATATATATATATTCTTAATAATTTTATAATTAAAATAAAGAGTTTATTTTAATCTTGAAATTGAATTTCATGTAATTTAAAATTGTCCATTAAATGATACTCACATATATATAAAATGATTTTAATTCATGAGATGAATATTTATTTATTGATGTATATGGTGATATGTATAAAAATAAATATGATTGATTATGGACTATTGACCAATGTGATTGAATTTTATTTTAGTTGAATGCTTGAATGAACGAGTTTTATTAAATGGGGTTTGCGTACCTCGTCTTCTCTGATTTTTTCTTGATGTAAAATTCTATCTCACTCCTATGTACTTTCCCTTGACTGCTGATCAAGGTTTTTATTTAAATTAAATAGTTTTAATGTAATAGAAATAGTTAAATTATCTTAAAGAAATTGGAGACCAAGGAGCAAGGAGCGCGTGAATACCCGTTTGTATAGAGCCCGGGTTTAAATGTAATAGTTACGTTTAAATTTAAATTCTTGCACTCCTAGGTTTGACATTTTGGTTCATTTAATGGCTCTAGTGAACCAAACTAGAATAAAAGTCTATAATCAATCCGGTAGGATATAGTATTTTATATGTGCATGCTAAGTATTATATATATTATATTTTATGCAAACATGCTTTGCATGTTTTAATAAAATGACACGTATTTTATATATATATATATATATATATATATATATATATATATGTGTGTGTGTGTGTGCATGCGCGTTAAACAAGATGAGACAAATAATAACAAACCCCTCAAAGAAATTATATTAAATCTAAAGCGTTCAAAGATATTTGAAATACCGAACGTCGCCTTCTAACATGATAAATTAATAGAGTATTAAATATTTAATACGAGTTTGTTGTGCTATCCACAAGGCAAGTATTGCGTATTTAAGATATTAATTTAATCACATTTGATGCTTATCAAAAAAATTGAACAATATTATTTTGTTGTGCTATCCACAAGGACAATATTTTTCTTTTTTGAATTTATGAAAGTGCTAGATTGGACTTAATTTAAATCATTTTAGTTCGGATGTGCACACACTTGACCATTATGATTTAAGAGGCAAAATAAAAAGGAGTTACATGTTGATGTAATTGACAAAGACTTGTCTACTTATTTATATATATATATATATATATATATATATATATATATATCATTTGTTGTGCTATCCACAAGGTTATATACATATAAAATGAGATCCTTATTCTCACTAGCAAATCTTTAATTAGATGTTGTCGAACTATATAAGTGAGGGTAATATAGTTTGAAGAAAATAGTGGGAGATACTAATATAAAATAAGACCTAATTTATTTTGGTATTTAAAATTAATTAAATGAATGTTTTCTAAAATATTGTCTTTTCAAATACAAAAATTTAAAAATGTCGAAATCACTAATTTCACTGCGTAGCATACTTGATGCTAACAAACTAACCGGGCCGAATTACACAGACTGATTAAGGAATTTGAGAATAGTTCTCACTGCTGAAAAGATTTCTTATGTCCTAAATTCACCTGTCCTTGGAACTGTTCTAGAAATAGCCTCTGAGGAAGAGATTGCCACCATTGTAAAGTGGCAAGATGATGCATCTGTGGCCCAATGCATCATGCTCGCATCCATGAAGCGTGTCAGCATAAAAACATGGATGCTCCTACTATGTTGCTTCACCTCAAGGAGTTGTATGGTGAACAAAGTAGGATTGCTAGATATGAGATATCTAAGGAGTTTTTTTGATCTCGGATGACCGAGGGCACTGCCGTCGAGACTCATGTTCTAAGGGTGATCAATTTGATTGAACGCCTTGGACAGCTTGGGTTCGTCATGGATGGGGGGTTGAGTCAAGACTTAGTCTTGCAGTCACTCCCTGATACCTTTTCGCAGTTCGTTGTTAATTTTCACATGAATAAGTTAGATGTCAGCTTGCCTGAATTACTTAACATGTTAAAAACTGCAGAAGGTCACTTTCCATCCAAGAAGAACCATGTCTTAATGGTAGAATCTTTCAAGAATAGGAAGAGGCCCAAGGTATCTTCCGAAAAGAAGAAATCTAAAAAGGCTAAAGGCAAAGTGAATATGAAGGATCAAAAGAAACCTGATCCAGTTAGCAAAGGAATGTGCTTTTATTGCAATGAGCCGGGTCATTGGAAGAGGAACTGCAAGAAGTATCTAGCAGAGAAGAAGCTTGGATAAGCTTCGAATTCCAATCAAGGTTTGTTCATGATTGAAATTAATTTTTTAGAAAGTCAAAATTCTATTTGGGTATTAGATACCGGCTATGGTTCTCACATATGTAATACTGTGTAGGGACTGGTCAGAAGTAGAAAGCTGAACAATGATGAGGTTGTCATACGAGTAGAAAATAGAGCAAAGGTTGCTGCATTAGTTGTAGGCACTTATTGTTTAGCACTACCTACGGGCAAGTCAATTTATTTAAATAATTGTTATTTTGTTTCGAATATCATTAGAAACATTATTTCTGTTTTCGTATTAGATATGGATGGATTTGACATTATAATAAAGAACAACAGTTGTTCTATTTATAATAACAATATTTTATATGGTGTTGGTAATTTGCGAAATGGACTTTATATACTTGACTTGCATGAAAATATATTTCAAATAGAACAAACTAAGAAAAGAAAAAAGAGATGATGTTAATTATACCTATATGTGGCACTGTAGACTCGGTCATATCAATGAAACAAGATTATCCAAGTTACATAAGGATGAGCTCTTAGAGCTATCTGATTATGAATCATATCCAACTTGTGAATCTTGTCTCATGGGTAAAATGACTAAATCTCCTTTTAGTGAAAAAGGAGAAAGAGTTACAGAGGTGTTAGCGTTGGTTCACACAGACGTTTGTGGAGCGATGACAATGAATGCATGGGGAGGGTATTCTTATTTTATTATTTTCACTGATGATCACTCAAGATTTGGATATGTGTATTTAATGAAATACAAATCTGAATCATTTGAAAAGTTCAAAGAGTTCAGAAGTGAAGTAGAGAAACAAACGGGTAAGAGTATTAAGATTCTTCGATTAGATCGAGGTGGAGAATACTTAAGAGTTGAGTTTGTCAATTGTCTCAAAGATAATGATATAATCTCACAATGGACTCCACCAGGTACATGGAATATCTGAAAGGAGAAATCAAACATTGTTGGACATGATCGTTCCATGATGAGTTTTACCGATCTTCCAATTTCATTCTGGGGTCATGCCCTAGAAACGGCTACATATCTACTAAATAAGGTCCCCTCGAAATTCAGTCCCCAAGACTCCATATGAGATGTGGACATGGAGGAAGCCTGGTCTTAAGCATGTTAAGATTTAGGGATGTCCAACTTATGTAAAAAGGTTTCAAAATGATAAGCTTGGGACAAGATCTGATAAGTACACGTTTGTGGGATATCCTAAAGAGAGTTTGGGATACTATTTCTACAATCCTACTGAGCAAAATATGTTTGTTGCGAAACACGCTGCCTTCTTGGAAAAAGGGTTTTTCCTTGAAGGGACTAGTGGGAGGAAAATAGATCTTGAAGAAATTCAAGATCCACAAATAACTACAGATCAAGTGGATGAACCTGTCCAAGTAGAGACACCTTCTGTACAACACCCTATTCATAAATCTGCAAGAGTACTGAAAATACCTGAAAGATATGGATTCGTCATAGAGGATGATGATGAGGTACACATCATGAATGATGATGATCCATTGAATTATGAATAGGCTATGAGTAATAAAGACTCAGAGAAATGGTAGATGACCATAAAATCTAAAATAGATATTTGAAGCAATGCCCAAGTCCATTTAGATTTTACTTGCGATTGCAGCTTATTATTACTAAATCTGGCAAAATGGACGTGAAGACGCCTTTCCTAAAATATACATTATTAGAGGAGAACGTATGTATGATACAGCCAGATGAATTTGTTTTAATGGTTGAAGCAAATCATGTATATGAGATACAACAATCCATTTATGGATTGAAGAGACAATCAAAGAGTTTGATTTTATAAAAAATGAGGATGAACCATGTTTGTACAAAAAGGTTAGTGGGAGCGCTGTTTCATTCCTTGTATTATATGTTGATGATATATTACTGATAGAGAATGACATTCCTATGCTACAATCAATTAAAATCTAATTGTCTAAACATTCCTCCATGAATGATTTGGGTAGAACATCCTACAATGGGGATATAAATCTGTATAGATAGATTTAAAAGGATGTTCGGCTTAACCTAATGAACGTATATTCATTAGATGCTAAAAGCGTTTAGCATGGAAAACTCCAAAAAAATATCTCATGATGATAAGCCATGGAGTGTATCTCTCTAATTGTCCTCAATAAAAGAGAGATCGCATGAGTTACTATCATGTATGCAATGAAATATACAAGACTTGATCTTGATCAGTCATATTCTGGAGAAGATTATTGTAAGACAGTGATAAACATCTTAAAGTACTTAACTGACACTAAGGAAGTAATCATGACACATGATGGGTCTGAATTAAACTAGAGGACTTAATAGATTCAAGTTTTCAGACTAATCAAGACGACAACAAATTCACTTTAGGGTAAGACGTTACCTTGAAAGGTGGTGCAGTGAATTGAAAAGGTTTCAAACAGCAAAAGGTTGCTGGTTTAGTGACAAAGACAAAATATATAACTGTAAGAGAAGTTGTAAGTTGATGTTTCGGATGAAAAGTTCATTATAGAACTAAGAATAGTTCCTAAATCTCATCTTGAATCCAAACATGTGTTGCGACACTTTGATTAAAGAAATCATTGAAAGAAGAGACGTCACCTTAGAGCGTGTAGACTCTCAAGACAACATTGCAGATCTATTTACTAAAGTTTTAACACAACAAGCAGTTTGATCGTCACTTAGAGAAGATGGTATGAGATACCATGGCGATTGGCTTTAGTGCAAGTGGGAGATTGAAAGTAGTATGCATACAAGCCAATCATGTATGATGATAAAGCATCTACTTTGGAGGCGATCTTATTTATTTATTAATAAAATTATTCATTTATTAAAGGCATTTAATTATTTACATGATGCTGGTTTTATAATATGTAAATAACCCATAGTTTTAAGCAATGCTTTTAGAATCATGATATTGATCATGCTAATGAGATCTAAATTCTTAGAAAGCTTAAAACTAAAATAGTTCTCAATCGTTGGATTACTAAAAAGGGGATTAGTAAATTCGGATAGATTGGTACATATGTTGCTTGCTCATTGGATGAGGATGATTGATCTCATGATCATTTGTGTGGAGACACTAAAGCAAGTATGTATGTGCTTATTGGAGAATAAGTTCACTGAACGTGACTCGCTATAGAATACCTAATGGAGTTTTACTTGCCTGTCAATTGGAATTCCTAATGTGATAGTAGTACAAGTGATCCTTGGACTTGAGATCATCATAGTATCTTGTATGTAATGAATTATACTTTGATTTATTCCTTAAAAACCCTTAGGGCATATCAAAGGGCATGCTTGGGTATAATGAGTTACATATAGAGATAATGAATGATCAATAAAGAATCTACCACTTCTAGTAAAAGAAGAGATATGTCCTATGTGATTCGTTAAATGACAACCAAGTAGTCCTTGGCCAAGACAGAATGAAATTAGAAATGAGTTTCTAATTTATATTATTTGGAGTTATGCATTTTCCAATCGAAATACATATGATTAAATAAAATAAGACTTGACAGTAACTCCATGTCTTATATTTAATTGGGACATTGTATGATGGAAGGATTGAATTGTACGGTAACTATTTACTCACAGGTTCTTTTATGATTAATGTTGAAATCTATATTATCTGGAAAGTTGTTTATCGCTAGGGATGCTTATCCCTATTGTAGAATAAATATTATTTATTTAAATAGATTATTAGTTTAATTTATTTATTTACATAAGATTAGAATTATTCTAATTAATTTATTCACAACCGGTTTAATATAGAAAACCTAAAGGGTCACACCATAAAAGGAAGAATAATTATTTAAGAAGGTAATGTCATAATCGTAATAATGCATAAGTGTAATTAATTTAATCTATGGTGATAGGATAAATTAAATAGCTTAATGTTTATTATTTAATATTTTGAAAATATTAAATATAAATTAATAAGAGGAGTCTTATTAATATTATTATAATTATTATTATTTTAATTTCTAAAGGAGTTTAGGAATTAATTTAATATTAGTACTCTCATTTATTCCTAATAAGATTAGGAGGTAAATTAATTAAATAAATTTAATTAATTATTCCCAATGTGGTGAGAAGCCTAAATTAATTAAAGGAGTTTAATTAATTAAATGAAACCCCATGTCTAATAGGATTAGAAGGGTTGGCCACTATCTAAATAAGATGAGTCTTATAATAGATATTAGTTGATGCAATTCTAATTGTTGGAGAGTACTCCTTTTTTATAGAGGATAGAAAACTAGGGTTTAGCCAACCACCCTCCTTCTTGATAATTCCTCTTCTTTGGTGGATCACCTCTAGAGGCCAAACACTTGGGTGGCTAACGTTGATCAAAGGAAGGAATCTAACCCGAAAATTCAAGGAGATCATAAAGAACAAGGAGTTAAACTCGTACTTGTAGAAGCTTCGTTTTACAATGCTATGATTCCATAACTTCTTATTTATCGTTTTAAATTAATAATTTGCATAAAGGATGATCCGGGTAATGGTTTTGTAGAAATTTTTAAACTCTGATATACCATGCTTCCGCTAATTTTTGCAATTTGATTGTGCCATAATTTCGTATAAACCAACACCAACAACCCCCTTCTTCTTTATTTTTCTATTGAACTGTGCAGACATCTTTCTGTAAATGTGATCAACAGACAAGAATCTACGAGTTATTCCAAAGAAACTAGTTTTCTGCCCATGCTGCAGCTGTGTGCCTTTCACATCCCTCATACACACTGGACATGACAGCTTCCCGTGAGTTGACCAACCACTGAGCATCCCAAATGCCTGAAAGTAAGTGATAGTCCACAACATGGCTACCTTCATCACAAAATTTTGCTTAACCGATTTATCATACGTTTGGACTCCCGTCTCCCACAACATTTTAAGTTCATCGACTAACAACCTGAGGTACACTTTTATATCTTTTGTAGGACTCTTATCCCCCGATATGAGTAAAGTCAAGAACAAATATGGATCCTTCATAAACATTGATGGTGGAAAATTATAAGCTACCATGATCATTGTCATTAGTAAGGCTGACTAAAATTATTAAATAGGTAGAAGCCATCTGTAGCCATGTCGAGCCTCACATTCCTAACTTCCTCTGTAAACTCTAGAAAATTTTCATCAAACTTCTTCCATTCATCTCCATCTGCAAGGTGAGTCAGCTGACCAGAAACAGTGTCCATTGTTTCATGCCAACTCATATACCCAGCATGTGGGACGACATAAATAGTCGTTGAAGCATTGGCGCAAGAGGAAAGTACCATAAGATCTTCTTAGGCACGTGCTTCTCCTTTCCACCACGTTTTATCACCTTGTACCGAGGCAAGTTGTATATATCACACTGCACTTTATCTCTGTCCTCCCCATAGTATAATATGCAGTCCTTCTTACACGCATAGATCTTCTGATACCTCATATTCAATCCCCCTTACCATCTTCTTCACTTTGTAGTAATTCGCGAGCAGAGTATGATCCTTAGGTAAGAACTTGCTGATAAGAGCAAGCAAATAATTGAATGGTGGAAGATTGTAAGCTGCTATGATCACTTGCCAAACAGAGTAGGGCTGACTAAAATTATTAAATAGGCAAAAGCAATCTGTAGCCATGCCGAGCCTCACATTCCTAACTTCTTTTTCAAACTCAGGAAATTTTCATCTAACTTCTTCTATTCATCTCCATTTGTAGGGTGAGTCAGCTGACCAAACACGAAGTCCTTTGTTCTATGCCAACTCATATGCTCAACAGTGTGGAACGACATATATAGCCGTTGAAGCCTCGACACAAGAAGAAAGTACCGTAAGATCTTCTTAGGCAAATACTTCTCCTTCCCCCCACGTTTTGTTGCCTTGTACCGAGGCAAGTTCCATCTGTAGGGTGAGTCAGCTGACCAGACACGACATCTCTTGTTCTATGCCAACTCATATACTCAGTAGTGTAGGATGTCATAAATAGCCGTTGAAGCCTCGACGTAAGAGGAAAGTATCTTAAGATCTTCTTAGGCACATGCTTTTTTCCCCCCCGATGTTTTGTCACCTTGTACCAAGCCAAGTTGCATTTATCACATTACACCTTATCTATGTCCTCTTTATAGTATAACATGCAATCCTGCTCACGCACATCGATCTTCTGATACCTCATATTCAACCTCCTTACCATCTTCTTCATTTCGTAGTAATTTGCGGGCAAAGTATGATCCTTAGGTAAGAACTCGCTGATAAGAGCAAGCAAATCATTGAAGCTTCTCTAACTGCAGACATGCTCATTCTTGAAGTGTAAGAGTTTTGTCACTACAGATAGCCTGGTGTGCTTATCATTTCCAGGATACAATGGGACCCCCAATTCAGATATCATCTCATAAAAGCCAACAACTGTATCATTTGGCTTTTCCTGAGCATTAGTTGATTATTGCTCGTTTTCAGCCCAATTTATATTATTAGGGTCATAAGCATTGACTAACATCTCCACGACATCATAGTTTTCGGCGTATAAATCCTCGTGAACTGTTTGGTCTACATTGTCGGTCAATTTCATCAAATTAGCTGATTCCCCGTGATAAATCCATACGGAATACCCATTCACAAACCTACGTGAAAATAAGTCTAATTTAATTTTGTCGGCTTTCTTCTAGATCAGGTTTTGCACTTGACACACAAAAATCTCATCTTTTCGTTTGAATTATCAGCATGTTTTATTGCTTTGTTCAAAAAATTGCGCACCCCATCACGGTAAGCATTAACTAATCCCCTCCCTTCAAATGGTATCCTATGATACATCCAACTCCGGTCTGCTGACATCTTTAACTGAACAAAAGACACATTCAGAACAGAGATATTCATATATGTGGTCCATGCATGAGTTATATTTCCATACCATCTCCACTCTACATGGGTTAGACTTTTATCCCGTTCCTGGATGTGTTTCCTCACTAGTTCCAACACCTTGAGCACATTTCTTTTGTTTTAAGAAAATTCTGGCAGCACCTCTCCATGGTCTCCAAGTACACGAAATAGACTAAGATAACTTAATCTAAGTATGCACTCGAAGAACATGTAGAGATAATAACCGAAAAATCATCAAAACAAAAAAACGTATTTAAGCCATTGACATCGGCCTAAGTGAGAGACGTAACATCTAGTAACTGTAATGTCCCCAAATTCAGACACTCATATCTCAAATTCGGTGCATCACGTACTAATTCTAATATCATACTAAAATCGTCGACAATGGAATAATAGAATATTTTACATTGTCATAACATAAATATTCTTTGTCCCAAGGTCTCGTTACCGTTACTACATCATTTCAATAATTAAACTTAAAACATAACTTAAACATAACTTAATCATTCCTTAATACATCATCATACTATTAATAATAGTTCTCCTAATCTTAAAGGACTAAAGTTATTCCGTAGCCTTGCCCTTTCCTTTGTCCTTCCCCGATGTACCGCATTGCTTTGCCTTAACTGTATTGTTTTTAGAGAAGTAAGAATGAGCAACAAATTTGTCCAGCAAGTAATATAGCAATAAGGGTGAACAATATAAAGTTCAAATCTCAAGAGTATAACATTAATAATAGTTCGAGAATAACCATAAGTATCAATAGTTCTCAATAAGTGTCGCTATGGACTAAAAGATATCAACAAGATTCAAGGGTTTAATCATTTCAAGGTTCAAGAATAATGAACACTGAGCAGTCGCTAAGGACTAAGAACTCTTGCTAAAATTAATAGTATTATATTGAAAATCTAATATGAACAAGTACAACAGGTGATCAGCCTAAAGTACCCTACGTTATGCATAACATTTAAACATGCTAGTATGTGCACACGTCGGTTCCTCGATAGTTATGTACTTTCCCCTTCAATGAGGGTTGTTCATCTCAATAAATTTATAAGAGTCCGCATCAAGACAATTGGTTTGGATAGCTTTCTAACACATGATAATAGTCTAGCTGAATCAAATGGCTTAGACGACTTTTATAATGTATTTAGGAACGATAAGTTCAATGTTTGCAACAATATCAAGATATAAAATTGATTTTTGAATAGTAATAAATATTTGCTCGATATAAACATGGTCGATATAACAACGATTCGGATTTACACAATATGTAAAGTTAAGAGGGTTAGGGAACTTGCCTCAAGCGTAGTTTACCAACCTATAGCTTATCAACACTTTGAAATCCTATTGTAACATAGTTACGTTTATATGTATATTCATTAGTTATACAAGTTTGAAACATACATTATCTCATACACCTAATCAATACGTATGTTAAGCACATACATAAGTCTTATCCCCGCTACTCAATCATACCACGTATAGCATCATCTTAAATCATGAACTCTAAATAAATATTATCTTTACCACATTTAAAAAACCTTTTACAAGTTTAAAGCCTTCATGTTATATTATTTTTAAATATAAAACATCAATAAGTCACTATTTATTGCTTAGAACAATAATATAACCAAACAGTTATGATCAGAAAACAAATAAAATAAATCAGGCCAAACTGCAGGAGGGCGCAACTGTGCTCTGGTTAGGCTTAGGGACAAAGCAGTTGCGCTGTCCCCTGGCCAGACCAGAGTTGACCTTTTGCTCCCCTGGTTTTAGTCCACCGCTTAGCATACCAAGACATTAACAATTATCATGCAACCATGTTAAAGGGTTTTGCATACTTATGTAACCATTCCAGGTTCACTTTTACACGTTATGGTCTTAGATTAGTATTTCTAATGAATTTAGGCCAAATAAGGTTATGGAATCACGAAGCCAACAATATTAACCATCTATTCACATAAGAAGGTTATACATCCTGAAATATGCATGCTCGTAGGTGTTCACATCATTTACAAATAGTTTTTATCAGTTCATTACTTGGAAATTTGTTTAATCTCATGCTTGATTAACTTTTATAGTGTCTAACAAGGTATGTGTAGATATAGGCCAGCTTAGTGACATAAAGAGTACTAGCATGTATGTCCAAAAATGTAAAACATAACATACTCCTAATATTAGTTTTCCAAAACTTTTAAGTCTTCTTTTAAAAGTCGTTTTGAACAAGGCTAACGCGACTTAGGGCATGCAAACAGATTTTGAATCGTGTTTCATGCATAACCAAACCACATACACATGCTCATATGGTTAGATCTTAAATATCATAAGTATCGTCAAAGTCCATTTTCAAACTATAAATTTCCTTTAGTAAATGTATACTAACGCAATCCAGAACATTCATGCTATGTCAAGGAGCCTATATCCACTTGTTAAACCTATTTTTATACATGTTCAAGTCATATCATTATGTTAAAATTCATCAAATTTGAAAACAGAAGACATAATCATTTCTTGGGGTCCGGCGCAGCAGCGCTGTTCTGAACTGTGGGAGTGGCGCAGCTGCGCTGCTCCAAAACCACTTCAGAAATAGCAGACGGTGCAGCTGCGCTGATCTGTACTATAGGACGGGCGCAGCTGTGCCCTTTCTAGACAGAACCAGGAATGGTTCTGCTTCGGCAGAATCCAAAACCCATACACAAAATTCTTCACGTAAAATGCTAAATTCCAAACATTATATTTATAACATGCATATAAGCTTAGATAACCCATATATGTCAACTTATAATTCATTTAACAAGTAATTTCAAGAAATTCTAGAATTCTTCAATATCAAAATAAGAACTCTATGAAGTATTTTTACCTCTGCTGAAGCTTCAAACGAAATTTCTTTCAAATCCTTAGTCTCCTTTCTAATCTCAGTATACTACACTCTAGCTTTACTTCTCAGAAGATTTAGCAATGAAAGAGAGGAACTCCAATTTATAGAAAATTGATTATACGTGTAATGCCTTTGTCCACCATTTTTATTTAGCAGGAAGAAGAAAGAAATATTAGGCAAAGATTGAATAGTGCAATGTACTATTGGAGCCATATTCCATTTCATCATTTGCTAGCTTGCTAAGTTTGAAATTTGCAAGTAATAGGCTTTAGGCCATTGGCTTATACACGTGAGGAAGAAAGAGATGGGACATTATAATTGGGACATACTAATTCTTAGCATTTGTAAAGGACTGATTACTAGTAATGGTAAGGTTTAATTCTTTTTGGGTATACAAATACAATTTTAATGAGGTAATATTATTACATTGTGGTAAGTTGGGGATATAAATACACAAATCATATAATCCATGTACATTGGGTTAGTCCAGATAATACTAAAATATAATTTAGCTGAGTACTATCAACCCATAATTTTCATAAAACTTTATGTTAGTTCCCAGAGGCACACAATAGATCTAGAAGGGGGGGGGGGGGGGTTGAATAGATCATTTGCGTTTTAAACTCTTTTTCATTTTATTTTGTATTGCTAAGAAGTTAGCCTATGACAAACATAAGAATCATTTCAAGCACAGCGGATTAAGTTAAATGTCCCCTTCATTGATATAATGATAAACATTGATACATTGTTCTTGGAGTTAGTTTAGTTGTAAGTAGTTAACACAATCATAGCAGTTATAGCAGTTAAGTACATATGTAATGACAAAAAGTAAATGACAAAATGTAAAAGACACAAGGAGTTTTAAGTGGTTCAGAGACACAAACTCCTAATCCACTCTTCTGCACTCTCGCAGGAAATCCACTAAGGAATGGGCAGCACCCTGAATCACTAAGTTTTCTTCAAGGCCCGCAGCCTTGGAACTTCAGTTCACTAAGAACTCTTCAAGTCCTTCGACTTGGAACTCCTTTAGTTCACTAAGAACTCTTTAAGGCCAGCAGCCCTGGAATCTCTAGTTCACTAAGAAATCTTCAAGCCCTCCGGCTTGGAACTCATTTAGTCCCTCTGGACAAGGACCCCTCAGGCCCTGGCTACTTGTAGTTGTAGTTGTTGTTGTTGTTTGTGCTTTGCTACTAAGATGTCATGAAGCTTGATTATCTTTGTACTTAGCAGCTAGGCTTGGTCCTCAGCATTCTGCTTCGAGTCTGGACCTCTTCTCTGGTGCAGCTTATCTTCATTCTGTTCAGCTTATCTTCACTTGATGTCAGCTGTGCACCATCACCACATAGGACTGCTAAGGCTTTTCATTGTGGGTCACCTTCTTCTTACCTTTAGCAGCCCTTGAACCCTTCTTGAATGATATGCAGACATGGTTCTGCATCTTTTCTAGTTCAGCATCTGGTTCTTCATGGTGATCCGTAGAGTGGCTCTTCTGATCTTCTTTATGCTCAGCCACTTTCTTGAATGCTATCTTCAAGACTTTCTCAGCTCTCAGCTTGGCTGCCATCTTCAATGGCATTCTCATCCATGTTGAGTGAAGCTCTAGTCCGTTCAATTCCTTTTTCAAGTCTGCTTCACTTCCACCTTTGTAGTCTCACTGCCACTGAGACTTGTTCTCTTCAGCTCTGGTGGAACTCGTAGAGTCAACAATATAGCATTCTAATAACTCAACGAATCTACTACTCAGCAATAACTCTTATCTTTGAAGCTTGTCTCTTAAATACCCTTCTATGATCTTCCTGTTGAAAAATAGCCATTGGAAGCTATTTAAATTGCTTCGCAGATCTCGAGTTATTTGGTGCAGACTGCTGATGTGACCTGATAGCTCCTTTTTGACTTTACTGACACATCAGTCTGCTTTCTCACCTACCGCCTCAGAGATGTCATTATTCTGTGTCAGGCTGGTAGTCATCTTTATTACTCCTTTCTGATTCCTTGATTTGAATCCTTAGGAGTTGTCCATATGTATCGAAGCTCTCAATTAGCAACGTTCGGATGTCAGTCTTTATATTGATTCATTGCCAGTGCTTTAAAACTCAGATTCCTGAACTCCACTATTCTGATGCACATTGTTCTTGGACCTTTATCGTAGTGTGTCTTTGTTTGAATATTGCTTTGACTGGTTGAGACAACACTACGATTCTGAAGACTGTTCTTAGATCTTCAATATAGAACACCTCTTCTTTTACTTGTGCAGTGCTTCAACACTTTTGCTTGCCTCGACTGATCTCAGGAACTGATATCTTGACTTGTCATTTTGGCCTCTTTTGAATATCAATGACACTTCAGATTTGTGGCATACCCAGCTCTCTTTCTCCTGGTGATCTCCCGTTCACCTATCTTCAATGGTCTGACCCATGCTTAATCACTTCTGTCTTGTTCTTCATAAGCTGGATGCTATCTCTATATAAACTGTATCAGTTCCTTCTTCATTTGGCAAACACTACGATACTGAATGATTCTCAATATCGTTGTCTTCTGTTCTCTTGACAGTATCTGCACTTACTAACTTTCACTAGTCAGCAACTATGTCTGAAGTCTTCTTCTGATTTGCTTGTGGAAGACTTCATCTTGAATGGCTTCATAACTTCAATCTGTATGTTGATTGAGTTGATGCTTTTATCTTTTGTTTGCTTGCATACCATTCGTTGAGTGTTCTCTGGTTTCCTTGGAATGTATCTTTGTAGCTCAGACCAGAGGCTCCATGCTTTGGATATTCTGGGAGTGCCCATTTGTTGAGAATCGTGTTGACACTACGATTCTTCCCTTAGCGTTGTGAGCAACCTTTGTAGAAGTCTGAGTTTTGCAGACTACGATTTAGCCTTGTTGCTGCAGACACTACGACTTCGAGATCAGACCTTGACACACTACGATTTCTGCCTTCATGCTTGCTGTCCTCGTCTGATCTGGCTCGACCACGATCTCTACCTTTGATGTGATCAGTAGACTCCACTATTTCAAGTGTGATCTACGATTCTTGACTTAGCTCTGGCAATTGCTCGATCGGCTCATAGACAGGCTGTATCTACTATTCTGACCATGACTTCCTCAGCAGACTACGAATCTGAGAAAGCTCTTCTCGACACACTACGATCCTTCCTCTTTTCTCCTGGCAGACTACGAACTCCGAGATCTACTATCCTTGCAGACTACGATTCCGCCTTGATAGTTCTCGAGTCTTTCTTGTCTCTCTTGGCAGACTATGATGCTGGTGCAGTGCTAGACGATCAAACAAGCCTATCTATTACATTGTATAAGATCAACTTAACAAGCTTGATCTTTCTATATTTATAGTCCTTGTACATCAATTCTTTTTAAGGACTTTACAAAGCCGTTTTGCTTATGTAGGATCCACCTAACATATTTGATCAATTCATTCTAAGTCCTTGTACATATATTCCTATTATCTATCAAAGGACTTATAGCTTTTGTCAATGCAAGCATA
Source organism: Panax stipuleanatus (assembly GCA_020205555.1). Taxonomy (NCBI): domain Eukaryota; kingdom Viridiplantae; phylum Streptophyta; class Magnoliopsida; order Apiales; family Araliaceae; genus Panax; species Panax stipuleanatus. The sequence goes on along the minus strand of CM035122.1, from coordinate 125,220,690 downwards.
CTTGCATATTCATTCATTTATATCATAATCAAATCATATCTAAATAGGAATAACATTCTCATGTATATTCCTAACAATCTCCCCTATTTGATTATGACAAAAACAATTAGTGCATATGCATGAGATGAATGAATCTTATATACAGTGAGCAGCTGTATTTTTAAAGCAGATAATCATGAATGTCATTGATGATAATATAAAATTATATATGCTATGACATTCTACATTCTGGATCCAGAACATACTTAACTAGTATAGAGATGTACCTCTTCTGCTCCGTATATGTTTTAAGAATGTCTGTTGATCAGCTTCTGCTGCTGCACATCTTTCTTTCTTCTTTCCCTTGCTCCCCCTCAGATGTATGCTTCTTTTCTTTGTCTGATCAGGTTCTGGTTCAGTTGCATGCTCTTCTTTGTTTGGCTCCCCCTCAGATGATGACTCTGCTTCTGCTGCTGCTTTCATCTTCTTCTTTTGCTCCTTTGCCTCTCTGCTCTTGGTCTTCTTTTCTTCCTTCATTCTTCTCTCCTTGCTCTTTCTTGACTGCCTCTTTCTATGCCTCTTCTGATGTATCTTTTTCCCCCCTTTTTGTCATTAATCACTTGAAACAACTGCTCCACATTTGACACAAGCTGCTCCATCAGGTGAGATGAGTTACCAACCTCAATTTTGAGTTCTTGTTAGCTTAGCTCAAGTTAGAGGGAGAAAGACTGTTTCAAATCGTCAATCTTGTCAAAGAGAGATAGAATTTTCTCTTCATTAGCCTTCTGAGCTCGTAGAGCTTCTTCCTTCTAATCACTTATAGCATTCAAAAAAACTTGATCCCTTAGTTGAAGCTTGAGGGATATGTCTGAGAGTCTAGCTTGAAGCCTTTTTGACAGTTCATTATCTTCTCCTATTGACATGTCTTTGACTTCTGCAGCTATAAGAGAGATCTCCTCAATCAGTTCTTCAGAGTTCTTTATCAACTCTTGCTTTTGAAGAGATGTGGTATCAGGTTGTTCATTTTCCATCTGATCAGCTGTTTGGTCATCCTCCTGCTGAGCATCAGATGGATTGTCTTCCTTCAGGACATTAGATTGCACTCTACGATTCTCACTCTTGGATTGACCTTCAAAGGTAGTGAGAATCTGATGAATCGTTGAGTTCCATGCTGCTTGAGCAGAATACATCTTTTCAATTTCATCTTGATCATCATCATTTGTAGAGTGAAGGGACTCTACGATTGTTGACTTAGGCAGAATCCATCTTCCATCCGAATCTGCTCGACAATCGTAGGGGATGTAATGATTTTCAGCATGTCTATAGACTTTGAAGTGAGATTGGTCCCTGATCAGCAGAGTTGCAAACTTTTTTGCCCTTGGAAAGTTCTGAGCCACCAGCTCTAGGTTGGGAAGATGAGAAAAGCACCATAAGAGATAGCTGTTGTCTCTGGTGAGTGATGCCTTTACCCATGGCATATGAGGATAGAGCCATCTTATTGCATGGTCTTTGATCTCCGGCTCGTATATCAAAGTTGAAGTACTCATCTTCATATCTTTGTGATTATTGAGCAGATCTCCTTTGCTTCTCTAATGATCTGAGCTAGAGTCAAACTGGTGTAGACTACTTTCGTCAACAGACTCATCAGTTTGTTCATGCATTTGATCATCATCTTTATCATCATCAGCAGAGCTTGCCTTTGCAGACTCACTAACTTCTTCTAGCTCTGCAGTCTTCAGCCTCTTATCCTTCTCTGATAGGATTTTCCCTTTTTCCTTAGCATCTCCTCTCTTGGATTCAGCCTCATCATCACTGATTTCAATTGTCTTTGGAAATAATTCTCCTTTTCTTGAAACCATTTTAGCAATCAGTCTGTTGCTCTTCCTTCTTCTTGGGGGTTCAACTTCAGGAGTTTCAGACCTTTCTTCATTTTCAGTCTTTAAAGTCTCTGATTCAACAGACAGACTTTCTTGAGATTCAACAGCAGAAGTGACAGATACTTCTTCTTTAGATCCTCTTTCTTTTGCCACATCAGATGGACTCCTTGGTACTTCAGCACTAAGAGGTCTAACTTCTTCATGATCAGATTCTCCATTATCAGCAGAAAGGCTACTCTGTGAATTGGTCATAGGACTTGCATATTCTTTTTCATCACCAGACTTGCTCCTTAAAGATTCATCCTTAGATCTCTCAGTTCCCATCTCATCTTCTGACTCTACATTTTCTTCTTCAGTAGATAAACTTCTTTGGGAACCTGACTTTTGCCTCTGCACCACTTTGGCTTTCTTCTTTGCAGGCTTTACAGACTTGAGCTCTGGGATAATTACACCTTCAGAGGATGAAGACTCTTCTTCTATCATGGCAATTGCCTTCCTCTTCCTTGAAGTACTTTTGCTGGTGTTGCCATGTGTTAGCCGTATGTTCTCCATTGGATTTTTCTTCCAGTTTGCAAACAGCTGTGTAGTCATTATCTTATGGCCATTAAGGACTTCACCTTCATCATCCTTAATTTTGTTCCTCAGCCTCTTCTTCAGAATGATGCTCAGTAATCTTCCATGAAAAATCTTTGTGAATGGTTTTCCTATTAACCTTTTCTTCTCCACCTTGTTCAGCCATTAGGACATTTGATCAAGCAGGATAGCTCCAAAATTGATTTGCTTCTTCAAAACTATGGCAGACATGATCTTCAGCTGTTGATCAATCACAGTGTCATGTGCAGTGTCCTTGCACAGTATACATTTGCCTACAATCTCTACAAGGAACTCAAACTCTTAGGAAACTCTTTTTTCTTCATATCCTTTAGACTAGGATTTCTTTTGTATCCCATCTTGTCTCCTTCGACATCAACTTCATCAAGGCTTTTCAGTCCTAGGTCAAGAAAACCCAAGCACTGATTGATGTCAGAAGACTTCAGCTTTAGAATTTTCCCTTTTACCTTGGTAGAAAGAGTTTCAGAACTCATAGTTGCATTTGAGTGAAATTCTTTAACTAGGTCAACATATATTCGAGTGTTTGACTCAAGACATTCTGAGAATCCAACCTTCTTCACAAGTTCAAGAATATCTCTGAACTTCTTCTCAAATTTCTCAAACGTCTTGGTTCCAAGCTGAATGCCAGTGATTACTCGCCAGTTTGCCATTTAGAGAGTTAGGGTTTACTGAGTTTATGACTGTGTGAGAATCTTGTGAGATATCAGTAAGCGATTTAAGATTTGATAGCTGTTTGAGAAGATCTGGTTGTTTGGAAGTTTAGGTTTTGGCTTGAGAGGATGAGTGTAGGGATTTGATAGATTTACAGCTTTTGATGAACCCGCTAAAATGAAACTGCCAATTATTTGAATTTTCCTCTTGTAACTGTTCCTTCCACGTTTCTTAGTGGGATAGTTGTAAGACGTTGATAGGTCCCAATCTGTAACTTCTCCATCGTGTCATTTAATCAGATTTGACTTTTCTTCTGTTGACTATTGACTTCTTAAATCCGTGGAGTGACTTATGTCTTAACTCAGTACTCCACGATTTCCTAGACTGGTCTACAACCTTTGCTTCTTCTTCGATGATCGTAGTCTGTGGTCATGCTTCAATAGACAACTTCTCCATTAGACTCAGAGGGATTGGCAATTCTCATTTGCAGCTAGTAATCTTCTGATGAGATGCTGCTTGCTTCAGCAAAGATTCTTGTGATGCATTTCATATTAGAATTCCTTCTAACATAAGGTAGCTCAGGAAGGGCCAACCTCTTAGCTCAATGTTAAGGGTCAGGTTTGTCCCTAAGGAGCTTACTAGACGAAACGCTTAAGACATGATTAGTACGGACATCACTTTTGACCTCTCTACTGGGGAGTTCATCTACCAACTCTGGATATTCATTGATGTTGAATTTTGTATAGGTTATAATCGTGGTGTCCTCCTGCTCATTTGCTATGATCAGATGGTTGATCATAGGCGCTCCACGATTTTAAGATGGGTGGCTGATAGGGTTATCAGTAGCATGTTTTGGTACATTACTACTGACTGTGATGGATGTTCATTTGGTTCATCAGTTATAGAATTTTGGGATTCTGTAACTGGAATCTTTCTGGTTTGGGTTAGCTCCTGTTTACTGTGAACTTTGACATAAATGGTCTTGATGTTCATGGTGTGGTTCATAGACATTCACCAAGGTTGATTTATATTCTGAGTTTACCTCACAACCTCTGGCAAGAATTTTACTTCTTTATTTTGTTCCTTGAGCTCCACCATCTCCATATCTTCATCTGTTCTTCCACCATCTTTGACGTCTCTTTCTCAGCATATATCATAATCTGATCAGATACAATAATGTACTTTGTATGACTAATCATGACTTGATTTCCTATGATTCTGATCTCATTCTTAGATGAACCAGATGCTTGAGATTGACTGCTTTGTTCACCCTTTTTGCTAGCAATCCTTTAATCATCTTCCTCCTCTGTTAGATCAACCTTCTTGATAACTCTCCTGGTTCTTTTCTTTGATTTGGACACAGCCTTTATACTTTCTTCAGTTTCAGCCCTGATAATTGTTCAGGCTGAGAAGCTTTGCAGCTTCTTCATCTGCAGTTATAGTTTATCTAGACTCAACGATTGGTGACACTTCTTCAATTTTAGTGAGTGAGAACTTCTTTGTTCTGTGACGGCTTTCCTTCTTCTTCTGAAGTTTAACACTTCTTCAGCTTTACACTTGAACTCTCTGAGTTAATCAAGTTGCCATCTTTTCTGTTTGGAGGATCTGAAGAATTTGCTTCATCAATTATCTTTGACACCTTTAGTGCTGCTGTTCTTAGTAGATCACTGCTCCCCCATAGATGATGCTATTTTCTCAAAGAAGTATGAATTCTTCTTCTTCATATGCATCAGAAGTCAGCCTAGCATATCTCATTCTGACTGGCATCATCTCTATCATATATTCTTCCTTGGATCATGGAGAGAGATATCTTCAGGACTGATCACTTCACGACTGTTGACAGAACTATGAACGTAGTCTTCTTTATCTGATACCTGAACAGGCATTTTCAGTAGGATTGTAGTCCTTCTTTATTTTCTTCAATATATACTAAGGATGAATAAAGACTCATTTGGGACTATCAACTTGTCAACATCTAACAGCCTTCCTTCAGTTAGTTGCCCTTCCTCCTTAATCAGAACTGCAGACTTTGATGCTGACTAGAGGAACACTACGATTATTATCATTGTACCATAATCGTTGTGTGTTGGCTTGCGCAGTCTTGATCTTAGAGATCACTACAATTTTCCTTAAGCTCTTTGACAGACTGCACTCGTGGAGTTCTGCTTCTATGATGAGTTCTTCATAATCAAAGCTTGATGATCCTTTGATGTGAACTTCTTCGCATTTCCTTATTTGAAGATATTCCTTGCATGGATGGGTCATGAAAGATCTTTTTCATCTAGGTATGAATGGTCAGCTTCTATATGGAGATCAGCAATCTTGTGAGCTATTCATGTTAGCTCAATAAGTCTTCAAGAACAAGCTTTGACATAAAATGATTTTGACAAGAACATTGCTGAAATGTCTTGAGCCTCCAGCTGGTTAAGTCCTCGTGACTGAAGTCATTTGCTTCAGCATTCCTTAGTGTGGTCAGATAGACCAAGTACCTGCAGGTTAGATAAATTTCTATTTTTGGTACCCTTGGTTAAATGGGTCTTGCCAGGTTAGTTTCTCAAAAACCCCTATTCCTCATATACTAGAATTTTTATCAACTTTAACATCAATAATTATATCTGTGCATGTATCAGATTTAGTTGTGATATTTATCATGCATGCTGGTGAGTGTGTGTAAGATTAATCATTTTAATAAGACACTTCTTTTCTTTGATGGTTCAATCAGTCATAGACTTGAAGAGATAAACTAAGAACGTCTTGGCATCTTTAGTTCTTTAATCACCTTGAACCTCAGGGTACACATCCAACTACTGGTTAGCCAAATACATATTTGAGAAAGTCCCCTTTCTCCTCTGGATAAGGGTTTCTTAGCATGTATGGCCTTTCATCTTTCAAAATGGAGGATGCTTGATTCTTTGCAATTGATACCTCTTGACTTCCTACTTCTGGTCTTCAGACTACAAGATTGATCGTGGATAAGGATTGGACTTGTTGCTATAGCATTTGAGAACATGGAGCAATCTGAGCAACTTCAGGTGTATATACATATTTACCTGTACACATTATTTTCAATTTGTGAGCTCATCTGCATTTACAAGTGACTTACTACTAAACTAAGTTTAGAACAATGTTTGTGCCTAGGATCAGACTCAAAGCGATTAGCCTTAGAATATAGCATGAGAACCTGCTCTGATACCAATTGTTAGTTCCCAGAGGCACACAATAGATCTAGAAGGGGGGGTTGAATAGAGCCGTTGCATTTTTAAACTCTTTTCTATTTTATTTTGTATTGCTAAGAAGTTAGCCTATGACAAACATAAGAATCATTTCAAGCACAGCGGAATAAGTTAAATGTCCCCTTCATTGATATAATGATAAACATTGATACATTTTTCTTGGAGTTAGTTTAGTTATAAGTAGTTAACACAGTCATAGCAGTTATAACAGTTAAGTACATAATGTAATGACAGAAAGTAAATGACAGAATGTAAAAGACACAAGAAGTTTTAAGTGGTTTAGAGACACAAGCTCCTAATCCACTCTTCTGCACTCCCGTAGGAAATCCACTAAGGAATGGACAGCACCCTGAATCACTAAAATTCCTTCAAGGTCCGCAGCCCTGGAACTTCAGTTCACTAAGAACTCTTCAAGTCCTTAGACTTGGAACTCCTTTAGTTTACTAAGAACTCTTCAAGGCCAAGAGCCCTGGAATCTCTAACTCTTCAAGCCCTCCTGCTTAGAACTCATTTAGTCCCTCTAGACAAGGACCCCTCAGGCCCTGGCTACTTGTAATTTTAATTGTTGTTGTTGTTTGTGCTTTGCTACTAAGATGTCATGAAGCTTGATCATCTTTGTACTTAGCAGCTAGGCTTGGTCCTCAGCATTCTGCTTCGAGTCTGGACCTCTTATCTGGTGCAGCTGATCTTCATTCTGTTCAACTCATCTTCGCTTGATGTCAGCTGTGCACCATCACCACATAGGACTGCTAAGGCTTTTCATTGTGGGTCACCTTCTTCTGACCCTTAGCAGCCCTTGAACCCTTTTTGAATGATATGCAGACATGGTTTTGCATCTTTTTTGGTTCAACATCTGGTTCTTCATGGTGATCCGTAGAGTGGCTCTTCTGATCTTCTTTATGTTCAGCCACTTTCTTGAATGCTAACTTCAAGGCTTTCTCAGCTCTCAGCTTGGCTGCCATCTTCAATGGCATTCTCATCCTTGTTGAGTGAAGCTCTAGTCCGTTCAATTCCTTCTTCAAGTTTGCTTCACTTCCACCTTTATAGTCTCACTGCCACTGAGACTTGTTCTCTTCAGCTCTGGTGGAACTCGTAGAGTCAACAATATAGCATTCCAACAACTCAACGAATCTACTACTCAGCAACAACTCTTATCTTTGAAGTTTGTCTCTTAAATACCCTTCCATGATCTTCCCGTTGGAAAGTAGCCGTTGGAAGCTATTTGAATTGCTTTGTAGATCTCGAGTTATTTGGTGCAGACTGCTGATGTGACGTGACAGCCCCTTTTTGACTTTACTGACACAGCAGTCTGCTTTCTCCCCTATCGCCTCAAAGATGTCATTATTCTGTGTCAGGCTGGTAGTCATCTTTATTACTCCTTTCTGATTCCTTGATTCGAATCCTTAGGAGTTGTCCTTCTGCATCGAAGCTCTCAATTAGCAATGTTCGGAAGTCAGTCTTCATATTGATTCATTGCCAGTGCTTCAAAACTCAGATGCCCAAACTCCACGATTCTGATGCACATTGTTCTTGGACCTTTATCGTAGTGTGTCTTTGATTGAATGTTGCTTTGACTGGTTGAGACAACACTACGATTCTGAAGAGTGTTCTTGGATCTTCAATGTAGAACACCTCTTCCTTTACTTGTGCAGTGCATCAACACTTTTGGTTGCCTCGACTGATCTCAGGAACTGATATCTTGACTTGTCATTCTGGCCTCTTTTGAATATCAAGATACTTCAGATTTGTGGCATACCCAGCTCTCTTTCTCCTAGTGATCTCCCGTTCACCTATCTTCAATGGTCTGACCCATGCTTAATCACTTCTGTCTTGTTCTTCATAAGCTGGCTGCTATCTCTGTATAAACTGTATCAGTTCCTTCTTCATTTGGCAAAAATTATTATACTGAGTGATTCTCAATATCGTTGTCTTCTGTTCTCTTGACAGTATCTGCACTTACTAACTTTCACTAGTCAGCTACTATGTCTGAAGTCTTCTTCTGATTTGCTTGTGGAAGACTTCATCTTGAATGGCTTCACAACTTCAATCTGCATGTTGATTGAGTTGATGCTTTTATCTTCTGTTAGCTTGCATGCTAGTCGTTGAGTGCTCTCTGGTTTCCTTGGAATGTATCTTTGTAGCTCAGACCAGAGGCTCCATGCTTTGGATATTCTGGGAGTGCCCATTTATTGAGAATCGTGTTGACACTACGATTCTTCCCTTAGCGTTATGAGCAACCTTTGTAGAAGTCTGAGTTCTGCAGACTACGATTTAGCCTTGTTGCTGCAGACACTACGACTTCGGGATCAGACCTTGACAGACTACGATTTCTACCTTTATGCTTGTTGTCCTCGTCTGATCTGGCTCAACCACGATCTCTACCTTTGATGTGATCAGTAGACTCCACTATTTCAAGTGTGATCTACGATTCTTGACTTAGCGCTGACAATTTCTCGATCGGCTCATAGACAGACTGTCTCTACTATTCTGACCATGACTTCCTCAGCAGACTACGAATCTGAGAAAGCTCTTCTCGACACACTACGATCCTTTCTCATTTCTCCTGGCAGACTACGAACTCCGAGATCTACTATCCTTGCAGACTACGATTCTGCTTTGATAGTTCTCGAGTCTTTCTTATCTCTCCTGGCAGACTAAGATGCTGGTGCAGTGCTAGACGATCAAACAAGCCTATCTATTACATTGTATAAGATCAACTTAACAAGCTTGATCTTCCTATATTTATAGTCCTTGTACATCATTTCTTTTTAAGGACTTTACAAAGCCGTTTTGCTTATGTAGGATCAACCTAACATATTTGATCAATTCATTCTAAGCCCTTGTATATATATTCCTATTATCTATCAAAGGACTTTATAGCTTTTGTCAATGCAAGCATACTTGCATATTCATTCATTTATATCATAATCAAATCATATCTAAATTGGAATAACATTCTCATGTATATTCCTAACAATCTCCCCTTATTTGATTATGACAAAAATAATTAGTGCATATGCATGAGATGAATGAATCTTATATACAGTGAGCAGCTGTATTTCTAAAGCAGATAATCATGAATGTCATTGATGATAATATGAAATTATATATGCTATGACATTCTACAGTTTGGATCCAGAACATACTTAACTAGTATAGAGATGTACCTCTTCTGCTCCGTATATGTTTTCAGAATGTCTGTTGATCAGCTTCTGCTGCTGCTCATCTTTCTTTTTTCTTTCCCTTGCTCCCCCTCAGACGTATGCTTCTTTTCTTTGTCTGATCAGGTTCTGGTTCAGTTACATGCTCTTCTTTGTTTGGCTCCCCCTCAGATTCTGTGTTCATGGGGTCATCATCTTTTGGCTCCCCCTCAGATGATGACTCTGCTTCTGCTGCTGCTTTCATCTTCTTCTTCTGCTCCTTTGCCTCTATGCTCTTGGTCTTCTTTTCTTCCTTCATTCTTCTCTCCTTGCTCTTTCTTGACTGCCTCTTTCTATGCCTCTTCTAATGTATCTTTTTCTCCCCCTTTTTGTCATTAATCACTTGAGACAGCTGCTCCACGTTTGACACAAGCTGGTCCATCAAGTGAGATGAGTTACCAACCTCAATTTTGAGTTCTTGTTGGCTTAGCCCAAGTTGGAGGGAGAGAGACTATTTTAGATCGTCAATCTTGTCAGAGAGAGATAGGATTTTCTCTTCATTAGCCTTCTGAGCTCGTAGAGCTTCTTCCTTTTGATCACTTATAGCCTTCAAAAAAACTTGATCCCTTAGTTGAAGCTTGAGGGATATGTCTGAGAGTCTGGCTTGAAGCCTTTTTGACAGCTCATTATCTTCTCCTGTTGACATGTCTTTAACTTCTGCGGCTATAAGAGAGATCTCCTCAATCAGTTCTTCAGAGTTCTTTATCAACTCTTGCTTTTGAAGAGATGTGGTATCAAGTTGTTCATTTTCCATCTGATCAGCTGTTTGGTCATCCTCCTGCTGACCATCAAATGGATTGTCTTCCTTCAGAACATCAGATTGCACTCTACGATTCTCACTCTTGGATAGACCTTCAAAGGTAGTGAGAATCTGATGAATCGTTGAGTTCCATGATGCTTGAGTAGAATACATCTTTTCAATTTCATCTTGATCATCATCATTTGTAGAGTGAAGGGACTCTATGATTGTAAACTTGGGCAGAATCCTTCTTCCATCCGAATCTGCTTGACAATTGTAGGGGATGTAATGATTTTCAGCATGTCTATAGACCTTGAAGTGAGTTTGGTCCCTGATCAGCAGAGTTGCAAACTTCTTTGCCCTTGGAAAGTTCTGAGCCACCAGCTCTAGGTTGGGAAGATGAGAAAAGCACCATGAGAGATAGTTGTTGTCTCTGGTGAGTGATGCCTTTACCCATGTCATATGAGGATAGAGCCATCTTATTGCATGGTCTTTGATCTCCGGCTCGTATATCAAAGTTGAAGTACTCATCTTCATATCTTTGTGATTATTGAGCAGATCTCCTTTGCTTTTCTCATGATCTGAGCTAGAGTCAGACCGGTGTAGACTACTTTCGTCCACTGACTCATCAGTTTGTTCTTGCATTTGATCATCATCTTTATCATCATCAGCAGAGCTTGCCTTTGCAGACTCACTAGCTTCTTCTAGCTCTGCAGTCTTCAGCCTCTTATCCTTCTCTGATAGGATTTTCCCTTTTTCCTTAGCATCTCCTCTCTTGGATTCAGCCACATCATCACTGATTTCAATTGTCTCTGTAAATAATTCTCCTCTTCTTGAAACCATTTTAGCAATTAGTCTGTTGCTCTTCCTTCTTCTTGGGGGTTCAACTTCAGGAGTTTAAGACCTTTCTTCATTTTTAGTCTTTAAAGTCTCTGATTCATCAGACAGACTTTCTTGAGATTCAACAGCAGAAGTGACAGATACTTCTTCTTTAGATCCTTCATCTTTTGCCACATCAGATGGACTCCTTGGTACTTCAGCACTAAGAGGTCTAACTGCTTCATGATCAGATTCTCCATTATCAGCAGAAAGGCTACTATGTGAATTGGTCATAGGACTTGCATATTCTTTTTCATCACCAGACTTGCTCCTTGAAGATTCATCCTTAGATTTCTCAGTTCCCATCTCATCTTCTGACTCTACGTTTTCTTCTTCAGTAGATAAACTTCTTTGGGAACCTGACTTCTGCCTCTGCACCACTTTGGCTTTCTTCTTTGCAGGCTTTACAGACTTGAGCTCTGGGATAATTGCACCTTCAGAGGATGAAGACTCTTCTTCTATCATGACAATTGCCTTCCTCTTCCTTGAAGTACTTTTGCTGGTGTTGCCATGTGTTAGCCGTTTATTCTCCATTGGATTTTTCTTCCAGTTTGCAAACAGCTGTGTAGTCATTATCTTATGGCCATTAAGGACTTCACCTTCATCATCCTTAATTTTGTTCCTCAGCCTCTTCTTCAGAATGATGCTCAGTAATCTTCCATGAAAAACCTTTGTGAGTGGTTTTCCTGTTAACCTTTTCTTCTCCACCTTGTTCAGCCATTAGGACATTTGATCAAGCAGGATAGCTCCAAAATTGATTTGCTTCTTCAAAACTATGGCAGACATGATCTTCAGCTGTTGATCAATCACAGTGTCATGTGCAGTGTCCTTGCATAGTATACATTTGCCTACAATCTCTGCAAGGAACTCAAACTCTTCAGGAAACTCCTTTTTCTTCATATCCTTCAGACTAGGATTTTTTTGGTATCCCATAATCTTCTTGTCTCCTTCGACATCAACTTCATCAAGGCTTTTCAGTCCTAGGTCAGGAAAACCTAAGCACTGATTGATGTCAGAAGACTTCAGCTTTAGAATTTTCCCTTTTACCTTGGTAGAAAGAGTTCCAGAACTCATAGTTGCATTTGAGTGAAATTCTTTAACCAGGTCAACATATATTCGAGTGTTTGACTCAAGATATTCTGAGAATCCAGCCTTCTTTACAAGTTCAAGAATATCTCTGAACTTTTCTCAAATTTCTCAAACGTCTTGGTTCCAAGCTGAATGCCAGTGATTACTCGCCAGTTTGCCATTTAGGGAGTTAGGGTTTACTGAGTTTATGACTGTGTGAGAATCTTGTGAGATATCAGTAAGCGATTCAAGATTTGATAGCTGTTTGAGAAGATCTGGTTGTTTGGAAGTTTAGGTTTTGGCTTGAGAAGATGAGTGTATGGATTTGATAGATTTGCAGCTTTTGATGAACCCGCTAAAATGAAACTGCCAATTATTTGAATTTTCCTCTTGTAACTGTTCCTTCCACGTTTCTTAGTGGGATAGTTGTAAGACAGTTGATAGGTCCTAATCTGTTACTTCTCCATCGTGTCATTTAATCAGATTTGACTTTTCTTCTGTTGACTATTGACTTCTTAAATCCGTGGAGTAACTTATGTCTTAACTCAGTACTCCACGATTTCCCAGACTGGTCTATAACCTTTGCTTCTTCTTCGATGATCGTAGTCTGTGGTCATGCTTCAATAGACAACTTCTCCATTAGACTCTGAGGGATTGGCAATTCTCATTTGTAGCTAGTAATCTTCTGATGAGATGCTGCTTGCTTCAGCAAAGATTCTTGTGATGCATTTCATATTAGCATTCCTTATAACATAAGGTAGCTCAGGAAGGGCCAACCTCTTAGCTCAATGTTAAGGGTCAGGTTTGTCCCGGAGGAGCTTACTAGACGAAACGCTTAAGATATGATTAGTACGGACATCACTAATTCCCAAGTGGCCTCCTCGGCATCACGTACTAATTCTCAAATTCAGACACTCATATCTCAAATTCGGTGCATCACGTACTAATTCTAATATCATAATAAAATCGACAACAATAGAATAATAGAATATTTTACATTGTCATAACATAAATATTCTTTTCCCAAGGTCTCGTGACCGTTACTACACCATTTCAATAATTAAACTTAAAAAATAACTTAAACATAATTTAATCATCCCTTAATACATTATCATAATATTAATAATAGTTCTCCTAATCTTAAAGGACTAAAGCTATTCCGTAGCCTTGCCCTTTCCTATGTCCTTCCCCGAGGTACCGCCTTGCTCTACCTTAACTGTAATGTTTTTAGGGAAGCAAGAATGAGCAACAAATTTGCCTAGCAAGTACTATAGCAATAAGGGTGAACAATATAAAGTTCAAATCTCAAGGGTATAACAGTAATAATAGTTCGCGAACAACCAGAAGTATCAATAGTTCTAAACAAGTGTCGCTATGGACTAAAAGATATCAACAAGATTCAAGGGTTTAATCATTTCAAGGTTCAAGAATAATGAACACTGAGCAGTCGCTAGGTACTAAGAACTCCTGCTAGAATTAATAATATTATACTGAAAATCCAATATGAACAAGTACAACAGGTGATCAGCCTAAAGTACCCTACGTTATGCATAACATTTAAACATGCTAGTATGTGCACACGTCGGTTCCCCGATAGTTATGTAATTTTCCCTTCAATGAGGGTTGTTCATCTTAGTAGATTTATAAGAGTCTGCACCAAGATAATTGGTTTGGATAGCTTTCTAACACATAATAATAGTCTAGCCGAATCAAATGGCTTAGACGACTTTTATAATATATTTAGGAACAATAAGTTCAATGCTTGCAATAGTATCAAGATATAAAATTGATTTTCGAATAGTAATAAATATTTGCTCGATATAAACATGGTCGATATAACAACGATTCAGATTTACACAATATGTAAAGTTAAGAGGGTTAGGGAACTTGCCTCAAGCGTAGTTTACCAACCTATAGCTTATCAACACTTTGAAATCCTATTGTAACATAGTTACGTTTATATGTATATTCATTAGTTATACAAGTTTGAAACATACATTATCTCATACACCTAATCAATACGTATGTTAAGCACATATATAAGTCTTATCCTCGCTACACAATCATACCACGTATAACATCATATTAAATCATGAACTCTAAATCAATATTATCTTTACCACATTTAAAAACCTTTTACAAGTTTAAAACTTTCATGCTATATTATTTTAAACATAAAACATCAATAAGTCACTATTTATTGCTTAGAACAATAATATAACCAAGCAGCTATGATCAAAAAACAAACAAAATAAATCAGGCCAAACAGCAGGAGGGCGCAGCTGCGCTCTGGTTAGGCTTAGGGACGGCGCAGTTGCGCTTTCCCCTGGCCAGACCAAAGTTGAGCTTCTGCTCCCTTGGTTTTAGTCCACCACTTAGCATACCAAGACATTAACAATTATCATGCAGCCATGTTAAAGGGTTTTGCATACTTGTGTAACCATTCTAGGTTCACTTTTACACATTATGGTCTTAGATTAGTATTTCTAATGAATTAAGGCCAAATAAAGTTATGGAATCAGGAAGTCAACAATATTAATCATCTATTCACATAAGAAGGTTATACATCCTGAAATATGCATGCTCGTAGGTGTTCACATCATTTACACATAGTTATTATTAGTTCATTACTTGGAAATTTGTTTAATCTCATGCTTGATTAACTTTTATAGTGTCTAACAAGGTGTGTGTACATATAGGCCAGCTTAGTGACATAAAGAATACTAGCATGCATGTCAAAAAATGTAAAACATAACATGCTCGTAACATTAGTTTTCCAAAACTTTCAAGTCTTCTTTTAAAAGTCGTTTTGAACTAGGCTAACGCGAGTCAGGGCATGCAAACAAATTTTGAATCGTGTTTCATGTATAACCAAACTACATACACATGCTCATATGGTCAGAACTTAAATATCATAAGTATCGTCAAAGTCCATTTTCAAACTATAAATTTCCTTTAGTAAATGTATACTAACGCAATCCAGAACATTCATGCTATGTCAAGGAGCCTATATTCACATGTTAAACCTATTTTTATGCATGTTCAAGTCATATCATTATGTTAGAATTCATCAATTTTGAAAACAGAAGATATAATCATTTCTTGGGGTCCGGCGCAGCTGCGCTGTTCTGAACTGTGGGAGTGGCGCAGTTGCGCTGCTCCAAAACCACTTCAGAAACAGTAGACGGCGCAGCTGCGCTGGTCTGTACTATTGGACGGGTGCAACTGCGCCCTTCCTAGACAGAACCAAGAATGGTTCTGCTTCGGCAGAATCCAAAAGCCATACATGAAATTCTTCACGTAAAATGCTCAATTCCAATCACATTATATTTATAACATGCATATAAGCTTAGATAACCCATATATGTCAACTTACAATTCATTTAACAAGTAATTCTAGAATTCTTCAATATCAAAGTAAGAACTCTGTGAAGTATTTTTTTTACCTCTGCTGAAGCTTCAAACGAAATTCCTTTCAAATCCTCAGTCTCCTTTCTAATCTCAGTATACTACACTCTAGCTTTACTTATCAGAAGATTTAGCAATGAAAGATAGGGACTCCAATTTATAGAAAATTGATTATACAGTGTAATGCCTTTGTCCACCATTTTTGTTTAGCAGGAAGAAGAAAGAAATATTGGGCAAAGATTGAATAGTGCAATGCACTATTGGAGCCATCTCCTATTTCATCATTTGCTAGCTTGCTAAGTTTGAAATTTGCAAGTAATAGGCTTTAGGCCATTGGCCTATACACGTGAGGAAGAAAGAGATGGGACATTAAAAATGTAACACTCTAATTCTCAGCATTTATAAAGGACTGGTTACTAGTAATGGTAAAGTTTAATTCTTTTGGGTATAAAAATACAATTTTAATGAGGTAATATTATTACATTGTGGTAAGTTGGGGATATAAATACACAAAATCATATAATCCATGTACATTGGGTTAGTCCAGATAATACTGAAATATAACTTAGCTGAGTACTATCAACCCATAATTTTCATAAAACTTTATTATTTCAATTACACAAAATTATTGAAATAAATATTTAATAATAAATATTTATTTATTAAAATTTAATTTCTCCCATAAATTTAAAGTATGCATTTAATTTACCCATCACACATCATGTTGTCACATAAGCTTATTTATGTAACTTAGTAGAATTATATGATTCACCTAATTTTATCATATAATTTTATATATCATTGTAATGTCACACCTTATTTTATATTAAATAGATGTAGCCACTTTATAACATCTGATCACACATTACATATTATTGTACCTAGCAATAGTTTAATAATAATAAATATTAGTCTATCATACCACTTAAATTATTTACTCATTAATATGCTATTACTCACAACAACAATTAATTTAAGAATGTAATATAGATTAATCCTTCCACTTATTAAATCATTCATTCATTAATTTAATTAAAGAATTTCTTAGTCTTCTATTATGCCACACTAGGAAATTCTCATAAGCTTTAAATTAAGCTTTTCATTAAAACCTCCATATTCCTCAATTATTAAAAATTCAATTTAATTTAATTTAGTTATCCCATCTCATGTCACATAAACATTTATATTAGAGTAAATATTCACACATTTATTAATATCAATATTAATATTATTTATAAAATTCATGGGTATTACAGTAACAGTCCCAGACTGGGGACTATTCGACATTCACATCTAATGAGTGAATGCCAAACGAGTCTCTAAGTTCCAAAGTATACTACTATGCACATGTATATATCCAGTTTATTTTATTTGTGGCAAACTAAGCAAATACTATTTAATATATTTTACCAATATGAAACTAAGTAATTGCTACTTAATTTATGAGAACTATTATTTGAATATGGGTATTAATATTCGACATTCACTCCTAATTATCAGACGAGTTTCTAAGTTCTAAAATATACTACATGCATAGACACTTATTTAGTTTATTTTAATTGTGGAAAACTAAGCAAATGCAACTTAGTATATTTCAATTATTTTATGTTAATTTCTTTAGCTATAATTTTTTTATTTTATTAAATTAAAATAAATATATTAATTAAATTAAATTAAATTAAATTTTATTCTAATTTATTTTATTTTTTGTTTAATTTAATTTAATTTATTAATTAAATTAAATTTAGTTTATTTTTGTAAATTTAGTTTATTTTAGTAAATTTATTTTATTTTAGTAAATGTAATTTATTTTAATAAACTTAATTTAATTTATTTTTTATTTTATTCAATTTTATTTTATTTATTTATTAAATTAAATTTATTTATTTTATTTATTTATATTATATTTTTTTAGTTAATTTATTTATTTCATTTTCTTTTCTTTTTTATATTATATTATATTATATTTTAAGTATTTATTAAATGAGACTATTTTTTTTCATTTATACATCTTTAACCATTTTATTTTATTTCATTTTAAGAGTACCAAACTAAGTAAATACTACTTTGTTTTTATATTATATTATTTTTAAACTTACTTCTTACATTATATATATTATAATATTTATTTACATTATATTAAATTATATATATATTTTTATTTTAGTGTAGTCAACTAAGTAAATGTTATTTAGTTGTGTAGTTTAGTTTATTTAAGTAGCAAACTAAGTCCTATTGTCATTTATAGTTAAATATTGATTTATTTATTACCTTCTATAATTCCCGTGGAAAGTTCTGTCAGAAATTCCATCAGAAATAAATACATAATACAAATAAACTGCAATTGAAACCGAAGATGTTGGACAACCACAAATTATACTCAAATTGCAACAATTCTATAATCAAGAACAATGTAATCTAATAAACATATCAAAATAATTTCAGCAACTTGAATATTCTCAATTTCAGCAACATATCAAAATTATCTCAACTTCAAAATGATATCAAAAATAAATTTGCATAGATCAACAAGTTAGGACATGAAGAGATTATCTAGCAGTAATCAATTTCAGACCCAATTCAGACCCTCAGGCCCAAATTGATCAATTTCAAACCAATTACAAACTCAAATTGACCAATTTCAGACCTTCAGACCCAAATTAACCAATTACAAACCAATTACAGACCTAAATTGACCAATTTCAAATAAAAAATTTAAGTACTTATAGTAATATCAATCCAAAAAATACAAAAATTTCAGACCAATTTGCACATTCCAATACCAAATTTAGACTCGAATCAAAAACCAAATTTCAGACATGAAATTTCAGACCCAAATCAATACCAAATAATCTCATGCTACAGCTTTCCAAAATCATTGAACTTACTTACCTTGAAAAATAGGTTTGAACTTTCCTAAACTAAGAAAACGGAGAGTTGAGTGGAGTGGAACGGAGGCAGCAACAACGGCTGAGGACTGACACTAGCAACGGAGAGAACGAATAGTGGAGGAACGGTGGTGGACTCCGACGTGGTGGCTGAAGGAAATGAGAGATGAGACTGGGAGAATGAGAGATGAGAGAGTGAGATAAGATGAGTCGGCTGAAGGAAATGAAAACTTAATTTAAGTTTTTTAAGTTATTTTCGATGGAATTTTCATCAGAAATAAGTCTCTCGTAATTACCTAATCCTCGACAGGACTTTTCGTCGAAAATAACCACATTTCGTCAAGTTTAATTCTTCGCTCTCGTGGGAAGCTTGGCTCTAAATTTGGTCTCCTGTTTTCAACGGTATGCTGTCATAATTTAGTTATTGCTGATGGACATATCTTTGACGGATTATTTCGTCGGAAGTAACGTATTGTTGACGAAAAATGGTATGTCGAATATAAATCTGTCAGACTTAACTCTTTTCTTTAATGGAGGCTCACCAGCTCGGAATCAATCTTTCGCTACTCTAATACCACTTGTTGGGAGAAAATCGAGGAGCCTGCACGTTGCGTATGGGTACACAATGCATTAACATATATGTTTGGAATCCAACTTAACCCAAAAACTTAAGTCATTAGATTTTGGATTCATTTATATATATATTATATATATATATATATATATATTAATCCTTCCATCTTTTATTTTTTTTTCGAGGTGGGAGTTTAACTCACTTGTGATATCCTAACATTAAGAGATTGTGATGATTGTGGAGGATCGCATGGGGGAGGGGGAGATGGTGTTGGCGAACGAGGTGGTGACCCTGGAGGTGGTGTTGGTGGATATTGTATTGGTGGCAGTGACAAATGATTAGGGTAACGGTGCATGCGTAAGGTTGGGTGGTGGAGGTGATGATGGTGGTTGTGACTCTATAGGTAGCAGTGGCGGCAGGGGCGGATCCACCGCTAGGGGCAGAGGGGGCACATGCCCCCACTGGATTTTCAATAGACTCCTTGTCTGTCCACAAACTCGTTGTGTCGCTGCATTATGGTTTTTACGGAGACCCCAACATATAGTAGAGATAAGACTCGGAGTCGGAGATCTTCTGATATGTTTAGAGCATACATGGCACGAGTTCTAGCAACCTTTTTGTCCTGTGGGCCATGACATGGTAAACCTTTCTTATCAATGTGCTTGTCTTGGTT
The DNA here is from genome assembly GCA_020205555.1 of Panax stipuleanatus. Classification (NCBI taxonomy): domain Eukaryota; kingdom Viridiplantae; phylum Streptophyta; class Magnoliopsida; order Apiales; family Araliaceae; genus Panax; species Panax stipuleanatus. The sequence goes on along the minus strand of CM035122.1, from coordinate 125,200,909 downwards.
ATATATTATAAGTGTTACTGATGGGCTAACAATTAGGAGGGTGTTAAATGAAATTTCATGATTTAGACTTAAAAAATCTAGAGGACCAATCCCACAAAATTAGGAGGATATTTTTGTGTTTCAAGGGAGACCACGACGCAATATTGAAGAAACCACAAACCTTCATCGCTTTAGGGTTCAATTATTTTTCATTGTGATTGATAGTCAACTTGGGGAGTTGAATGGCCGTTTTGATAACATAAATACAGAGTTACTTTCATGTATATCATGTCTTGACCCACGTGACTCTTTCTCGGCATTTGACAATAAAAAATTAATTGAATTTGCGAAACTTTGATATGGAACTTTTAGCACTTGATGGTCAACTCCAAAATTATAGTGGATATAAGAAACGATCCCAATTTTTCGAGTATAAAACGAATTGGTGAATCGACTCAAATGTTGGTTAAGAAAAGAAAGGATGATGTGTATCCCCAAGTCTATTTGTTGCTGAAGTTGGCTCTACTTTCGCCCGTTGCTACTGCAACTGTTGAAAGAACATTTTCAGCCATGAATATCATGACAAATGAACTCCATAACCAAATGGGAGATGAATGGATGAATGATTATTTAGTACTCCCTCAATTCCTAAATAAGTGATGTTTTAAAGGGTTTCTCACTTATTAAGGAAGTCGTTTATTGCTCTAATTTTATCATTAAGATTGATATGTATTGCCACAATTATCCTTGCATGAATTAAATAAATATGTATAAAGTTGTTTAGATAAATGAGAGAAATTATGATAAAAGATACTTGAGGGTAATATAGGAAAAATTGCAATTAATGCTTCCTAGAAATTTTTTACGTCAAATATATTGAAAAATTCTGAACTCGCTAAAATGTCACTTATTTAGGAATGGAGGGAGTAACATACATTGAGCGTGATGTTTTTGTAACTATTAAAAATGAGGCTATATATCATGCAACAATTTCAAGCAATGAAAGCTCGAAAAATGTTATTGTAAACAATACTTGAGGATTATTTAGTTTTGAGATTCATTTTATTAAATTTATATTCTTAATTTTTTTTTTCAAATTTGACCCACTTGAACTTTCAGGCTGGATCCGCCCCTGAGTGACGGATTGGTGCGGTGGAGGCCATGATTGTGGTGGTGATCATTCAAGTAATAAGGGCGGATGTTGAGGGTATAAATGGCAGTGCCGAGGAGGTATTGGCGGGATGGTGATGGTGGGAAATAATATGAGTAACTATTTTATGTTATAAATATAATTATATACTATTTGAGTTTAAATATAAGATTTTGTTATTACATATTGTTAGGATATTACAAGTGAGTTGGAGTCCCACATTGGATAAATAGTAAAAGAGTGAAGGATTAATATACATGAATGGACCCAAGACCTAATGGCTTAAGCTTTTGGGTCAAGTTGGGTTCCAAATATGTATGTTAGTGCCTTGTGTACGAGCACGCGATGTGCGGGCTTCTCGGTTCTTCCCCAACAACTGGTATCAAAACTACAGAAGTTTGATCTCGGGCTGGTTAGCCTCTTCAAAAAAACACGCGGTGACGGTGAATTCTCGATGAAGGGTTGGTGTTTCCCTTAAGGTGCTCTCGACAGTGATGTTGAATTCTTGATGGATTAGCCAAGAATTGGTTCCGAGAGTGGTTAGCAGAGAATTGGTGATCCTAGAAGGACCCATAATAGTTAGCCAAGAATTGATTTGTGGTGATTAAAGAGAAGTGTGTTCAAGTGAGGGAGAGCTCTTGATAATGATAAAAACTCACTTGTGAGGGGTAGATTGTTAGGATATTACAAGTGAGTTGGAGTCCCATATCGGATAAATAGTGAAAGAGTGAATGATTAATATAATTAATGGGCCCAAGACCTAATGACTTAAACTTTTGGGTCAAATTGGGTTCCAAACATGTATGTTAGTGCATGCGTTGCGCGGACTCCCCGATTCTTCCTCAACACATAGATAAATAGATAGATGAATACATGGATATATAAATAGGTAGATAATTAATTTAATAAATGACTGTTCATTATTTCAATTGTATGAATAGATGAATTATATTTGAGGAAATTTTAAAATTATTTAATTTTTTACTAAAAATATAATTATATTTAGAATTGTTTTATTAGCTAATTAATATAATTTCAGAATGTACTAATTTTCCTACGAAAATCATCTTACACAATATTATTCATTTATTTATTATTGTTATCTCACGATATTATATATTTATTCATTTAGTTTGCCTTTTTAGATGAAACCCGGCCTCAATAAATCAATTAGAGTGTTTAATTATGAATTTATATTACTTATATAAAAATGGTCTTTAATGGTTTTAACCATTGTGTATATTTTCTACTGTTTTACTACAGGCATTTTTTAGTACTGTTCCAGCTAGTAAGAGAGAGAACTTTACTTATTATGCGCTGCCAATATTATTAAAATATGGAAATCAAAAGAGAGTCAAAGTCTCAAAGAGAAGTATTTCAAATCATTTTTTATACGTTTTTCATACCGGCTGCTTGAATATAATCAACTCAAGTTGTTATTATCAACTTAAGTCGATATTTATTTATAAGGGTTATAATTGAAATAAGATTATTAATTTCAAAATTATATTTATTTATAAAAATTATATTTTAGATATGACTATTAATTTTAAAATTATATTTACTTATAAGGATTATACTTAGAATATGACTATTAATTTCAAGTGCCTTGTTTGTTTTTAAATTTGAACTTGAGATTATTAGTCCAATGATTAAAAATGAATTAATATAAGGGACTATTTAATTTATATCATCTTCTACCAGGTATTATAATCCCTACCGTTTGAGACTAAAATTATTAGACAAAATTAACCTCAATCTTTTTTTTAAATGACCATAAATCCTATTCTATCAATTTATCAAACTATCTTCTTCTTTTTTCGTGGAAACAAATTTTGACTAAAGTGATCAAAATCTGCTTCGTTTTTTGTTGTTGCATAAAGTCCAATAAATTATTATAACAGATTCAACAGTATACTCCTTACATTATTGAACTGTTGCACAATTAAGTTAAAATATTTAAATATTTTTTTAAAATTCTGTTGAATATTTATATTTAAATATAAATTATTGAACTGTTATAATATTTAAATATTTTTTAAATATTATAATTTAAAAGATATTATACTGTTGAATATTTAAATTTTTATAACAGTTCAATAATTTATATTTAAACTGTTATAAATTATAACTTATTTAAATATAGATTAATAAACGAATAATTTAAGGAGTAGATTTATCTCCTTACATAATTCGTTTTTTTTTCTTTGCATAAAGTCCAATAAACTTTCAAACTTTTATTTGATATTTAGATAAATTAAACAAATATTAATCTAGATATCTTCATTTGTCATAGTTGACATTAATAGACCTGGGAATATAAATTATAATTTGATTGGTCAATCTAATTTTACTAAAAATCTGTTAGACTAGTTAAATGTTTTAACTAATAATAATAATTAATCTGTTAAATTAATAATAATAATCTGTTAGACTAGTTAAATGTTTTAATCTGTTAGACTAGTTAAATGTTTTAATAGCATTCAAATAAAAAAACTAGATTATTATTATTAATCTGTTGTTGTTGTTATTATTATTATTAATCTGTTAAATTAGTAATAATAATTTGTTAGACTAGTTAAATGTTTTAGTAGCATTCAAATGTATCTCTATGGCTTTTTAAATAATTATATGTTTTTTTAGAAATCAACTCTATTATAATTATATGTTTATTTAGATGTATAAACAAGTTTAAATTATAGTTTAAATATGTTATTATTAATAATGGTATAATAGTCCAAACGATTTTTTTATATTTAATCCTTTAATTAATCTTGAAAAAAACAAACACAACATGTGTAAGACCCCAACTTTTATGAATAAAGATTTAATTTTCTTTATATATTATTTCGAAATAGTAAGGTGTTGATTTGATAAATATGAAAGTTATGGGTGAAATGTGCAAACATTTTTAAAATGAGCAAGTGGTTATAAAATATTCTTGTTGTCGGGGAATATTCGTTTGGTCGTGGAATATTCTTGTTGTCGGGGAATATTCGTACGACGACGCAGCTATTTGTGGGCCCCCACAACGGAATAACTGTCGGATATAGAAAGCGACAGAAATAACTTTTTTACAAGATAACGGCGTAGTTGTTACCGTTAGTACTGTTGAAATACTCGGTGGTTAAAATACAGTGATACGCGGTGTTGCACAGTAGCACACGGTATTGCACAGTATTTCAAATTATTGAGTCTTACGTGAGAAGCCATTACTCAATTATTGTTACAGTAATTACTGTTCAATATTTTATATTATTGACTCAATAATTGCTACGTTGATATTTTATATTATTGACTCAATAATTGTTACATTGATATTTTATTGACTCAATAATTGCTACGTTGCTATTTTTTATGATTGATTCAATAATGGCTACAGTTGATATTTTGGAATTATTGATTCAATAATTGTCACTGCACAGTATTTCACATTATCAACTCAATAATTCATATTATTTGAATAATATTATTAGATAGCATTATTGACAATGTCTAAGGAAGTTCTGTCTAGGAGGGGTTATTTAATTGCGCGCCAGTAAGGAGAAGTCCTTATCGGAAGGCCCCCTCTTTCTTGGGAACGACCTGGTTGTCAATATTGTAGTTCTGTAATATTATCTGTGAATAATTAATTATTGATTTATATGATAAGGAAATATTTATTTTGTGGATATTAAAGAAGGAATTGGCGCTGAATGAGTTTTTATCAATATTTTGGTGTGAGAAATCATCTGTTTATGGATTCCGGATAATTTATGTTTGGAATTTGGAAAAACTTCCTTCTACAAAGTTGTAGAGAATTAAATTTTGTATGGATGGACATAGAATTTGTATTTTTCTGACAAAGGGGCTATTTGTTATGAATTATTGAAGTTTCGAAAAATAAATATTATTTAATGGGTGGGCCCCACTTTTGTTGAAAAAATTTAGCCGCCAGGTGGCGGAATTTTTTTTTTTAAATAATAATATTTTATTCATTTAGTCTCCTTTGGCATCCTAAGCTTTTCCTATAAATAGGGTGCTTAGGTTAGAATTAAAAATCACACTAGAATCAGAAGTTTTCTCTCTCTATAATATCGAGCGTATTTTTGTGAGTATTTCAATACTTTGAGTGTTGCTATTCAGTGCAAGTTTCCTTCGGTATTATATCTGATATTCTAGTCAGATGTACTATCTTTTTGAGGTAAGGGATGTTATTTCTTTCGTAAATGATGTTATTCTTTTCAATATCATTATACCGAAATATTGGCATGGATTTTATGTTGAAATTCTTACTTTTTCCGTCGGGGTTACTATTCACGTATACGGCACTATTCACGTATACGGCACTATTCACGGAAAAATTAAATTTTCTTCTATTTGTCCAAATTACTTGTTAAGGTTACTATCTTTGATTGTATCCAAGTTTTGAGCTCTATTCTTGAATTTTTCTCCATAATTGATTATTACGAGGTATTTTTGAATTGGATATACTAAAATACGAATCCTTAGTCTTTGTCTTTTATCTCACTGGATTCATTTTTTTTAAAATATTTTTCATCATTCTCAGTCCTAAAAGGTGATGTAACTGAATATCTTTGGCCTGTAGAGCAAAGATGAATGATTACTTGATGAATATCTTTGGCCTGTAGAGCAAAGATGAATGATTACCTGATGAATATCTTTGGCCTGTAGTGCAAAGATGACAGGTGTTGAGATGAACATGACCACTGATGATACAAATGAATATCTTTGGCCTGTAGTGCAAAGATGAATATTGATTCGAGATGTATATTGATTGATGTTACAGGGATAAAATATTGATGATGGACTTTTAAATCATAGAAGATAGTAGACTTCATTCTCTGCTTAACTCTTCTAATGAATTGTTATTTTCGCTACGAATATTGATCTAAAATTGGTTGTCCATTATATTTTATCTGATTTGTTGAAGACTAACGATAATTTATTTTCCATTATCTTAGTCATAATATTCTTTACTGAGCTAGTTGAGCTCACCCTTTTCATCTGTTGTCCTCTTCAGGAAATGAGAATGTTGCGGGAACTAGTCGGGGGACAGAGTGATGGTCCGAGTTAGAGCAGTAGTAGCCCTCACTATTTCTGATAAATAGTGTGATAATAATTGTAATGAGGACTTAGTTTGAATCTTAATATTTTCTACATATTTGTATTGACACTCACAGTTGGGTGGTCGTATTTTGTACGACCGTATGATATAAAGTTTGTATTTAAATTCCGTACCATGTATTTGGCGACTCAGAATAGGTTGGGTTGACTGGACCTATTCTGGGGGGCTTCACAGTTGGTATCAGAGCTTAGGGATATGATCTCTGGCGGAGATCGGGGAATAGAACTAGGAGGGGAGAGACGAGTAAATCCTTCGCTAGTGTGTCCTACCTAAGCTTATGTGGTATTTAATTGGTCAGTCGGAGCATAGGGTTAATATGTGATATGTTAATTTATTTAATTAACCCTTGCTTTATGGCAGTATTTGAGAATGGCAGCTAAGAATGTTAACAACGAAGTGAATGAGACCGTGGAGACACCTTTAATCACTAACCAGGAGAACGTGCAACAAGAAGGCAATGTTCATCCTGAAAATAACGCTGGTCAGACGATAAACGATGAGATGTTTAGAAGTTTTCTGCAGTTCATGCAAAACCAGACGAGAGAGACTCGTGTGCAACATATAGGTGGCGATAATAACAACTCGCGAATTGTTACTGCCAAGCAGTTCAAAGAATTGGGACCACCAGAGTTTCTGGGAAAGCCAGATCCGATCAAGGCGGAGACGTGGATTAAACAAATTACCAAGATATTTGATGTCTTGGGATGCACGGAGGAACAGAAGGTTCCATTCGCCACGTTTATGTTCCGTGGAGAGGCAGATTACTGGTGGGAATCCGTGAAGCGTACCCAGCCTGCCGCACTCCAGATGTCTTGGGAAGCGTTCCAGAAACTGTTCAATGACAAGTACTTTCCTGAAAGTATTCGTCATATGAAGGAGGTAGAGTTTATCCGACTGGAACAAAATAACATGACGGTATCCCAATACGAGGCTAAGTTCGCGGAGCTGTCCAGGTTTGCACCTCACTTGGTGGAGAATGAGGAACGTATGACGCAGATGTTTCTAAGAGGTTTGAAACCCGAAATACGTCAATACCTCATTTCTCATAAATTTTCTTTATATTCGGATGTAGTAAACAGGGCCCAGTTATTAGAACGAGATAATGATTATGTTCAACCGAGGGACCATAACCAAGGTCGTACCGGTGGCAGCAGTCATCGGAGCAATGACAACCAGCGAGGAGGAAAGTATGACAGAAGCGGTAACCACTCCAGTGGTTATCGTGGCCATGATAGTAGAAGAAGCGAATCGGGGGGAGATTTCAAGAAGAGAAGGTACAACAATGAGAACGCGAAGATGTCAATATCCGCACCAGCATCAACTGTTTCGAGGGGAGGAGAACGACCACCGGTCGTATGCTTTAAATGCGGGAAAGAGTGACATATCAGCCCAAACTGTCCACAACAATTCAAAGGATGCTATAACTGTGGAAAAGAAGAACATATAGCTCGAGATTGTCCTGTTGCGAAACCAAGTTCAGCGGGGGTGGTGATTCCAAAGGCGGTTGCAGACAAGTCAAAGTCGGTGATTCCTGGAAGAGCGTTTGTCGTGACAGCCCAAAACGCGAGGAATCCACACGAGGTGATTACGGGTAAGCTGATCATAAACTCTTGCGAAGTTTATACCTTGTTAGATACCGGTGCTACCCATTCCTTTATTTCACCTACTTGTGCTCAACGTTTGAACTTGACTTCTGATAAATTAGACTTTGACTTATCTGTTGAAACTCCGTTGGGAGAAACCTTTGTTACATCTACAGTTTACAAATCTTGCTTGATTCAGATTGGTACCCTTACCTTACCTGTTGATCTTATATCTTTGAAAATACTTGCATTTAACGTGATTTTAGGAATTGACTGGTTAACCACTTACCATGCCAAAATTGATTGTTTTCGTAAGGTTGTTAGTTTTCATATTCCTAATCAACCTGTTGTGCGAATCCAAACCACCAAACCACTAAAATCAGTCAATATCATTTCAAATCCCAAGGCTATTCGTTTATTCAAAAACGGATGTCAAGCTTTCTTAGCTCATGTCACTGATCTAAACCAGAATACATCAGATTTGAATAATATTTCCGTTGTTAATGAGTTTCCTGATGTATTTCCGGAAGAACTTCCCGGTCTACCCCTAGAACGTGAAGTTGAATTCTTTATTGACCTTGAGCCAGGTACAAAGCCCATTTCTAAAACCCCATATCGAATGGCTCCTATTGAACTTCAAGAGTTAAAGATTCAATTACAAGAATTGTTAGACATCGGTTTTATTCGTCCTAGTACGTCTCCTTGGGGTGCTCCTGTTTTATTCGTAAAGAAGAAAGACGGGAGTATGCAATTTTGTATTGACTATCGGGAGTTGAACCATGTCACCATCAAGAATAGGTATCCAATACCTCGTATTGATGACCTGTTCGACCAGTTGCAAGGAGCGCAATTCTTTTCAAAGATCGATCTTCGTTCTGGATATCATCAGTTGAAGATTAAAACTGAGGATATTCCAAAGACTGCTTTCAGAACACGGTACGGGCATTATGAGTTCTTAGTCATGTCTTTTGGATTGACTAATGCTCCTGCTGCTTTCATGGATATGATGAACCGTGTATTTAAGGAGTATTTGGATCAATTCGTTGTTGTCTTTATTGATGACATTCTCATCTATTCTAAAAGTCGTGAAGATCATGAGCACCACTTGAAGTTGGTACTTCAAAAGCTTCGTGAGAACAAGCTATACGCCAAGTTAAAGAAATGTGAGTTCTGGCTTGAGGAAGTAGCATTTCTTGGGCACGTGGTATCGAAACGTGGAGTATCTGTTGACCCGGCGAAGATTGAAGCAATACAAAGCTGGGAGCAACCTAAGTCGGTGACCGAAGTACGAAGCTTTCTGGGCTTAGCTGGTTACTATCGGAGGTTCGTAGAGGGATTTTCTCAAATCGCTACTCCATTAACTCAGTTGACTCGGAAAGATACGAAATTCGTTTGGAGAGAGGAATGCGAGAAGAGCTTCCAAGAGCTCAAGAGGAGACTTATTTCGGCACCTGTTCTGACAATACCATCTGGTTCGGATGGATTTGTTATTTACAGCGATGCTTCGGGCAAAGGGTTAGGATGTGTTCTCATGCAACATGGAAAAGTCATAGCCTATGCCTCACGACAACTCAAAGAATATGAGAGGAATTATCCTACTCATGATCTAGAGTTGGCAGCAGTCGTTTTCGCGTTGAAGATCTGGAGACATTACTTGTACGGAGAGAAAGTGGAGATTTATACGGATCATAAGAGCCTTAAATATTTCTTCACTCAGAAGGAACTCAACATGCGGCAACGACGTTGGCTTGAGCTGTTGAAAGATTACGATCATACCATCCAATACCATCCTGGAAAAGCGAACGTGGTAGCTGACGCGTTGAGTAGAAGATCATATGTGGAAACGAATGCGATGATGTCAAGTATACGCGTAGAACCAGCTTTGATTGATAAAGTTAAAGCTGCTCAAGCTACGGATGCGGAGCTGATGAAGATGAAGAAGAAGATGCAAGAAGGTGCAATTCTAGAAGCGAGAATCGATGAAGATGGAATACTTCGAGTCAACTCCAGACTTTGTGTTCCTAACGATTCCGACTTGAAGTATAGAATCATGATGGAGGCACACAACACACCGTTTGTAATCCATCCTAGGAGTACTAAAATGTATCGTGATCTTCGACATACATTTTGGTGGAGCAATATAAAGAGAGAGATCGCGGAGTTTATCTCGAGATGTTTAACTTGTCAACGTGTAAAGGCGGAGCATCAAGTGCCGAAGGGTCCATTGCAACCACTGGAGATTCCGAAATGGAAGTGGGAACACATTACGATGGATTTCGTTACGGGTCTTCCCAAGGTTTCTCAAGGCTTAGATGCAATTTGGGTTATTATTGATAGATTAACCAAGTCTGCTCATTTCTTGCCGATACGAGAGACTTATTCCCTTGAACGTCTTGCTCATATGTACGTGAATGAGATTGTGAGGTTGCATGGCATGCCAGTATCCATAGTTTCGGATCGTGATCCCAGATTTACTTCACAATTTTGGATCAGTTTGCAGAAAGCTATGGGCACGGATTTACGATTCAGTTCGGCTTATCATCCTCAAACAGACGGACAATCGGAAAGGACTATCCAAACTCTTGAAGATCTATTGAGACTCTGTGTTCTAGACTTCAAAGGGAGTTGGGATAAGTATTTACCATTGGTGGAATTCTCCTACAACAACAGTTATCAGGCAAGTATAGGCGTGGTTCCATTCGAGGCATTGTATGGGAGAAAGTGTCACTTTCCAGTATGTTGGAACGAGGTGGGTGAAACAACATTGTTGGGACCGGAGTTGGTACGTATGACTACAGAAAAGATCCAAATAATCCGACAATGTATACAAACAGCACAAGATCGACAAAAGAGTTATGCGGATCTTCATCGAAAGGATGTGGAATTTAACGTTGGGGACCATGTGTTATTACGTGTTGCTCCGTGGAAAGGAGTTACGAGGTTTGGGAAGAGAGGAAAGCTCAATTCACGATTCATTGGTCCATTCGAGATTCTTGACCGAATAGAAAATGTGGCCTATAGACTCGCTTTACCTCCAAGCATGTCTCGTGTTCATAACGTGTTTCACATATCCGTGTTACGTAAATATGTGAAGGATCCAAACCGCATTATTGAGTTAGAACCAGACAAGAAGCCGAAGATTTAACGTACGAGGAGGTACCTGTCAAGATCTTGGATAGGAAGGAGCATGTCCTACGCTCGAAAATTATACCTCAAGTTAAAGTTTTGTGGAGAAACCATGCAATTGAGGAAATGACCTGGGAGTTGGAATCGGAAATGAAAGCGAGGTATCCTCACCTTTTCGACATACCAGGTACGTACGTCAATTTCGAGGACGAAATTTCATAAGGAGGGGAGGTTGTAAGACCCCAATGAATAAAGATTTAATTTTCTTTATATATTATTTCGAAATAGTAAGGTGTTGATTTGATAAACATGAAAGTTATGGGTGAAATGTGCAAACATTTTTAAAATGAGCAAGTGGTTATAAAATATTCTTGTTGTCGGGAAATATTCGTTTGGTCGTGGAATATTCTTGTTGTCGGGGAATATTCGTACGACGGCGCAGCTATTTGTGGGCCCCCACAACAGAATAACTGTCGGATATAGAAAGCGACAGAAATAACTTTTTTACAAGATAACGGCGTAGTTGTTACCGTTAGTACTGTTGAAATACCCGGTGGTTAAAATACAGTGATACGCGGTGTTGCACAGTATTTCGAATTATTGAGTCTTACGTGAGAAGCCATTACTCAATTATTGTTACAGTAATTACTGTTCAATATTTTATATTATTGACTCAATAATTGCTACGTTGATATTTTATATTATTGACTCAATAATTGTTACATTGATATTTTATTGACTCAATAATTGCTACGTTGCTATTTTTTATGATTGATTCAATAATGGCTACAGTTGATATTTTGGAATTATTGATTCAATAATTGTCACTGCACAGTATTTCACATTATCAACTCAATAATTCATATTATTTGAATAATATTATTAGATAGCATTATTGACAATGTCTAAGGAAGTTCTGTCTAGGAGGGGTTATTTAATTGCGCGCCAGTAAGGAGAAGTCCTTATCGGAAGGCCCCCTCTTTCTTGTGAACGACCTGGTTGTCAATATTGTAGTTCTGTAATATTATCTGTGAATAATTAATTATTGATTTATATGATAAGGAAATATTTATTTTGTGGATATTAAAGAAGGAATTGGCGCTGATGAGTTTTTATCAATATTTTGGTGTGAGAAATCATCTGTTTATGGATTCCGGATAATTTATGTTTGGAATTTGGAAAAACTTCCTTCTACAAAGTTGTAGAGAATTAAATTTTGTATGGATGGACATAGAATTTGTATTTTTCTGACAAAGGGGCTATTTGTTATGAATTATTGAAGTTTCGAAAAATAAATATTATTTAATGGGTGGGCCCCACTTTTGTTGAAAAAATTTAGCCGCCAGGCGGCTGAATTTTTTTTTAAAAATAATAATATTTTATTCATTTAGTCTCCTTTGGCATCCTAAGCTTTTCCTATAAATAGGGTGCTTAGGTTAGAATTGAAAATCACACCAGAATCAGAAGTTTTCTCTCTCTATAATATCGAGCGTATTTTTGTGAGTATTTCAATACTTTGAGTGTTGCTATTCAGTGCAAGTTTCCTTCGGTATTATATCCGATATTCTAGTCAGATGTACTATCTTTTTGAGGTAAGGGATGTTATTTCCTTCGTAAATGATGTTATTCTTTTCAATATCATTATACCGAAATATTGGCATGGATTTTATGTTGAAATTCTTACTTTTTCCGTCGGGGTTACTATTCACGTATACGACACTATTCACGTATACGGCACTATTCACGGAAAAATTAAATTTTCTTCTATTTGTCCAAATTGCTTGTTAAGGTTACTATCTTTGATTGTATCCAAGTTTTGAGCTCTATTCTTGAATTTTTCTCCATAATTGATTATTACGAGGTATTTTTGAATTGGATATACTAAAATACGAATCCTTAGTCTTTGTCTTTTATCTCACTGGATTCATTTTTTTAAAAATATTTTTCATCATTCTCAGTCCTAAAAGGTGATGTAACTGAATATCTTTGGCCTGTAGAGCAAAGATGAATGATTACTTGATGAATATCTTTGGCCTGTAGAGCAAAGATGAATAATTACCTGATGAATATCTTTGGCCTGTAGTGCAAAGATGACAGGTGTTGAGATGAACATGACCACTGATGATACAAATGAATATCTTTGGCCTGTAGTGCAAAGATGAATATTGATTCGAGATATATATTGATTGATGCTACAGGGATAAAATATTGATGATGGACTTTTAAATCATAGAAGATAGTAGACTTCATTCTCTGCTTAACTCTTCTAATGAATTGTTATTTTCGCTGCGAATATTGATCTAAAATTGGTTGTCCATTATATTTTATCTGATTTGTTGAAGACTAACGATAATTTATTTTCCATTATCTTAGTCATAATATTCTTTACTGAGCTAGTTGAGCTCACCCTTTTCATCTGTTGTCCTCTTCAGGAAATGAGAATGTTGCGGGAACTAGTCGGGGGACAGAGTGATGGTCCGAGTTAGAGCAGTAGTAGCCCTCACTATTTCTGATAAATAGTGTGATAATAATTGTAATGAGGACTTAGTTTGAATCTTAATATTTTCTACATATTTGTATTGACACTCACAGTTGGGTGGTCGTATTTTGTACGACCGTATGATATAAAGTTTGTATTTAAATTCCGTACCATGTATTTGGCGACTCAGAATAGGTTGGGTTGACTGGACCTATTCTGGGGGGCGTCACAACATGTGATTATTTTAAGTTATTTCATGAATAATTCTATAAAAAACAAACATGTAACTAGAACTATTTAATCCTAAGATTAATAATCTTGGGATTATAATTATATGAATTATAATCCCGAGACACTACAACAAAAAGACATAATTTCGACGGAATATTACATCGACATTAAGGGTTTTCCGTCAAGGTTAACTTAATTCCGACTGAATATTCGGTCGGAATTTCAGTCAGGCATAAGAGCGTCGAAATTAAGTCCGTCGATAGTTCGGTCGAAAATATATAACTTCGACAGATTTATTTCTGACTGAAATTGCAGTCGGCTATAACATATCCTCGACAGAATTGAGTCTGTTGATTTTATTCGGTCGGGTCTAGCCTGCCACCTGGTAAACACTTCTAACATGTGATGGTCCTATTTCTGACAGAATTCCTTCGAATTTAACCCTTATTCCGTCGAGAATAAGGAGTTTTTTTTTGAATGTTTGCTCTGATTTGGCACCATCCAGGGTTTTACCCCATATTTTTATACCTGTAAACCTGTTCTTTTTTTCCCAACAGCACATACAACATAACTAACTATCCAACAACATTCACATCAATTTAATAAGGCCCAATAACATGAATATGAATTACCAAGGCCAACAATATGTCAAAATCAACTAAATGAGAAGTAAAGATGTCAAACATCCCATTAATCTAAACTACAGTATATCAAACATCCCATTAAGCTAAACTAAACTAAATATGTCAAACATAAATAAAACTAAAGTAAAGATATATGTCAAACTAAAGTAATGACAATGTTTAAACTACAATACGTCAAACATCATGTAAACTAAAAAATATTAACATCCCATTAAGTTAAACTAAAATAAATATGTACTAATCATTTACAAAACTAAGTCAAGCCAGTCGTACTGCCCTCGGTGTGAGGAGGATCATCGGGCGGGCGGGCGTCGACGCTGCTGCTCTGGCGTATGACAATTGCCGACGTCGTGATCAGAGTGAGCAGCCTCCTCGTCACCCTGTTGATACAATATAATGTAACTCATTAGTCCATATATATATGAAACAATTAAAGATTCAGCATGGAATAAAAAATTAAATAACATGCAGAATATATACTTGAATTTAAAACGAATAGTATACTTGAGTTGTCGAGGGCTGACTCAGCATCGACCCAAGCGCATCCATGAGTAAGGTAACCACCATCCGAATAATCTCATCGCGAATCGCGGCGAACTGCTCCAGAGGGATACCCGTACTCTCAGCAGTGGCACCAGCTGCAATGTCATGCACAAGCTGATGGAGGCGAGAACGGCTGGACAGGTCCTGACGACGGAATATTGGATCCGTACCAAACCTCTCCGACACCGCAGCCATAACCCGCTGGAACATAGCATCATCTAAGCCAGCGCCCGTATGTGATGCTCCCACGAGGGCTCTCGGACGCAGACGTTGGCTAAAGCCTACAAAAATAAATATAACATAAATAATATTATAAGTTCACTTTATTCATAAACAAGAAATAAACTAAAATATTATACCTCCAAGTAGTGTATAGGCTGGTATCCTCGACAACCCCAGCACTCGATACCGGGCGGTAGTGCTAGTGGGAGGATCCTGAGACGCGACCCAAAGAGCCGTCTCCTCATCCTGAGATAAACTAATCTCGGGCGGAAGGATGGTGGAATCTAACATCTCAGCATCGCCTCTAGCAGCCTGCAATTCAGCTATACGCTGGCATCGGAGCTTCTCAAATCGGTCCTGTAATTTAATATATATACATGTGAGTTAACTTGGTATCATAATATAAATTACGTAATATGATCCTAAATAATAATTATTATAGTAAATGTATTACCCATATAACTAGTGCTGCTGGAGACTTCGTCAACCCCGAAGTCGAATCCTTCGGTGTATGGACTCTATCCCAAAACTCCATCATAGTAGGAGGTCGGCCCAAGCTACTCCGCATGGCCTAAATCATACATTAATTAATATCACCTTACTTTACTATAGATGCAATTTAATATTAAACTAAACTAAATATAAGTACATACTGATTTAACCTCCTGAAACGACTGCTAGCCAGAAGTATGTACAATCTGTAGCTGGCCTCGATTCTTCTTCATCTGCTCGGACTTGGTCTTGAAGGCATCATCATCCTAGTACGTACACATGGCAGCCCATACTGCATCTAATACTGTCGGCGGCTGATGATCTTGTATAGTAGTCCCGGACGATTCTTCAATCTGCCCAACATAGTTCTTCGAAATGTGTGCAATAATAATAGCGTCGCCATCCGCGTCAGTGATGCCGACTTCATATCTATAATACTTCTATCAAACGGACATAACGTACGTATAATTAATTATTTTAACAATATGTATATAACTTGGACCTTGATTTAATATATGTAATTCGACTTAAGTGAAACTCACGCAACATTTTCACCATAAAGCCGGGATCGTAACGCGCGTACTGGCTAAATCGCATGTAGCCAGTCGAGAGATGCGTCAGGCATATGGCGTGTACGGTCGCCTTAGCCACATGATCCATAATACTAGATTATAAAATTTATATAGAATATTATAATTTATTAATCACATAATAATATCATTCTAATTGAACATAATATATATATTATAGTTGAAACCTACACCGACGAGCCGACATTAACACGAACTGTGTCAGAAACTGCCGACGGACGACCTAATCAACCGAGGTTAGGCCCTCGCTGACGTCGATGTCTAGCATCTGTATGTTTAATATAGTTATGACATTGTCAAAAAATAGTAAATGAATGTTTTTTCATTAAAAAAATTATGAAAATAAGTGTTATTTAGCCAAAACGAAATTAACTCACTAGCTGATGAAAACGACCCGCCCTGGGAGTCGTCACTCGATCTTGTCCGGCCGCCACCACGACCACCTCCACCGCTATGTCTAGGCATAGCTGTACTACTGAAATAACATACATAGATGACATTAATTAAGTTTTATTGCAATTATTCTAATGATTGTTTTTAGTTGTAAAATATTTACAAAACACCAATTAGTGACGAAGTAGTACGTCGTCAAAACCCGTCAGAATCAAAATCATTTTCATCCTCTAATTCTGTCTCTTCCTCTTGCGTATCAATTTCTTCCTCAGTATCATCTTCTACGACCACATACGGACTGACAACCACATCTTCCTCCACTTCATCAACATCGGGTACGTCAACGACATCATCTACCACCACATCGTCATCATATAGCAATACGTGGCTGGGATTGCTAACTTGTTCTTGCAACAGGTCATCCGTTCCAGACAGATTAGTACCATCAAATGTCCGAGTCTTCGTTGTCACAACTGTATACCAGGGGTTTTTATAATTTACGACATTAGGGGCGTAGTACACTTGAGTTGCTTGGCTGGCTAACACAAATATGTCATCAGACTGTAACTTGGATTTTTTATCTACTGTGACGATTCTATTACGATCAACTTTAACACCCTTTGTAGTATCAAACCAGCGACACTTAAATGTAACGACTTTTTTACTCCCGCGATAATTGAGCACAACAACTTCCTCTAATCTTGCATAGTAATTAGACTTACAATCTTGGTAACAACTTCCCAACACGACAACGCCAGAGTTGACCGATGTCAGTTCATTCACGTCATCAACCTTGAATCTATACCAATTAACGATGCATCCTGGAAATGAACTAATAAGTTTGTACGGGCCTAAAATGACATCTCTAAAACGCTCATAAGAGTTCTCTTTTTCTGCCAACCACTGTTGGAAATTTTAATTAGTGAATGCTTCCGTCTGTGATGTAGTTAACCCCGGGTTAGAATGTGACGCCCCCAAAATAGGTCCACACAACCCATTCTGAGTCGCCAAATACATAGTACAGAATCAAAATACAAATCGTATTATATCAAACTGTCGTGCAAAATAAGACTACACAAACTGTGAGCTTCAATAGAGATATTTTGTCATATGTAATACGAAAATATCAACGCTAAAATTAAGTCCTCGATACAATTATTATCACACTATTTTACAAAATAGTTAGGACTACTATAGTACTATCTCGGGCCATCACTCCATTTCCCGACTAGTCTCAGTTATATTCTCATTTTCTGAAGAGAACAATGAAAGAAAAGGGTGATCTCAACTAACCCAGTAAAGAATATTATGACTAAGATAATGAAGAATAAATTATCGTTAGCCTTCAACAATAATAAATCAGATAAAATATTATGGACAACAAATTTTAGATCAACAACTGCAGCGGAAATAACAATCCATTAGAAGAGTCAAGTAGAGCATGATGTCTACTATCTTCTATGATTTAAAAGTTCATCATCAATATTTTATCACTGTAACACTAATCAATAAATATTTCAAATCAATAATTCATCTTTGCACTATGGGCCAAAGATATTCATTTGTATCACCAGTGGTCATGATCATGCCAAACACCTGTTCATCTTTGCACTACGGGCCAAAGATATTTATCAATTAACTGTTCATTTTTGCACTACTGGCCAAAAATATTCATTAATCAACAGTTCATCTTTGCACTACAGGCCAAAGATATTCATCAATCAATAGTTCATCTTTGCACTACGGGCTAAAGATAACTTTCACCACAATTTAAGATTGAGGATGATGAAAAATAATATAAAGAGCAAATCAAATGAGATCAAGAACAAATATTAGAGATTTATAATTCAATTTATCCATGTTCAAGAATGTTCAAATTGTCAACACGATAATCAAGTGTGGAGCAAAAATTCAAGAATGATATTCATATATCAAAAATAATTTGGACAGAAAAAGAAACCAATTTTGTTGTGAATAGTACCCCGTGAATAGTATCGTATGAATAGTATCATACGTATAAATAGTACTATATGAATAGTATCGTACGTATGAATAGTACTGTATGACTAGTACCGTATAAATAGTACCCCGACAAGAAAATATTAAAATTTAATAAGAAAGTTCAAACCAATAATTTAGTGGAATGATATTAGATGAAACGCAAAACTCAAGGATATTCTACTAATTTCAGGGATCTCCACCATTTAATAATAAGGTTATGGAAACAAAAAATGATTTTGTACCATAAGTGGAGAAATATGAAAGAAAACGATATCTCTTGACGAGTACAAAATAAATGATATACCAAACGAGTATGAAAGAATATATGAAACTGCAAATGAATTTTCACCCGTCATGCGGTAATCCGCGTAGACAGATCATTTCCACAACTTGATAAGGAATGAATACGAAGGGTTATTCACCATGCATGCGGTAGTCCGCGTAGACAGGTTATTCCCACAGATTAATAAGGATTAGAGTGACAACCCTTATGAGTATAAAAATAACATCCTTTACCTTTATAGGAGGCTAAATCTGATTGGTATAGCGGAGATATTTTTGAGAAAATCTTTCACTATAAGCTATACTCAAAGTATTCTTATACTAGAAAGAAATACATACAATATTATAGAAGAAGAATTCTCTGATTCTGGTGTGATTTTCATTTCTTAACTAAGCATCCTATTTATAGGAGAATGGCAGGGTACTATTTAAGAAAAATCACGGACCAAACAGTAACGAATTCACGGACGAATTCGTCTGATTTTTATGATTTTTACTATGCAACAATGTGCAATAAAATATTCTAATAAAATAAAAACTTTATATATAATATAATATATTCTATTTATATTCTAATAAAACAAACAACTTTATATATATTATAAAAAGTTTTATGTTTTATATAAAAACAATTCTGTTTTATTACTATTATAATAATAATAAAACCAAACTGATATCAATTTTTACCGACGGTTTGAATAATTTGGCACGTAGGGGTCCTTACAACAACTCCTCTATTTATAAAAAAAATTGAATAAATATCCACCATAAATCACTTATCTTTAATTAACACAATCTTTCAACAATTAGTCATCATTAATATTATAACTCACAATATTGACAACCAGATTATTTTCAGGAAAGAGAGAGCTTGCTTGACAGAACTTTCTAGACATTGCCAATAATGCTAACTAATAATATTAAATAATATAAGTAACTGTGTCGTGAAAATTATTGATTTAATAATATAAAATATTATGCAGATAATACTGTGACAATAATGAATCAATAATATGAGATACTATGTAGCAACTACTGTGCCAATTATTGAATGAAATTGAGTGACTTCTTATGTAAGAATCAATAATTCGAGATACTATGCAATACTGTGTGCTACTGTGCAACAACGCGTATTGTTGTACCTTTATCACCGGGTATTTCAACAGTTTAACTGTAAAAGTCTTGCCGTTATCTTTATAAAAATGTTATTCTTGTCGCTTTCTATATCCGACAATTCTGTTATGTGGTCCACCAATGATTGCGCCGTCGTACGAATATTCTCCAATAAAAAGAATATTCTCCAACAAAAAGAATATTCTCCGACCAAGCGAATATTCCCCGACACAACGAATATTTTATGACCACTTTTTTACTTTGTAAAATTTGCACATATCAACCATAACTTATCACATTTATCAAATCAACACCTTACTATTTAAAATAATATGTAAAAAAAATTAAATCTTTATTCATAAAAGTTGGAGTCTTACAACCTCCCCTCCTTATGAAATTTCGTCCTCGAAATTGATGTACGTACCTGGTATTTCGAAGAGGTGAGGATACCTTATTTTTATTTCAGATTCTAACTCCCAAGTCATTTCCTCAACATCGTTGTTTCTCCATAAAACTTTGACTTGAGGTATAGCATTCGAGCGTAGAATCTGATCCTTCTTATCCAAGATCTTGACAGGTACCTCCTTATACGTTAAATCTTTGGCTATCTCGTTCGATTTTAATTCAATAATGTGATTTGGGTCTTTCATATAATTACGTAGCATGGAAATATGAAAAACGTTATGAACATGAGACATGCTTGGTGGCAAGGCAAATCTGTAGGCCACAGTTCCTACTCGATCGAAGATTTCAAATGGACCAATGAATCGAGGGTTGAGCTTCCCTCCCTTTTCCAATCTCGTAACTCCTTTCCATGGAGCAACACATAATAATACATGGTCTCCAACATTAAATTCTACGTCCCTTCGATGAAGATCAACATAACTCTTTTGTCGATCTTGTGTTGTTTGTATACGTTGTCGGATCTTTTGAATCTTTTCCGTAGTCATGCATACCAACTCTGGTCCCAACAATGTTGCTTCACCCACCTCGTCCCAGCATACTGGAGAATGACACTTTCGTCCATACAACGCCTCGAATGGAGTCATGCCTATACTTTCTTGATAAATGTTGTTGTAGGAGAATTCCACCAATGATAAGTACTTATCCCAACTTCCTTTGAAGTATAGAACGTAGAGTCTCAATAAATCTTCAAGAGTTTGAATAGTCCTTTACGATTGCCCATCCGTTTGAGGATGATATGCAGAACTGAATCATAAATCAGTGCCCATAGCTTTCTGCAAGATGACCCAAAATTATGAAGTGAATCTTGGGTCTCGATCAAAAATTATTGATACTGGCATACCATGTAGTCTTATAATCTCATTTATGTACATACGAGCAAGACGTTAAAATGAATACGTCTCTCGTATAGGCAAGAAATGAGCAGACTTGGTTAATCTATCAACAATAACCCAAATTGCATCTATGCCTTGAGAAACCTTAGGAAAACCCGTAACGAAATCCATGTTGATGTGTTTCCACTTCCATTTTAGAATTTCAAGTGGTTGCAATGGACCTTTTGGCACTTGATGCTCTGCCTTGACACGTTGACAAGTTAAACACCTCGAGATAAACTCTGCGATCTCTCTCTTCATGTTGCTCCACCAAAATGTATGTCGAAGATCACGATACATTTTGATACTTCCAGGATGGATTGCAAACGGTGTGTTGTGTGCCTCCATCATGATTTTATACTTCAACTCAAAGTCGTTAGGAACACAAAGTCTGGAGTTGACTCTAAGTATTCCTTTTTCGTCGATTCTTGCTTCTGGAATAGCACCTTCTTGTACTTTCTTCTTCATATTCATCAGCTCCGGGTCTGTAGCTTGAGCAGCTTTAACTTTATCAATTAAAGCTGGTTCTACGCGTATACTTGCCATCTTCACGTGGATCCCTGGAGTCTTTAACTCTCTCTCCATCCGTTGCAAGTCATACAAAATGGGGCTTTGTGTTGACAGCATCACACTCGTTCCCGCATACGATCTTCTACTCAACGCGTCAGCTACCACGTTCGCTTTTCCCGGATGATATTGAATGGTATGGTCGTAATCTTTCAACAGCTCGAGCCAACGTCGTTACCGCATGTTGAGTTCCTTTTGAGTGAAGAAATATTTAAGGCTATTATGATCCGTATATATCTCCACTTTCTCCTCATACAGGTAGTGTCTCTAGATCTTTAGAGTGAAAATGACTGCTGCTGCCAACTCTAGATCATGAGTAGGATAATTCCTCTTATATTCTTTGAGTTGTCGTGAGGAATAGGCTATGATTTTCCCATGTTGCATGAGAACACATCCTAACCCTTTGCCTGATGCATCGCTGTAGATGACAAATCCCTCCGAACCAGATGGTATTGTCAGAACAGGTGCTGAAATGAGTCTCCTCCTGAGTTCTTAGAAACTCTTCTCACATTCCTCGCTTCATCCAAATTTTGTATCTTTTCGAGTCAGCTGAGTTAATGGAGTGGCGATTCGTGATTCGAGAAAATCCTTCCACGAATCTCCGATAATAACCAGCTAAGCACAGAAAGCTACGTATTTCGGTTACTGACTTAGGTTGTTCCTAAATTTGTATTGCTTCAATCTTAGCCGGGTCAACTGATATTCCATATTTCACTACCACGTGCCCAAGGAAGGCTACTTCCTCAAGACAGAACTCACATTTCTTCAACTTGGCATATAGCTTAGTTTCACGAAGCTTTTGGAGTATCAGCCTCAAGTGTTGCTCATGATCTTCACGGCTTTTGGAGTAAATGAGGATGTCATCAATAAAGACAATCACAAAATTATCCAAATATTCCTTGAATATCCGGTTCATCATATCATGAAGGCAGCAGGAGCATTAGTAAATCCAAAAGATATAACTAAAAATTCATAATGCCCGTATCGAGTTCTAAAGGCAGTCTTTGGAATGTCATCAGTTTTAATCTTTAACTGATGATATCCAAAATGGAGATCGATCTTTGAAAAGAATTTAGCACCTTGCAACTGGTCAAACAAGTCAACAATGCGAGGTAACAGATACCTATTTTTGATGGTGACATGGTTCAACTCTCGATAGTCAATACGAAGTCGCATACTCCCGTCTTTCTTCTTTACGAATAAAACAGGAGTACCCCAAGGCGATGTACTAGGACGAATAAAGTCGATGTCTAACAATTCCTGTAGTTGAACTTTTAACTCTTGAAGTTCAATAGGAGCCATTCGATATGGAGTTCTGAAAATAGGTTTTGTACCTGGTTTAAGGTCAATAAAAAATTCAACTTCACGTTCTGGGGGTAGGCCAGGAAGTTCTTCGGGAAATACATCAAGAAATTTATTAACAACAGAAATATCATTCAAATCTGACGTATTCGTGATTAAATCGGTGACATGGGCTAAGAAAACTTGACATCCGTTTTTCAATAAACGAATGGCTTTATGACTTGAAATGACAGTGATTGATTTTAGTGGTTTGGTTGCTTGAATTCGCATAACAGGTTGGTTAGGAATATGAAAGCTAACAACCTTACGAAAACAATCAATTTTAGCATGATGAGTGGTTAACCAGTCGATTCCTAAAATCACTTCAAATGCAAGTATTTTCAAAGAGATGAGATCAACAGGTAATGTGAGGGTGCCAACTTGAATCAAACAAGATTTGTAAACTGTGGATGTAATGAAGGTTTCTCCCAACGGAGTTTCAACAGATAAATCAAAGTCTAATTTCTCAGGGGTCAAGTTCAAAAGGTGAGCACAAGCAGGTGAAATAAAAGAATGGATAGAACCGGTATCTAATAAGGTATAGACTTCGCAAGAGTTTATGATTAGCTTACCCGTGATAACTTTGTTCGGGTTCCTTTCTTTTTGGGAAGTCACGACAAAAGCTCTCCCCTGAACCACTGACTTTGACTTTTTTGGGACAGCCTTAGGTGTCACCATCCCAGCTGGGCTTGACTTCGCTATAGGGCACACTCCACTCTCAACTGCTTCGTCGTACTCCTGATCCATGATCTGAATTATTACCCTTCGATCCATATCGAATTGGGGTTGACCGTCCTGCACAGGGTAATTCCAAACTCGATGTTGGGTTCTCCCAATTGCTGTCCAAAAAGTGAAATCCATAGCATCTATTTTGGTCTTCTTGGATCAGACGTCTTTTTACAATATCAACGCGTCGTGCGGCTTTTACCCATGTATCTTCTATTCTCACTCATTCAGTTGTTTCTTCTTTCAGCTAATCTTTGACATTTGCATTCTCAAATTCCAGTTCTATTATCATATGCCCTGCTAGAGAGAGCTTCTGTTCAAGCTTCGCATATCGGGTAGCAAAATCTTGAATTATTGCATCCCTTTGTTCCACGATCGCCTGCCGTTATTCACCCTGCTCTTCTAACTCACGAATACGATCTTGCAGTTCTACATTTCGATTATAAAATTCTCCTAATAAATCCTCCTCAGGGTCCTCTTCTTCTTCATTCTCAGCTGCTACCTCTACGACTAGCTCGAGTGCAACTATTAATTCTTCACTCACCACATGGATATCTCTAATTTCTTCTTTGCCTAACATGCTATAATCAAGTTCAATAACTTAATTAGTACTCCCCAATAAAAATCTTTGTTATAACAAGATATTATACTCCAATATTTATTCTTTAAATAAATCTCCTCAATTCATTACTTAAAACTCTATATGAGTTCATCTCTTGATTTTCAGATGTCATTCTTAAATACTGCCATAAAACAAGGGTTAATTAAAGAAATTGACATATCACATATTATCCCTATATTCCGACCGACCAATTAAATAATAAGTAAGCTTAGATAGGACACACTAGCGAAGGTTTTACTCGTCTCTCCCCTCCTAGTTCTATTCCCAGATCTCCGCCAGAGATCATATCCCTAAGCTCTGATACCAATTATGACGCCCCCAAAATAGGTCCACACAACCCATTCTAAGTCGCCAAATAAATGGTACAGAATCCAAATACAAATCTTATTATATCAAACTGTCGTGCAAAATAGGACCACACAAACTGTGAGCTTCAATAGAGATATTTTGTCGTATGTAATACAAAAATATCAATGCTCAAATTAAGTCCTCGATACAATTATTATCACACTATTTTCCAAAATAGTGAGGACTGCTATACTACTATCTTGGGCCATCACTCCATTCCCCGACTAGTCCCAACTATATTCTCATTTCCTAAAGAGAGCAATAAAAGAAAAGGGTGAGCTCAACTAGCCAGTAAAGAATATTATGACTAAGATAATAAAAAATAAATTATTGTTAGCCTTCAACAATAATAAATCAAATAAAATATTATGGACAACAAGTTTTAGATCAACAACTGCAGCGAAAATAACAATCCATTAGAAGAGTCAAGTAGAGCATGATGTCTACTATCTTCTATGATTTAAAAATTCATCATCAATATTTTATCCCTATAACACCAATCAAAAAATATTTCAAATCAATAATTCATCTTTACAATACGGGCCAAAGATATTCATTTGTATCACAGTGGTCATGATCATGCCAAACACTTATCCATCTTTGCACTATGGGCCAAAGATATTTATCAATCAACTGTTCATCTTTGCACTTCGGGCCAAAGATATTCATCAATCAACAGTTCATCTTTGCTCTACGAGCCAAAGATATTCATCAATCAACAGTTCATCTTTGCACTACGGGCCAAAGATAACTTTCACCACAATTTAAGACTGAGAATGATGAAAAATAATATAAAGAACAAAATAAATAACATCAAGGACAAATATTAGAGATTTATAATTCAATTTATCCAAGTTCAAGAATGTTCAAATTGTCAACACGATAATCAATTGTGGAGCAAAATTCAAGAATGATATTCATATATCAAAAATATTTTGAACAGAAAAAGAAACTAATTTTGTCGTGAATAGTATCCCGTGAATAGTATCGTATGAATAGTACCATATAAATAGTACCGTATGAATAGTACTCCGACAAGAAAATATTAAAATTTGATAAGAAAGTTCAGACCAATATTTCACTGAAATGATATTAGATGAAACGCAAAACTCAAGGATATTCTACTAATTTCAGGGATCTCCATCATTTAATAATAAGGTTATGGAAACAAACAATGATTTTGTACTATAAATGGAGAAATATGAAAGAAAACGATATCCCTTGACGAGTACAAAAGAAATGATATACTAAACGAGTATGAAAGAATAGATGAAAATGCAAATGAATTTTCACCCGTCATGCAGTAATCCGCGTAGACAGATCATTTTCACAACTTAATAAGGAATGAATACGAATGGTTATTCACCATGCATGCAGTAGTCCGCTGTAGACAGGTTATTCTCACAGATTAATAAGGGATAAAATGACAACCCTTATGAGTATAAAAATAACATCCTTTACCTTCGTAGGAGGCTAAATCTGACTGGTATAGCGGACATATTTTTTAGAAAATCTTTCACTATAAGCTATACTCAAAGTATTCTTATACTAGAAAGAAATACATACAATATTATAAAAGAAGAATTCTCTGATTCTGGTGTGATTTTTATTTCTTAACTAAGCATCCTATTTATAGGAGAATGACAGAGTACTATTTAAGAAAAATCACGGACCAAACAGTAATGAATTCACGGACGAATTCGTCTGATTTTTCTAATTTTTACTATGCAATAAAATATTCTAATAAAATAAAAATTTTATATATAATATAATATATTTTATTTATATTCTAATAAAACAAACAACTTTATATATATTATAAAAAGTTTTCTATTTTATATAAAAAGTTTTCTGTTTTATTATTATTATAATAATAATAAAACCAAACTGATATCAATTTCTACCGACGATTTGAATAATTTGGCACGTAGGGGTCCTTACAACAACTCCTCTATTTATAACAAAAATTGAATAAATATCCACCACAAATCACTTATCTTTAATTAACACAATCTTTCAACAATTAGTCATCATTAATATTATAACTCACAATATTGACAACTAGATTGTTCCCAGGAAAGAGGGGGCTTTCCGATAAGGATTTCTCCTTACTGACGCGCAATTAAATAACCTAACCTCTTTCCTTGATAGAACTTTCGAGACATTGCCAATAATGCTAACTAATAATATTAAATAATCTGAGTAACTATGTCGTGACAATTATTGATTTAATAATATAAAATATTGTGCAGATGATACTGTGATAATAATGAATCAATAATATGACATACTATGTAGCAACTACTGTGCCAATTATTGAATAAAATTGAGTGACTTCTTACGTAAGAATCAATAATCCGAGATATTGTGCAATATTGTGTGCTACTGTGCAACAACGCGTATTACTGTACCTTTATCAATGGGTATTTTAACAGTTTAACGGTAAAAGTCTTGCCGTTATCTTTATAAAAAAGTTATTCTTGTCGCTTTCTATATCCGACAATTCTGTTGTGGATTCCATAAATGATTGCGCCGTAGTACGAATATTTCCCAACAAAAATAATATTCCCCGACTAAGCGAATATTCTCTGACACAACGAATATTTTATGACCACTTGCTTACTTTATAAAATTTGCACATATCACCCATAACTTATCACATTTATCAAATCAACACCTTACTATTTAAAATAATATGTAAAGAAAATTAAATCTTTATTCATAAAAGTTGGGGTCTTACATAGAAGTATGCGCTTCCGCTTCAAATGAACTGCGTACAATAATACTATATTATTTAATTGTTGATTAAGGTTAGATATTAAAGCTTCAATTTGTAATAATACATACTTGATGTACGACAATACTTCAGGCATATTTAGAAGCACGTATGTAGATACAATCTTCAAATCTTTATCGGTTTAGTAAGTCCTCATCTCATGCCCAAATGATTTAGTCAGATAAGTGAATACAACCAACTCTTCAGCACGAGATTGGGGATCGAAGACCTCATTCTGACTTAAACGGCTGTGCTTCGTTGGGACTACATCGTCAAAGTACAACGAGCAGAAGTTAACAAGCTCTTCTCCGTATAACGTTCAGTAATAGAACACTCTACACAAACTTTGTTTTTAACTTTCTGCTTTAATCGACGCATATACCTGAAATATGACAATATATCAGCTAAAATAATTATTCAGATGATGATTATTGCACAATATAGGTGATATTACCTCTCAAAAGGATACATCCATCAATATTGCACCGGTCCTCCAAGCTTAAGTTCATATGGCAGATGAATAGGCAAATGCTCCATCAAGTCAATGAACCCCGGTGGTAAGATCATTTCGAGCTTGTATATTGTCAACACTCAACATTATATTTTTCTCCATCTGCTCCATATCACTGTACCTTATAACAGTTGAGCAAATATAACCCGAAAGAAATTTGAAAGTGCGATAAAGACATAATTAATATTCCTCGGTAATACCTCACGAAATGCAATTGAAATCAACTTCTGCATGAATACATGACAGTCGTGACTTTTGAGCCCAGTAATTTTTAACTGCTCAACCTTAGTACAACGAGATATGTTAGAAGCATAACCATCTGGTAGCTTCAATGCACTAAGCCACTTGAAAATGTTTTCAACTTGTTGCTTGGTAAGACAAAATGGAGCTTTTGGTTTTGAGTTGTTAGTCGGAGCCACAATTCCCGCCTGATCATTTCCTTCAAATCTTTACGTGCTTTATCATTGTCTAATGTTTTACCACTCGTATCTAGCATGCTGCAAAACAAGTTCTCGAATACATTTTTTCCTATATGCATGACATCTATGCAATGACGAAGTGCTAGTGTGACCCAGTATGACAACTCAAACCAAATGGGCGAGTGTGTCCAGTTATAAGTTTTCCCGTACCCTATTGCTCTTAACTTACCATGCTCTTTCTCAGGCAGTGGAAATGTCAGATCATTTAGCCAGCCTAATACATCGCTGCCCGACAAGCGACCAACAAACCCCTTCTTCTCTGTCTTTCTGTTAAACTGTGTAGATATCTTTCTATAACTGTGCTCAACATGCAAGAATCTTCGAGAAGTTCTAAAGAAACTAGTTTTTTGCCCATGACGTAGTTGCGTGCCTTGCACATCCCCCATACAAACTGGACATGACAAATTATCATAAGTCGACCAACCACTGATCATCCCAAGTGCCGAAAAGCCAGTGATAGTCCACAACATGGCTGCCTTCATCACAAAATTCTGCCCGACAAATTTATCAAAAGTCTGAACACCTGTTTCCCACAGCATCTTAAGTTCATCGACTAACGGCTTAAGGTACACATTGATGTCTTTTGTAGGACTCTTATCCCCCAGTATCAGTAAAGTTAAGAAAAGATACGGATCCCTCATGCACATTAACGGTGGAAGATTGTAAGCTACAATAATCACTGACCAAACAGAGTAAGGCTGACTAAAATTATTAAATGGACAGAAGCCATCTGTAGCCATGCCAAGCCTGACATTCCTAGCTTCGTCGGCAAATTATGGAAAATTGGCATCAAAATTCTTCCATTCATCTCCATCTGCTGGGTGAGTCAGCTGACCAGGCACGACATCCCTTATTCTATGCCAACTCATATGCTGAGCAGTGTGCGCAGACATGAATAGCCGCTTCAACCTCGGCGCAAGAGGAAAGTACCATAAAATCTTTTTTGGAACATGTTTCTCCTTCCCCCCATGTTTTGTGATCTTGTACCGAGGCGAGTTGCAGATATCACACTGCACCTTATATTTGTCCTCCCCATAGTATAACATGCAATCCTGCTCACAAGCATCGATCTTCTCATACCCGAGATTCAACCCCTTAACCATCTTCTTCACTTCATAGTAATTCGCGTGCTGAGTATTATTCCTAGGTAAGAACTCGCTGAAAATATCAAGCAAATCATTAAATCCTCTCTCACTACAGTCATGCTCATTCTTGAAATGTAAAAGCTTCGTAACTGCAGAAAGCCTGGTGTGCTTGTCATTTCCAGGATAAAATGGGACACCCAATTCAGATAGCAGCTTGTATAAGGCAGCTGCTGAATCATTTGACTTTTGCTGAGCACTACTTGACAAATGCTCAATTTCAGCCCAGTCAATATTGGTAGGGCCATACGCATCAACCAATATCTGCACAACATCATAGTTATCTGATTGCGAATCCCCGTGAACCGATTGGTCTACAGTACTATCTTTTCGTTCTCTAAACTCAGCTAATTCCCCGTGTGATGAATACATACCGAATTCCCATCCACAAACCCACGTGAATATAAGTCAAATTTAACTTCATCGACAGTCTTCCATATCATATTATTACCCTTGAGACACGGGCATCTCATCTTTCCGTTCGGATCATTAGCATGTTCTATTACTTTGTTCATAAAATTGGACACCACATCACGGTACGCATCAACTAATCCCCTCCCATCAATCTGTATCCTACGGTATATCCAACTCCAGTCGGCTGACATCTTTAATTGAAGAAAATACCCAATTAGATCAAGAATAATCATGAATGTGGTCCATGCATGAATTTAGTTTACCTAGTATATATCTCCACTCTACAGGGGTTAAACTTCTATCCCCGTTCCTGGATGCGTCTCCTCACTAGTGCCAATCTTGAGTACGTTTCTTCTATTTTAAAAAAATTTCAGCAACACCTCCCCATGGTCTCCAAGTACACGAAATAGACCAAGAAAACTTAGTTTAAGTACACACTCGAAGAACATTTAGAGACACCAGCTGAAAAATCCTCAAAAGTTTATAAAAATATATCCTGTGAATTGGCACCAACCTAAATAAGAAACATCCAGTAACAGTCCCAAACTTGGGACTATTCTAAGTGAATGTCAAACGGGTTTCTAAGCTCCTACCTATCTTCAACTACATGCACAAGTATATATGCAGTTTATTGTAATAGTGAAAAACTAAGCAAATGCTACTTAGTTTACTAAAACTCCTACATATACCACATGATGTGTCAAACATATTCAATTTGATTTAGCTGTGAAAACTAAGCAAATGCTACTTAGTTTACTAAAGCTTCTAATAAGTGTACTACATGTGTCAAGCATATTTAGT
Source organism: Panax stipuleanatus (assembly GCA_020205555.1). Lineage (NCBI taxonomy): Eukaryota > Viridiplantae > Streptophyta > Magnoliopsida > Apiales > Araliaceae > Panax > Panax stipuleanatus. Next base: position 125,169,889 of record CM035122.1, on the reverse strand, counting down.
TTACTTTAGTTGTGAAAAACTAGGCAAATACTACTTAGTTTAGTAAAGGTTATAAGTATTTACATGTGTCAAACATATTTAGTTTAATTTAGTTGTGGAACACTAAACAAACGACACTTAGTATTTATTTTATTTTGTTTTGTTTTATTTTTATTTTTTCATTTTATTTCATTTTATTTTATTTTATTTTATTTTTTATTTTATTTTATTTTGTTTTGTTTTATTTTTTTATTTTATTTTGTTTTATTTTTATTTTATTTTGTTTTATTTATTTTAAGTTATTTAATTTATTTTGTTTTGTTTTATCAAAAGAATTTATTTTGTTTTGTTTTGTTTTATTTTACTTTATTTTTAAATTTTTTTATTTATTTTATTTTGTTTTATCAAAAGAATTTATTTTATTTTATTTTGTTTTATTTTTTTATTTTATTTTATAAATAATATTTTATTTTATTTTATAAATAATATTTTATTTTATTTTAATTTATTTCAATTTATTTTATTTTATTTTAAATTATATTATTTTGTATTAGTATACTATATTTTATATTATATTATTTTATTTACAGTTTATGTATGGTAAATTAAATTAAATTAAATTATTGTATTTATTTTATCTTAATTATGACATTTGATTTTATTATTTTATATTATCTTATCATACAAAATATAATTTAAATTTAGTTTATGTGATAATATTATTTTATTTTTTTAGTAGTTTGAAACTAAGTAAATGCTACTTAGTTTATTTTCAATTGATTTTATTAGTACGAAACTAAATAAATGCTACTTAGTATATTTCAATATTGGAAACTATTAAAATACATAAAAATAAATAAATCAGGGCCCACAGATATTGTAATTGAAGAATTCTGATAAGAATTCCGTCGAGAATTCCATCGGAAATAAAAAATATACCAAAGTTCATAGTAGTAAGAACCATCAGGCAAGATAAAGACATAATATTGCAAGGAAAAACCATATATATACAACATAAGTAAGGTAGTCCCAGATCATTAAGGCAGTCCCAATATCAGCCCTAATTGAGTCAATTAAGCATATGAGTGATCAATTAAAAGCAGTCCCAATCAGTCCAAAAAAACAAATCAATTGACAATAAATCAGTACCCAACATTTCCAATACCCAAAATCAGTACACAATATTTCCATTACCCAAATGATCAGTAGCCAATTTCATGAATACATGAATACAGGTAAACATGAATACATGAAAACATAAATCAATAGCCAAAATTGATACCCAATACATAAATATTTCCATTAATTACCCAACTCAATAGCTAATTTACGAAGGAAAAATCAACATTTAGAAATTACTCATATACAACACAATCAAAATTCTAAAATTAAAACATAAATTAAACCTAACCTTAATATAACTGTGAGGAGGTTAGTACACAACAATCCATTCTGCCACCACACGCGCTGCCGCTGCCACCACTGCTTGGACAGTTCGACTGGAAAGAGGGAATACGAAGCAGGGAAGAGGAAGAAAGCAGGGAAGGAGGGAAGACGAAGAAGGGAAGTTCGACGGGTTGACCGGTCGGTGGTCGCAGGTGGTGGTCGGAGTGAGATGAGAGAGTTAGTGAGAGATGAGAGAGAGAGAGAGATGAGAGAGTGAGAGAATGAGGCGGCTGGAGAAAACGATCTGAATAGGTTTTAAAGATTATTTTCGACGGAATTCCGTCGATTTTATTTTCGTCGACTTTAAACTAATTTCGACGAACTATTCCGTCGACTGTACAACATATTTCGTTGACCTTAATACTCGCGCTGGCGGGGAAGCTTGGCGCCAAGGAGAGGGATTAATTGCGACGGATGTCCGTCGAGGATAAAATAAAGTCGACGAACTTAATATCGACGTAATATTCCGTCGACCTTAGTGTAATGTCGACCGAATTCATTTCGTTGGGCTTACTTCCGTCGGAGATAACACTTTTTCTTGTAGTGAGATTATAATCCTTGCAAACAAACGACATAACCCAAGTGTTCTGTTTGTTTTTAAATTTAGACTTATGACTATTAGTCTAATGATTATAAAATTACTTAATAGTCTTGAGATTATAATTATAGTCCTGAGATTATAATCCTATGATTAATAATTTTGTGATTATAATCTCGAAATTATAATCATTGCAAACAAACATAACCCAAGTATATTGTTTGTTTTTAAAGTTAGACTTGTAGCTATTAGTTAGAGATTATAAAATGGCTTAATAGTCTTGAATTATAATTATAATCCCGTAATTATAATTATAGAATTAATAATTTGTGATTATAGTCTGATGCATTATAATCCTTGCAAACAAATTAGATACATCCATTTTTAATAAGGTAGACTTGTATTGTACTTGAGAAATATTTAATTATATAAATTCGTGTTTAATAAACATTTTAAAAATACTTCGCCAATATATTTTGGAAGAAGGGGCGACTCTTGCTGTAACTAGAGTACTCCATGAGATAGTTTGCTAATTAATACCACCGGTACATAAATAATTAGCTAATGTAACTGTTCGTAATAAAAATTGACATGTTATAAAATATAAATAATTTTCAATTGGTCAAATTAGCTGGAAAAATGAGGATGTAATTATTTCTATGACTTGTATAGCAAGCGATTAAAATGTAAAATTGTCCCCTCAATTTATCCACTTGTGATATTTTTATCCATGATTTAGAGTTATTAGGAAAAATCATCCCCCGAGGACAAACAAAATTATACAGGCACAAACACAACTTTAATTGGTTATATTATTTCTTTTTTTTGTTGTTGTAAAATACATTGAAAAAAGTTGTATTTATATATATATATATATATAAGGAATGAGATTGCCTAATAAAGATTCTGATTTAGTTAAAACTATAGATAAGTTACTTAAAAAGATTGGTTCGAGTTCTGGTGAAGCCAGTGAAACTATTGCTATCATCGATCAAGTTGAAGAATCTGATGATGAAATTATTAGTCAATCAGATATTAAATCTGAAACTGCCTCTATCCCAGATCTTAACGAACAGTTAAACAAGTTAACCTGTAATCAATTTTCTAGACCCACTCCTCCTGACCTTCAGTATGAGAAAAAGAATCTAGATAATCAATTTTCTGTTTCTTCTAATAAAATTTATGAGTGAAATATTAATGGTATTAGTGAACATCAAATACTTACCAAAATGAATCATTTGTATATGGTTGCCAATAGTTATATAACAGCTTTCAGTAGTTTGACACAACCTGATATTGTTGAGATATTAACTAATAGTTTTACTGGTGTCCTTCATTCTTGGTGGAAAATATATATATATATATATATATATATATATATATATATATATAGGGTCAGTCTCTCCAGCGAACCATAAAGAGCGAACTAAAAACGAACTGGCTATAGCGACGGTTTTTTCCGTCGCTATAACATAGAAAGCCCGTTTTTTATGTTATAGCGACAATAAAAACCGTCGCTATAGCCGGTTCGTCATTAGTTCGCTCCCTATGGTTCGCTAGAGAGACGGATCCTCTATATATATATATATATATATATATATATATATATATATAAGTTGCTTTTATGAAAACAAATCATACAGGCACAAACACAACTTTAATTGGTTATATTATTTTGTTTTTATATATATAAAATACATAGGAAAAAGTTGTATTTGTATATTTATATATATATTACTTTTCATTTTTTTTCTTCCAATGGCTATAGTATTGTGACTTTTGTATCCTCCTACTTGTAGCAAAGCAGGTAAACTTTTGACAAAGAAACACGAGGTTAGGTAATATCCATTGTTTATTTTATTTTATTTTATCATATCATATCAAAAGAAACCATACAATCTCTCTTTGCTCTTTCTATTCATTGAATCAGACCACGTGAATGATATGGCAAAGTAAAAACACTAGCAATAAAGAAAAATGAATCAATAAACATCTCCATCAATCATTACATACATAATTAAAGAGTACAAAAAACAGACAACAAATTAAACGGTAGTTTCCTAATTCCTTCTAGCCTTTTTCCTTTTGTCTTCTTGAATCATGATTCCAAACAGTTTAACATAGGAGTTCACTTAGACAATTTACAAAAATAAATTGCATTTTGTAGAAAAGAAAATTACATTTTAGATGACATTTACTATACTAAATATTAAAACAATTGTAACGCTCTATTATATAAAATGTAATTTCTTTTTTCGATACACCAAATAGACTGTCCTTTTTAACCTGATCGATCCCATGCATCTTCGATCTTCAAGTTTAATTAAGCTGAAATACTTGACATTCCATACAAATATGTGCCAGCATTGTGATGAAATTTTAGCCCTTCTTGATTACTATTATTATTATTTTCCAAACAAACAATGTACTATAGTAAAACAACGTCACACAAACATGTCCACACTCAGTCAACTTTCTTTAGGGTTTAGGTTTACACCAGATCTGGTAAACCCTAGGCCCTTAGCCATTATTGCTAATGGCTTGCATGCCCACCGGCGCTGCCGCCTGCACTTTCTCCTCCATAATGACTACTTTCTTGGCCATACGCAGCGGCTGCCGGAATCAAAACAGCCTTCTTCTTTTTCTTGGCCAAGCAAAAGAGACCCAATGCAAGAAATGCAAGGAAGAATGCGCCGCCTAGTGAGGCGCATACCACTATGATAGTGGTGTGGTTGTTGCCGCCTCCTGACGGCGGTGGAACCAAAATGTCGGATATCGGTGGGACGGAATTAAATGAAGGCGGAAGTGGCAGAGGAGGTACGGCGGTGGTTGGCGGAATTTCCGGCCAATTGGGTGGCAATGCGGATGGCGGATATGGGTAAGAAGGCGGTGATGAGGTCTGACCACCCGGTGGCGATGCCTTTGGTGGGTACGGGTAAGAAGGTGGCGATGAAGAAGGGGTCTGCGGTGGCGCAGTGGGACCACCCGGAGGTGATGCCTTGGGCGGATGTGGGTAAGGTGGCGCGTTGGGACCACCCGGAGGTGATGCCTTGGGCGGATGTGGGTAAGGTGGCTCGTTGGGACCACCAGGAGGTGATGCCTTTGGCGGGTGCAGGTAAGAAGGCGGAGATGAAGTGGGTGTTTGTGGTGGCACGTGAGGACCACGCGGAGGCGATGCCTTTGGTGGATGGGGATACTGGGGTGGTGATGAAGTAGGGGTTTGTGGTGGCGAGTGGGGACCATGTGGAGGTGATGCCTTTGGTGGATGGGGGTTGCATGGAGGTGGCGGTGGTGGCGGGGTGGGAGGGGGCGGAGATGGGTTGCATGGCGGTGGTGGTGGTGGGGTGGGAGGGGGTGGAGATGGAGGTGGTGGAGAATAATACGGGTAAGCGATTAACTTTCTACTACGAGTCATTTTTTGAGAGTATAATGCACCAAAAATTTAATTGTTTTTGAACTATATGAATGGCTTTGTATGCTATGTGTGGACTAAAAACATACATATATATATATATATATACACCCTTAGCGGCGGCTATCCAATTGTAACAAGTATGCCACTAGTTATTAGGAAATGACTAAGCATTTGCTTAGCTAATTAATTTTGCTTTACATTCATTTATGTACATTTAAATAGATATGATTAGAAGAACTTTTGACCATTATTGTAGACATTTGTTGGTCAGCATCAAATTATTTACTAAATATGTTCGGTAAATAATGTAGTTGGTATAGGGGGACATACTACCTAAAACTGTATATATATATATATCTTAAGTTCACCTAATTAAAAATTCACCCAACTCACTCATTTAGCGACGGATCGGACGACAATTTGATCCGTCGCTATATATAGTCTTAACTTTTAGCGACAGACAACATATAGCGATGGATAACATATAGACGACGGTTGTATATATAGCGACGGACGAACCATCGCCCGGTCCGTCGCTAAAGGGAGATGAGTTTGTGTGAACTTTTAATTAAATGAGCCTAAGATCCTTATCGTATATATATATATATATATATATATATATATATATTGGCACATGTTTAAAATTCCAACACTTTTTGATGGTGGCCAGAGAGGACCAATGACTAATGTATAAAACAAAATTTAATTAAAAATATATTAAAAGTTTTTATTAGGTGTTACATGAGTGTCGTCAGCTCTCGTGTAAATTATCGAATTTATTGTTAATCCTATATTAAAATTTTTAACAACTACATATTATTATTCATTGTTTTGTTAAAGGATCACTAACAAGAAAAATTGATTGGAGAGAAATTATGATCTTATCACTATTGTTATATTATTATATTAAAAAGTGAAAAGGGTTAAATAAATAGGACAACTAGACAAGTTGAGTTTCCTTCCATAGTTCCATGTGCATGTGAAGAAAGAGTGTTTATTCCAATATTATTAAAATGATTAAACATTATAATTTGTTCCACTATACATAGTATAATGATAATGACTAGAGTTATGGCTGCCAGACTTTTAGAGAAAAATGTGATTGTTATTTCAATGTTTTTATATGATCAGTTCGGAATAATTAAGTAAGGACACTATGCATATATTTAGTGGATTAGGATTCTGTCCGTTTTAATTTAAAATGGAGAGTCTTTATTTAAAAGTTTAGATTTAAAGTTATTAGATCTAAAATTTAAAAGTTATCACCTCATTTAAAAGTCACTAACTTAACTTTAACCACCTCATTTAAAATCCACTAACCTAATTCTAGTCACTTCATTTAAAAGTCACTAACTTAACTCTAGCCATTAATTTAATATAACACTAATATATTATTATTATTATTATTATTATTATGTCCCTCATTGGTTTTTTAATAATAATTTTATTATTATTATTATTATTAATTTTATTATTATTATAATAATAAAATTGTTTAACAAATTATTATTATTATTAAAATTATTATTATTACTATTTATTTATTTATTTTAGTATAACACTAATATATTATTATTATTATTACAATAATAAAATTGTTTAACAAATTATTATTATTATTTAAAATTATTATTATTATTTATTATTTTAATGAGTAATGCTACTATCACATAAACATCACATACTGCTCACGTGGCAGTATGTGATTTGTTGTTGACATGACCCACTTAACTCAACAACAAATCACATACCGCCACATAACATTTTGTGATGTATATGTGATGGTCTTTATGTGATAGTAGCATTATTTTATTTTAATATAACACTAATATATTATTATTATTATTATTATTAGTGTTATAATAATAATAATAATAATAATATAGTGTTATATTAAATTAATGGCTAGAGTTAGGTTAATGACTTTTAAATGAAGTGACTAGAGTTAGGTTAATGAGTTTTAAATAAAGTGATTAGAGTTAAGTTAGTGATTTTTAAATGAAGTGGCAACTTGTAGAGCTTAGATCTAATAACTTTAAATCTGAACTTTAAATAGATACTCTTTATTTCAAATTGAAATGGAGAGAATATTGATCCTACATTTGTGAGTTGCTTGTAAATTGGACAAGGAAAGGTGGAACTGTGGAAGGGTACTGTGAAGCTAAGTAAGCAACCATGCATGTGATTCTTGGTGATAGCTTGCTAGTTTGGAAACAAACGGAAGTTAATTCTACAGATCATGGAAATTATCCCTCTAGGCTATATATATATATATATAATGATGAGCTTCCTTCTTCTTCAATTCATGTTCACATGAAGGTCAAATAGGTTGTGTGTGTGTGAGAGAGAGTTCATGGCTAGCATCCTGGTCAATTCAAGATCCAATAAGAAAATCTTTTGGTGATTTATATATCATAAATGCCTAAAAAAGAAAACAGTAAAACCAAGCCTTCATAGCTCAATGGTAAAAAAAACAACTCATAAAACTTGGGTGTATGAGATCTCGGGATTCATTCTTGTCAAAGGTAAGAATGTTAAATTTCAATCGAATATATATAGCAAAAAAAAATAGTGGAGTTATAAAGATCTTATCACCTTGTATAGTTTTATATTTTATTATTTTTCTTTTTTTTAATTAATGAAATAAATGGACTAAAATGTTAATTATTCTTAATAATTAGTTCATGCCCCAACGTTTGTTTGTAGTATTAAGGGGGAGTTTGTTTAGAGCCGAATGAAGTTGAATGGTTGAATCGATGATCAGTCATTCAGTGCATTTGTTTTGAATAAAAATCGTCTGAATGACTGAATCGGATAGATTTTTGGACTGAATTACCAAGTGTACTTTTTTTGGCTGAACGACTGTTGAATGAAATATTTTATATTTATTTATTTTTATAATATTAACTATTATATTAAGTAATATTAAATAAATTTACATTAATTTTGATTTTTTTCAGAAGGATAAAATAATAAAAATCTGTTATTCAGATGTTTCACACATGTCAATTATCAAACAACTTTTTCATTCAGTATTCAGAACTCTGCTTCATTCAGGATGGAAAGTCTCCATTTAAATGTTCAGATTTAAAGTTATTAGATCTAAGGTTTAGAAGTTGTCACCTCATTTAAAAACCACTAACTTAACTCTAACCATCTCATTTAAAACTCACTAACCTAACTCTAGTCACTTCATTTAAAAGTCACTAACCTAACTCTAGTCATTAATTTAATATAACACTAAGATATTATTATTATTATTGTTATTATTATTATTATTATTATTATTATTATTATTATTATTATTATGTCCCTCATTGGTTTTTTAATAATTATTTTATTATTATTATTATTAATTTTATTATAATAATAATAATAAGATTGTTTAACAAATTATTATTATTATTATTTATTTATTTTAATATAACACTAATATATTATTATTTTTATTATTATTATTACAATAATAAAATTGTTTAACAAATTATTATTATTATTATTTAACATTATTACTATTATTTATTATTTTAATATAACACTAATATATTATTATTATTATTATTATTATTATTATTATTAATAATAATAATAATATATATTATTATTATTATTATTATTAGTGTTATTATTATTATTATTATTATTAGTGTTATAATAATAATAACAAAGTGCTAATAATAATAATAATAATAATAATAATAATAATAATAATAATAATAATATATTTATATTAAATTAATGGCTAGAGTTAGGTTAGTGGCTTTTAAATGAATTGACTAGAGTTAGGTTAGTGGCTTTTAAATGAGATTGTTAGAGTTAAGTTAGTGATTTTTAAATGAAGTGATAACTTGTAGACCTTTGTTAGTTCCCAAAAACACGTTAGTTATCTAGAAGGGGGGTTGAATAGATATTTTAAATTTTTTTTATTTAAAATACTTTATCAGTATTGATTATACTGACAGCAGCGGAATATATGTTTTATTCTCCTTCAAGATATAACAGTTATGGTTTGATAAGCAGTTATAGCAGTTAATGAGAGATAATGAGACACAAGATTTTAAGTGGTTCAGAGCACACAAGGCTCCTAGTCCACTCTTCTACTCCACGAGTAGGAAATCCACTAAGGATGTCTCTTACAACTGAATCACTTAGATTCCTTCAAGGCCAGCAGCCCTGGAACTTCTCTTAGTTCACTTAGAACTCTTCAAGTCCTCTGACTTGGTACTTCTCTTAGTTCACTCTTGAACTCTTCATGTCCTCTGACTTGGATCTTCTCTTAGTTCACTTTTGAACTCTTCAAGTCCTCTGACTTGGATCTTCTTTTAGTTCACTTTTAAACTCTTCAAGTCCTTTGACTTGGTTCCTCACTTGAATTGACAGTAGTTGTTTGAGGTGTGCTACTCAGTTGCAATTAAGCATCAGTTCTGAAGAATTGAGTAGCAAAGAAAGCTTTCCTCTTTCGGGAATCGTAGAGTTGATCGTTGAGTGTTCTTGAGCTTTTCTCAATGTGTTCTTTCTTTTCTCGTCTTGCTTGCTTGCTTGGTCTGAATCCTTGTCTGATTTCCTTATAAAAGAGCCATTCAAAATATATCAGTTTGAATTCTCCCATTGCAGCATTTAATGTTTCAGACGTTTCTGTGCAATTGATGTTGACATCCTGCTTTCCTGCTGCATTGCCGACTGGCCTACTGACACAGCAGACTGCAACTTCACCTAACACCTGAAAAGGTGTTTTCTGCAGGCGGTTTAGTCATTTCCTTAGCTTCTCCAATACGCTTCTTAGATTTGAACTAAGGATGAATATGGAATCATTGGGTCCATCAAATTGTCAACGGACATAAGCCTTTCTTCATTTGTTGCTCTTCCTCCTTTCATCAGAACTACGAACTTTGATGCTGACTGGAGGAGCACTACGATTATGGTCATTGTACCATAATCGTTGTGCGTTGGCTTGCACAGGCTTGACTCAGACTTGATCGTAGAGAACACTACGATTTCTCTTAAACTCTTCGGCATACTACGATTCCTTCTTGCTTCGTCTTACAGACTCCACGTTTCTGAGAGCACACTGCGTTTCTTGATTTTGCTCAGCAGGCGCTCGGATTTCTTCTATGATTCTCAGTGTGGCTTCCAAGGGCAGACTACTATACTGATACTTAAGCTCCACGAGTCTTGCCTTGGCCTCTGCAGACTTGATTCTTTTGGCAGACTACGATTCTGGACATCTTCATTTAAGCTCCACGATTCTGCCTTGTATTCTGAATGCTACCTTTGACAAACTACGATTCTGTCAATGCTTTAACTTTTACAGCTCAAATAGATCAACCTAACAGTTATGATCTTTTCTTCTATACATTTATTTACATAAATGATAAACATTAAAGCTTAGATCAACCTAACATCTTTGATCTATCATCTAAGTCCTTGTACATTGATTCTCTTAAGGAATGTACACTTAAGCATTTATATTTACTTTCAATATCAAATATGAATATGAAATTCCCAACAATCTCCCTCTATTTGATGTTGACATAATCAAGGAGATTTGAATCATAGCATCATTTTCTAAATGCAGAGTGCTAGAAAGTAAATATTGCTTAGTGTTTCAGTGAGCAACTGAAATTTTTAGAGAATAAGCATGAATTTATTGATGTTTGAAAAGATGTTACAATCTAGTATAGAAATATCAATATACAGTTAAGCTTAGACTTATCTCTATTTTTTGCCACTTATTTCTCTGAGAGTTGGCATACTCTGCAGCTCTCATTCTTCTGGTTTGCTCATCTCTCCAGGCAATGTCTTCAAGCTCGTCTCGATACTGTTGATTAGTAGGAGTCATGCCTTGTGAACCAGAAGCTTGACCTTGATTCCTTTCAATAGGTATAGCCATGGGAGGACTTTGCAGACGTTGATTAAATCGTGGAGGCTGAAAGTTAGGACTTTTGGAGTTGCCTCCCGACGACTAACTAGCTTGAGTTTGTCTCTGCCTTCCCTGCTAAGGCGGTTGAATATATGTTTGCCTCTGTCTTCTACCTCTGCCGCTGCTGGTAACTCTACCTCTGCCTCTACCTCCTCTAGCTTGAGTTTGCCTCTGCCTTCCCTGCTGAGACGTCTGATTCCTTATACCAGCTCATGCATCTGAGAGAGATTTTGAGAGATGTCACTACTTTGTTCAGCAACTATAGCCTTAGTGTCTCTTCTCTGTTGCTGAAGCATCTCCATGGCATTGTTATTCTGATTGATTTGAGCTACACTGCAGGCTTGGAATTGTTGCAGAGAGATACGCAGTTCTGAAATCTGTTTGGCCATCAACTCATTTTGAGATTTCTGATTCTTTTGCATTATTTCCATAGCTTTCTTATGCTTCTTTGTTGCAGCAAAATGAATAGCATCCCTTGCCTTGAGGATTTTAGTCATTTCTTTGAAAATCTCCCTCAACGTTTTAGACAGTTCAGTTCCCAAGTGTCTTGGAAGAGTCTTTATAGAGTCGATGATGTGGTTGAATCTCAAGTGAAGCGCAAGCGAGTGTGCTTCAAGAATCTCTCCAGACTCTGAACCCATTTGGTTTAATGTTTCAGTCAGCTCCTCCTTAGTTGGCATTAGAGCCAATTGATCTAGAATTCGTTGTGTCTCAAGAGGAGGAGGAGTTGTCGTAGTGTGTTCACCTTTCCTTGACATGCTTGCGAGGGCAAGTGTCATGTCAAAATACTCGTTGTTGGAGGATGATGGAACATCAGCTTGGGTTAGAGGGGTTTGAGTTGGCGTTTGTTGTATAGGTGTAGTGTTTGGCTCAGGTGTTTCTGATTCGTTGAGTAATTCTGGTGACTCTACGATTGTTGATTCAGATTGATCATTAGGCATAGATCGCAGTTCGTCGTCCTGAGTGAGTGTCTCAATGGTTGAGCTATCGAGCATCTCCTCGACGATTCTGGTGATGTGCTCAAAAACCATTGGATCACAGGTAGTTTACTCTATGAGGATAAGTTGGTTGTTTGGTTCGTCAATCACAGAGTGTTGGGACTCTGTAACTGGAAATTGGTTGAGTGGGTGAAGAACCACTTCCATCCATTTAGGCAATTCATAGAACTCATTGAAGTGCGATGATGGTAAATGGTTGACAATAAAAGAGAGGGGAGTGGAATGTACCTTATACTTAGATTCTGAAGTTGATTTATTTGAAATCAGCTTCTGAGCAAACTTCCTCTCTCTTAGGAAACCATTGACAAGCACTGAGATTGCTGGATATGCCTTGAAGGTCCAGAATATATGATCCCAGTTGCTGACGATCAGAGCTCTATGATAAGGCATCATTGGCAGGTAGTTGAACAACTGTTTGTAGCTAGCTGCCTTTTCTGCATTCCTGCTAATGGCTAAGATCTCAATATCATCATTCAGCTCTTCATCATCGTCTTCATCTTCATCAGGAATTTCCACCATATCTTCCAGCACATCATCATCTTCAACATCCACCATCACAGCATCAGCAGACACTATGGTTTCTTCATTAACTGAGGAGACTATGTTTTCTCCATTCGTAGGTAGCTCCCCCTCAATTTCTGCATGCTCTGGCTCTTGTGCTTTTAACAGCTCCCCCTTAGCTATAGCGCTCTTTTCAACATGAGTTTCCATAGTTTCTTTTTCAGCATTAGCTGAGACCACTTCCAATGCTTCTGATATTTCTTCTTCCTGCACTTCAGCATTAACTTTAACATTATAAGCACCAGCATCAGGCATTTCTTCTTCAGCTTGGTTCATTTCTGAATCAGGTGCAGCAGTGTTGTCTGCATGACTGATGTTGGCCTGACCCTCTATGATTCTGGTATCTTCTGGGTTTAGACCAGATGCTTGAGGCTCAATGATCTGTTCAGCCTTCTCATCAGCCCTTCTTTTGTCCTCTTCCCTTAATATTTCCTCATTGGTAAGAACATATTTCTTAACCAACGTTTTCTTCCTCTTAGGCTTGATTATATCTTTAAATCCTTCTCCAGCTTCAGCCCTGATAGTCTGTCTAGGCTGAGAGTCTGATGCACCATCTCCTTCTATAGCAATGGCCAGCCTAGACTCTACGATTGGTGAAGACTCCACAATCATAGTCAGTGTAGGCTTTCTTATTCTGTGGCAGCATTTCTTCTTTTTCTGAGGCTCAGAAATAGCTTCAGCCCTGTCCTCACGTATTTTCCTCCTCTTCTTCTTCTTCTTCTCTTTTAGAGCCCTCTCCTCTGGTGCTTGAGTTACCTTAGGAGTAATAACTCTGTCAAGCATTAAGCTTTGAAGCTCCATTTCAGCATCAGGGCCTGCTTGAGGTGAATGATGTTGGGTTTGTATGTAACGCAATCATGCAATCAAATCACATAAATAGGGCGGAAGCGTAAAAACTAGGTTTTCAAAATTTATACAAACCCATAACCATGATCATGCTTTGCGCTTGTTATCAATAACAGAAAAGAGAGAACATGGAATTATACCTTTGAAGATCTAAGCTTCCTCAGGTACAAGTTCTACTCCTTTGATTCCTTTGATTCCTCTGATAGTGGCTCCTTCCCTTGAATAATGTCAGCCACCCAAATGTTTGGCCTCTAACGGTGATCCACCAAGGAAGATGAAGAACTCAAGAAGATGGGTTATTGGCTTAACCCTTGTTTCTATCTCTATAGAATATGTGTACTCCTAACTCTTGGAAAATTTCACATCCCTTATTTCTAATATAAGACTCTCTTATATAGATATTAGGTTAACCCTCCTAATCCAATTAGAATAGGGTTTTATTTAATTAATTTATATCCTAATCTTTATTAGGATTGAGAGAGAGTACTGATATTATATTAATTCCTAAACTCCTTTAGAATTAAAATAATAATAATAATAATAATATTAATAAGACTCCTCTTATTAATTTATATTTAATATTTCTAAAATATTAAATAATAAACATTAAGCTATTTAATTTATTCTATCATCATAGATTAAATTAATTATACTTAATGCATTATTACTATCATGCCATTTTCTTCTTAAATAATTCTTCTTCCTTTTATGGTGTGACCCTTTAGGTTCTCCATATTAAACCGGTTGTGAATAAATCAATTAGAACAATTCTAATCTTATTTAAATAAATAAATTAAACTAATAATCTATTTAAATAAATAACATTTATTCTACAATAGGAATAAGCCTCCCTAGCGATCAACGACTTTCCAGATAATATAGATTTCAACATTAATCATAAAAGAACCTGTGAGTTAATAGTTACCGTACAATTCAATCCTTCCACCATACAATGTCCCAATTAAATATAAGACATGGATTTACTGTCAAGTCTTAATTTATTTAATCATATGTATTTCGATTAGAAAATGCACAACTCCAAATAATGCAAATTAGAAACCTCTTTCTAATTTCATTCTACCTTGGCCAAGGATTCCTGGGTTGTCATTTAACGAATCACATAGGACATATCTCCTCTTTTACTAGAGGTGGTAGATTCTTTATTGATCAGTCATTATCTCCATATGTAACTCATTACACCCAAGCATACCCTATATATGCCTTAAAAGGCCTTAAGGAATTAGTCAAAGTATAATTTGTTACATACAAGATACTATGATGATCTCAAGGCCAAGGATCACATGTACTACTATCACATTAGGAATTCCTATTGACAGGCGAGTAAAACTCCATTAGGTATTCCATAGCGAGTCACGTTCAGTGAACTTATTCTCTAATAAGCACCTACATACTTGCTTTAGTGTCTCCACACAAATGACCATGAGATCAGTCATCCTCATCCAATGAGCAAGCAACATATGTACCAATCTATCCAGATTTACTAATCCCCTTTTTAGTAATCCCACGATTGCGAATTATTTTAGTTTTAAAGCTTTCTAAGAATTTAGATCTCATTAGCATGATCAACATCATGATTCTAAAAGCATTGCTTAAAACTATGGGTTATTTACATATTATAAAAACAGCACCATGTAGATAATTAAATGCCTTTAATAAATAAATATTTTATTAATAAATAAATAAGATTGTTTACAAAGTATGTGCTTTATCATCATACATGATTGGCTTGTATGCACACTACTATCAATCTCCCACTTGCATTAAAGCCAATCGCCATGGTATCTCATACCCATCTTCTCTAAGTGACGATCAAACTGCTGTTGTGTTAAAGCTTTAGTAAATGGATCTGCAATGTTGTCTTGAGAGTCTACACGCTCCAAGGTGACGTCTCCTCTTTCAATGATCTCCCTGATCAAGTGAAATCGCCGCAACACGTGTTTAGATTTCTGATGAGACCTGGGTTCCTTAGCCTGTGCAACCGCTCCGGTGTTGTCACAGTATACGGGAACTGCTTCTCCAATGCTAGAAACTACACCAAGTTCAGTTATGAACTTCTTCATCCAAACAGCTTCCTTTGCAGCTTCACTTGCAGCTATATACTCTGCCTCTGTCACTGAATCAGCAACCGTTTGCTGCTTGGAACTCTTCCAACTCACTGCACCTCCGTTCAAGGTAAACACATACCCTGAAATAGATTTACTGTCATCTTGGTCTGTTTGAAAACTTGAGTCCGTGAATCCCTCGAGTTTTAATTCAGACCCACCGTAGACAAGAAAAATATCTTTAGTCCTTCTCAAGTACTTTAGGATATTTTTCACTACCTTCCAGTGCTCTTCTCCTGGATTCGACTGGTATCTGCTTGTTACACTAAGTGCGTGAGCAACATCCGGTCTAGTACATATCATACCGTACATGATAGATCCTATTGCAGAAGCATAAGGGATCTTACTCATACGGTCTCTCTCCTCAGGTGTCTTTGGGGCCTGTTTCTTGGAGAGATTTATTCCATGGCTCATCGGCATGAGACCTCTTTTGGAATCTTCCATGCTAAACCTCTTTAGCATCGTATCAATGTACGTTCCTTGGGATAAGCCGAGCATCCTTTTAGATCTATCTCTATATATCTTTATCCCCAAAATATAGGATGCTTCACCCAAGTCCTTCATGGAGAAGTTTTTTAGATAACCAGATTTTAATGGATTGTAGCATAGGAATGTCATTCCCTATCAGTAATATATCATCAACATATAATACAAGGAATGATACTGCGCTCCCACTAACCTTCTTGTATACATATGGTTCATCCTCGTTTTTGATAAAATCAAACTCTTTGATTGTCTCATCAAAACGAATGTTTCATCTATGAGAAGCTTGCTTCAACCCATAAATGGATCGTTGTAGCTTACAGACTTGATTTGTTCTAACTTTTGAAATAAATCCCTCTGGCTGTGTCATATACACATCCTCCTCAAGTTTCCCATTGAGGAAGGCCGTTTTCACGTCCATCTGCCAGATCTCATAGTCGTTGTAAGCTGCAATCGCAAGCAAAATCCGAATGGACTTGAGCATGGCTACTGGTGAGAAGGTTTCATCATAGTCAACTCCTTGTCTTTGTTTGAAACCTTTTGCAACCAGTCGGGCCTTATAGGTCTCTACCTTTCCGTCTGCTCCAGTCTTTTTCTTAAAAACCCATTTACACCCAATAGGTTTAATACCTTCAGATGGTGAAACCAAAGACCATACTTTGTTTTCATACATGGAGTCCATTTCAGATTTCATGGCTTCAAGCCATTTCCCTGAGTCTTTATTACTCATAGCCTGTTCGTAATTCAATGGATCATCATTATTCATGATGTGTACCTCATCGTCATCCTCTATAACGAATCCATACCTCTCAGGTATCTTCGGTACTCTTCCAGATTTACGAACATGGTGTGGTACAGTAGGTTCTTCTACTTGGTTAGGTACCTGACTTTGGTCCGTGGTAATTTGTGGTTCTTGAACTTCTTCAAGATATATCTTACTCCCACTGACCCCTTCATGGATAAACTCTTTCTCCAAGAAGGTAGCATGTTTCGCAACAAACACCTTTTGATCAGTTGGATGATAGAAATAATACCCTACGGTTTCTTTAGGGTATCCCACAAATCTACACTTATCGGATTTAGTCTGTAGCTTATCATTTTCAAACTTTTTGACATAAGCTGGACAACCCCAAGTCTTAACATGCTTAAGATTTGGTTTCCTCCCTTTCCACATCTCATATGGAGTCTTTGGGGCGGATTTGGTAGGTACCTTGTTAAGTAGGTATGCAGCCGTTTCTAGGGTATATCCCCAGAAGGAAATTGGAAGGTCGGTAAAACTCATCATGGATCGAACCATGTCCAACAGTGTTCGATTTCTCCTTTCAGATACTCCATTTAACTGTGGTGTACCTGGAGGAGTCCATTGTGAGATTATACCATTTTCTCTGAGACAATTGAGAAACTCACTGCTTAAGTATTCTCCACCTCGATCTGATCGAAGTATCTTAATACTCTTGCCCGTTTGTTTCTCTACTTCACTTCTGAACTCTTTGAACTTTTCAAATGATTCTGATTTGTATTTCATTAAATACACATATCCAAATCTTGAGTGATCATCAGTGAAAGTAATAAAATAAGAATACCCACCCCGTGCACTTGTTGTCATAGGTCCACAAACGTCTGTGTGAATCAATGCCAACAACTCTGTAACTCTCTCCCCTTTTCCACTAAAAGGAGATTTAGTCATTTTACCCATGAGACAAGATTCACAAGTTAGATATGATTCATAATCAGATAGCTCGAGGAGCCCATCTTTATGCAACTTGGATAATCTTGTTTCATTGATATGACCGAGTCTACAGTGCCACATATAGGTATAATTAATATCATCTCTTTTCCTTTTCTTAATTTGTTCAATTTGAAATATATTTTCTTGCAAGTCAAGTGTATAAAGTCCATTTCGCAAATTTTCAATACCATATAAAACATCGTCTTTATAAATAGAACAACCATTGTTCTTTATAATAACGTCAAAACCTTCCATATCCAATACAGAAATTGAAATAATGTTTTTAATAATAATCGGAACATAATAACAATTATTAAGATAAATGGATTTGCCCGAAGGCATTGCTAAACAATAAGTTCCTACAGCTAATGCAGCAACATTTGCTCCATTTCCCACTCGTAGGATCACCTCATCTTTGTTCAGTTTTCTACTTCTGACCAGTCCCTGCACAGTATTACATATGTGAGAACCACAGCCGGTATCCAATACCCAAGTAGAATTATGACTTTCAGAAAAATTAATTTCAATCATAAACAAACCTTGATTGGAAGTCGAAGCTTCTCCAAGCTTCTTCTCTACTAGAAACTTCTTGCAGTTCCTCTTCCAATGTCCTGGCTCATTGCAATGAAAGCACATTCCTTTAGCTGGTTCAGGTTTCTTTTGCTCCTTTTCTTTCCCTTTTCCCTTAGCCTTCTTAGATTTCTTCTTTTCAGAAGACACCTTGGGCCTCTTCCTTTTATTGGAAGAATCCACCATCAAGACATGGTTCTTCTTGGATGAGAAGTGACCTTCTGCAGTTTTCAGCATGTTAAGCAGCTCAGGTAAACTGACATCTAGCTTATTCATGTGAAAATTAACCACAAACTGCGAGAAGGTCTCAGGGAGTGACTGCAAGACCAAGTCTTGACTCAACTCCCCATCCATGACGAACCCAAGCTGTCCAAGGCGTTCAATCAAATTGATTACCTTCAGAACATGAGTCTCGACGGTAGTGCCCTCGGTCATCCGAGATCGAAAGAGCTCCTTAGATATCTCATATCTAGCAGTCCTACTCTGTTCACCATACAACTCCTTGAGGTGAAGCAGCATAGCAGGAGCATCCATTTTTTCGTGCTGACGCTGAAGCTCGTTATTCATGGATGCGAGCATGATGCATTGAGCCACAGATGCATCATCTTGCCACTTATTGAAAGTGACAATCTCTTCCTCAGAGGCTGTTTCTGAAACAGATTCAGGGATAGTGGAATTTAGGACATAAGAAATCTTTTCAGCAGTGAGAACAATTCTCAGATTTCTTAGCCAGTCCTCATAATTCGGGCCGGTAAGCTTATTTGCATCAAGTATGCTTCGTAGTGAGATTAGTGATTTTGACATTTTTAAAATTCTGCATGTGAAAAGACAACATTTTAGCAAACATTCATTTTATTAACTTTGCATACCAAAATAAATTTAGGTCTTTATTTTAAATTGGTATCTCCCACTATTTTCATCAAACTATATTACCCTCACTCATATAGTTCGGCAACATCTAATTAAAGATTTGCTAGTGAGATTAAGGATCCCATTTCAAATGTATATAACCTTGTGGATAGCACAACAAGCGATATACAAATAAATAGGTAGACAACTCTTGTCAATTACATCACCATGTAACTCCTTTTATTTTGCCTCTTAAATCATAATGGTCATGTGTGTGCACATCCGAACTAAAATGATTTAAGTTAAGTCCAGCCTAGCACTTCCATAAATTAAAAAAGAAAAATTTTCGTCCTTGTGGATAGCACAACAAGACTAGATCGTTCAATTTTCTTGACAAGCATCAAATGTGATTAATTAACATCTTAAATATTCAATACTCGCCTTGTGGATAGCACAACAAACTCATATTAAATATTTAATACTCTATTAACTAATCATGCTAGAAGGCGACATTCGATATTCCAAATATCATTTGAACGCTTCAGACTTAATATTATTTCTTTGAGGGGTTTGTTATTATTTGTCTCATCTTTTAAGCGCGCATGCACATATATATATAAAATACGCGTCATTTTATTAAACATGCGAAGCATGTTTGTATAAAATATAATATATATATATATAATATTTAGCATGCGATATAGAATACTATATTCTACCCGGATTGATTATGGACTTTTATTCTAGTTTGGTTCACTAGAGCCACCAAGTGAACCAAAAGGTCAAACCTAGGAGTGCAAGAATTTAAATTTTAAATGTAACTATTACATTTAAACCCGGGCTCCATACAAACGGGTCTTCACGCGCTCCTCGCTCCTCGCTCTCCAATTTCTTCAAAATAATTCTAAATATCTCTATTACATTAACTTATTTTAAAATTAAATAGAAACCTTGATCAGCAGTCAAGGGGAAGTACATAGAAAGGAGATAGAATTTACATCGAGAATAAAACTAGAGAAGACGAGGTACGCAGACCCCATTTTATAAAACCCATACATTCAAGCATTCATCCAAAATAAAATCCAATCACATTGGTCATTATCCATAATCAATCCCATTTATTATCATACACATCAACATATGCATCAATAAATATCCATTCATCTCATGAATAACAATGCTATTCCATATATGGATCGATGTTATTTAATGGACAAAAGTTTTGCTAAATTTTATTTTTGAAACAAAATAAACTCTTTTATTTTAATCAAAAATAAATCCAAATTAAACTCCTTTAATTTTAGCATTCTGAAATCATATTTCAGATAAAATAAACTTCTTTATTTTTTACAACTTTATCAATTAAATAAACAGTTTACTTAATTAATTAAAATCAATTTTCAGGGTCTGTCCAGGTACCGGCGCAGCTGCGCCAGTAATGAACTGGGCATCTGCGCAGGTAGACGGAAGCAGCAGTTTTTGCAGACCGGCGCAGCTGCGCCAGTAATGAACTGGGAGGCTGCGCAGCTGCGCCGTTCGCCGCAGAAACTTGCAGAAAATGATTTTTGTCCAGCAAAAACGATCCAATTCTCACATCAATTCATACATGGAATTATAAAATTGATAATTAGCACAAAACTAGGCTCTAATACCACTGTTGGGTTTGTATGTAACGCAATCATGCAATCAAATCACATAAATAGGGCGGAAGCGTAAAAACTAGGTTTTTAAAATTTATACAAACCCATAACCATGATCATGCTTTGTGCTTGTTATCAATAACAGAAAAGAGAGAACATGAAATTATACCTTTGAAGATCTAAGCTTCCTCAGGTACAAGTTCTACTCCTTTAATTCCTTTGATTCCTCTGATAGTGGCTCCTTCCCTTGAATAATGTCAGCCACCCAAATGTTTGGCCTCTAACGGTGATCCACCAAGGAAGATGAAGAACTCAAGAAGATGGGTTATTGGCTTAACCCTTGTTTCTATCTCTATAGAATATGTGTACTCCCAACTCTTGGAAAATTTCACATCCCTTATTTCTAATATAAGACTCTCTTATATAGATATTAGGTTAACCCTCCTAATCCAATTAGAATAGGGTTTTATTTAATTAATTTATATCCTAATCTTTATTAGGATTGAGAGAGAGTACTGATATTATATTAATTCCTAAACTCCTTTAGAATTAAAATAATAATAATAATAATAATATTAATAAGACTCCTCTTATTAATTTATATTTAATATTTCTAAAATATTAAATAATAAACATTAAGCTATTTAATTTATTCTATCATCATAGATTAAATTAATTATACTTAATGCATTATTACTATCATGCCATTTTCTTCTTAAATAATTCTTCTTCCTTTTATGGTGTGACCCTTTAGGTTCTCCATATTAAACCGGTTGTGAATAAATCAATTAGAACAATTCTAATCTTATTTAAATAAATAAATTAAACTAATAATCTATTTAAATAAATAACATTTATTCTACAATAGGAATAAGCCTCCCTAGCGATCAACGACTTTCCAGATAATATAGATTTCAACATTAATCATAAAAGAACCTGTGAGTTAATAGTTACCGTACAATTCAATCCTTCCACCATACAATGTCCCAATTAAATATAAGACATGGATTTACTGTCAAGTCTTAATTTATTTAATCATATGTATTTCGATTAGAAAATGCACAACTCCAAATAATGCAAATTAGAAACCTCTTTCTAATTTCATTCTACCTTGGCCAAGGATTCCTGGGTTGTCATTTAACGAATCACATAGGACATATCTCCTCTTTTACTAGAGGTGATAGATTCTTTATTGATCATTCATTATCTCCATATGTAACTCATTACACCCAAGCATACCCTATATATGCCTTAAAAGACATTAAGGAATTAGTCAAAGTATAATTTGTTACATACAAGATACTATGATGATCTCAAGTCCAAGGATCACATGTACTACTATCACATTAGAAATTCCTATTGACAGGCGAGTAAAACTCCATTAGGTATTCCATAGCGAGTCACGTTCAGTGAACTTATTCTCCAATAAGCACCTACATACTTGCTTTAGTGTCTCCACACAAATGACCATGAGATCAGTCATCCTCATCCAATGAGCAAGCCACATATGTACCAATCTATCCGGATTTACTAATCCCCTTTTTAGTAATCCCACGATTGGGAACTATTTTAGTTTTAAAGCTTTCTAAGAATTTATATCTCATTAGCATGATCAACATCATGATTCTAAAAGCATTGCTTAAAACTATGGGTTATTTACATATTATAAAAACAGCACCATGTAGATAATTAAATGCCTTTAATAAATAAATATTTTATTAATAAATAAATAAGATTGTTTACAAAGTATGTGCTTTATCATCATACATGATTGGCTTGTATGCACACTACTATCACATGAGTGGTTGAGCCTTAGGGTTCCTCAGCCACTTGCATATCTTCATTCACCTTCTTCGTCCCTTTGTTCTTTCTGACCAGAGCTGCAGGTTCTTCTTGGTTTACCTCTTCATCTTCCTCAGCCTCCTTCACAGCAGATGAGGTTGCAGACATCATCTTGACATTTTCAGCTGGATTCCTCTTCTAGTTTTGAAACAGCTGTTGGGTCATTTTTCTGTTGGGAATAATGGAGACGCCTTCCTTATCTTCAATCTTGTCCCCCAGAGTAGCTTCCAATATGATGCTGATAAACCTTCCATAGGGCATCTTCGGAGTGCTCTGGTCTTCTTGGGGCTTTCCATCCATTTCCTAAACCATTCAATCAGTAGAGCTCCATAGTTGCATTGAACTCTGTACCGGATGGCTGTCATGAGCTTTAGTTGCTTCTCGTTGACAGAATCGTGGCCTGAGCCTTTGCAACATATGCATTTGCCAACAATGTCAACAAGGAACTCATATTCTTGGGGAAACTCTTTCTTCCTGTAGCCACTCTTTCCTTCAGTTCTGACGTGTTTCATCTTCTTTAGGTCTTCAAGAAAATCAGTTCTTTCTAGTGATGGAAGACCTTTATTGTTGAAACCTAGGGCTAGGTTTATGCTTTCGGCGTTGAACCATATTTTCTCGCCCTTGATTTTGGTGAGGATGGAGTCTCCTTCAACTACTCTATTGATGTAAAACTCTTTCACCAGCTTTGGATAAATCAGGATGCTGATGCTCAAAGCGTCTTCAAGTCCAGCTTTCTTCAGTAGTGAAAGAACTTTTTGAATTTCTGGGCCAGCATCTCCGAACCCTTCAAAACAGAGCTGGTAACCAGAGACAATTCTGGAAGCAGCCATTGATGTAGATTGATTTTCCTGTAATGAACGAATTTGGCTTAGCTTTCTGAAACTTAGGGTTTTGTTTGAGAGAGAGAGAGAAGCGTTTGGAATTCAAAAAGTAAACTGACAAATGACAGTTTAAAATTGATTTAAAACTTCGCTCTACATGTTTTACATTATGGGACATGTGTCAGATTCTGCAGAACTCCACGGTTTTAATTCATGTGGAAAGTTTCTTTCTGCCCTTAGCCCCCCCTGAGCTAGTGAGTCCTTGTGAGAGGACTACGATTTTCGAGAACCACTCTACAATTGTTGAGTTTGATCCTTTGCTTGCTCCTTGGTCGTTGACTCTATGATTTTCTGTGATGCATTCTGAAATGACATCCCTTCTGGATTAAGGTTTCTCAGGAAGGACAAACCTCTTAGTTTGACACTAAGGATCAGGTTTGTCCCTGAGACACTTATCAGAAGGGTTGTTTAGCTTGATGATGCTGCTATCACAGTGAGCTAGTCTGCCTTGACTGGATCACTCCACGATCGTGGTTTCTCTTTGTCATCTCTACGATTTTGACTTAGCCTTTACATCTGCAGGGTTAGCACCATCTAGAGCATAGAATTTATGGTTGCAAATTTAACGTACCTAACTCACTTATCAGTTTATTAAATCTAGATTCATCTAATAGTTCTGTAAATACATCAGCAAGTTGATTTTCAGTAGGGATGCACTGCAAAGATATTGTTCCATTTTGAACATGATCCCTAATAAAATGATATCTTATTTCTATATGCTTGGTCCTAGAATACATGACAGGATTATTTGTTATTGCTATGGCACTTGTGTTATCACAGTGTATGGGTATAGATTTAAAATCAAACCCATAATCTGCTAGCTGGTTCTTCATCCATAGGATTTGAGCACAACAACTACCTGCAGCAATATATTATGCTTCTGCTGTTGAAGTTGATACTGAGTTTTGCTTCTTGCTGAACCAGGACACTAGTCTATTTTCTAGGAGTTGACAAGTGCCACTAGTACTTTTTCTATCTATTTTGCATCCTGCAAAGTCAGCATCTGAATATCTTGTCAGTTCAAATGAGGACTCTTTGTGATACCATAGACCCAAGTAGGGTGTACCTTTAAGATACCTGAAAATCCTTTTTACAGCAGTTAAATGTGATTCCTTAGGATTAGCTTGAAATCTAGCACATATACATGTTGCAAACATTATATTTGGTCTACTGGCAGTTAAGTAGAGAAGGGAACCTATCATACCTCGATATTAAGTAATATCAATACTTTTACCTTTCTCATCTTTGTCAAGCTTAGTTGTTGGAGCAATTGGTGTTTTCATGGGAGAGGCTGATTCCATGCCATACTTCTTAAGTAAGTCTTTGATGTACTTGGCTTGGTTAATGAAGATACCTTCATCAGTTTGCTTCACTTGCAGTCCAAGGAAGAAGTTCAGCCCACCCATCATGCTCATTTCAAACTTGCTCTGCATAAGCTTGACAAATCTCTTGCACAGATTTTCATCAGTAGAACCAAAGATAATATCATCTACATATATTTGAACTAGTAAAACTTTATCTTTGTGCTTCCTAAGAAATAGTGTAGCTTCTACTCTACCTCTAGTGAATCCTTTTTTAGTAAGAAAGTTTGTTAGTGTTTCATACCATGCTCTAGATGCTTGATTAAGTCCATATAAGGCTTTATCTAATCTATAGACATAATTAGAGAGGGTTGGATTGACAAAACCTGGGGGATGTTCCACATATACTTCTTCTTGAAGTTCACCATTTAGGAATGCACTTTTGACATCCATCTGAAATACTTTGAACTTCATGTGGACAGCAAATGAAAGGAATTTTCTGATTGCTTCAAGTCTGGCAACTGGTGCAAAGGTCTCATCGTAGTCTATGCCTTTTTCTTGAGAATAACCTTTGGCCACCAGTCTTGCTTTGTTCCTTATGATCACTCCATCTTCATCCATCTTGTTTCTGAAGACCCATTTGGTGCCAATGACTGGGTAATTCTTTGGTCTTTGAGCTAATATCCAGACTTTGCTTCTTTCGAATTGATTCAGTTCCTCTTGCATGACTTCAATCCAACTTGCATCTTGCATTGCATCTTCAATCTCCTTGGGCTCTATTTGAGACAGAAAACTCAAGTAGAAACACTCATTCTGTGTTGCAGATCTTGTTCTGATTCTGGCAGTTGGATCACTAATGATCAGATCTTGAGTGTGATCTCTTGCCCATCTATTCCCTATTGAAACATCTGTTCTGGTGCCTTTTTGTCTGAATTCTTCAAGATTGACTTCTGGTTCTTGTTGGTCAGAATCGTTGTCTGGTTCAGCTCTCTCTATGATTTCTTCATCGAACACTACGATTCTTTGTTCAGGAACTACGGTCGTAGTGCTAGGCTGGACCACTTCATTCGTAGTGTCGATATCGTCAATCGTGGTGTCTTGTGGTGCAGACTTGTCCGAGTCTGTTTCATCAAAGATGATGTGGATCGAGACTTCAACACTTAGTGTCTTCTTGTTAAACACTCTATAAGCTTTGTTGTCTGTGGTATATCCAAGGGAGATTCCTTCATCTGACTTGGGTTGGAACTTAGTCAGATATTGCTTCCCATTATTGAGAATGTAGCATGAACAGCCAAACACATGGAAGTAACTGACATTTGGCTTTCTTCCTTTCTATAGCTCGTAGGGAGTCTTCTTCAATGTAGAGTGTACAAGAGATCTGTTCTGTGTGTAGCATGCAGTGTTGATGGCTTCTGCCCAGAAGTATTCAGGCAGATGAGCTGCTGCTAGTAGAGTTCTTTCAGCTTCTATAAGTGTTCTGTTCTTCTTTTCAGCTACTCTATTTTGCTGAGGAGTTCGTGGTGCTGAGAAGTTGTGGCTGATGCCATTGTCTGCACAGAACTAATCCATTTCTGAGAAATTGAACTCTCTGCCATGATCACTCCTTATAGCCTTGATAGTCTCTCCTTTTTCATTTATCACCATCTTGAACATTTTGATCAGTTGGGAGCTTGTCTCATCTTTGGAGTTAATAAAGAACACCCATGTGTATCTAGTGTAGTCATCCACTATGACCAGTGAGTATCTCTTTCCTCCTAGGCTCACAGTTGGAATTGGCCTAAAGAGATTCATATGTAGTAATTGTAGGGGCATGTCAATTGAGTTGACTGCTTTGCCTTTGAATGAGCTCCTTGTTTGTTTTCCAAGCTGGCATGCATTAAATGGTCTATCTTTGATGAAGCTGAACTTGGGTAAACCTGCTACCAGATCTTTGGAGGCCAGCTTAGACATACTCTTGAAGTTGAGATGAGATAACCTTCTATGCCAAAGCCAACTTATTTCTTCAAATGCTTTAGCAAGAAAGCATACTGTCTCATCAGAACTGAGCTGAGCAAGGTTGACAGTATATACATTTCCTTCTCTTGTTCCTGTCAGCTTGATAGAAGATGTCTCCAGATCTCTGACTTAACACTGATTGTTGAGAAAGGTAACTTGATGACCTTTATCGCAGAGTTGGCTGATGCTAAGGAGATTGTGCTTTAGACCATCAACATAAGCCACTTTGCTGAAGGACACCGCACTATTCCCAGCTGATCCATAACCTCTTGTCTTACCAGAGCTGTTATCTCCAAATATAACCGTTGGTCCCTCTTTCTCTGTGTAGTTCAGTAGGAGGGCTTTGTTTCCGGTCATATGCCTTGAGCAACCACTATCCAGATACCATGTTGTAGTTGTGGTGCTCATTTCCTATAGACAGATTCAGCTTTCATGTTGGTACCCAGACTAGCATGGGTTCTGCAATGTTAGTACCCTTAGGAACCCAAATCTACTTAACTTTGGGTCTCCCTTGCACAGTGTAATGAAAGCATAATGCAACTTTATGACCAAATCTTCCACATGCAAAGCATCTAATATAATTCATGTTTGTGTGTGTATGTGGATTCTTTCTCCATTTGGACTTGTGTGGATATTTGTTGGCCTTACCCTTATATTGCATCTTCCTTTTCCATGTAGCTTTGGGGTTCATGTTTTGTGCTGAGTAAACCTCAACACCACGATTCCTTCCAAGTTGATCCGTGGAGTCAGTTTTACTTGACTCTACGATTCGTCGAGGTTGGGCAAAGGTGACTGAGTTTCTCTTCTCTTTTCTAAATCCCAGGCCAGCATGGGATCCTTTGTGTCTTGAGACATGGTTTGGATCTGAAGAGCAGGGTTGCACTGGTTCTTCCTTATGTGTGGATTTCACAAATGCAATGCTTCTATTTAAGTTAGAAGCACTGATACGGTTTGTATCTTTAGTCTTTTCCACACTTAATTCTGGGGTATATTCCTCATAACCTATACATGTCCTGTCAGAAGTACTTCTCTGACTTGAGATCAGGGAGTCCATGGATGAGGAAGACCTATTCCACATAGAGATGGTCTTTTCTAGTTCCTCAATTTTAGAGGTTTGTTTTGACTCTCTTTGTGTGCTTAGTTCATTGGTCTATTTTAAGATTTTATTTTCAGCTTCAAACTGAGAGAGAGATGCAGAACTGAGTAGAGTTGTTTCCAGTTCTTTCTGAACTTTCTCTTTCTCTCTTTGAAGATCAGAATAATCTTTAGACAGAATTCTAAACCTTTTCATATATTGATATAGATCATATGTTATGTCATGAAGAGCAATTCTTAAGTAATCTATACCTACATCAGGATTGTTAAAGTCAAATACCTCATCTGTGTTTACATCAGGATGATCAGTGTATTTCATGCTGTTTGCATCCTTGGCCATCAAACATAGATTGGCTTTTTGCGCTTCTTCATCGTCTCCAGACTCAGCATTTGTGTCATTGTCTGAGTCACTCCACGAACTACCAGCTACAAGACCTTTGTCTTTCTTCTGATGTTTCTTGTAGCCTCTGAACTCCTTCTTTGGATTAGTTCTCCTTTTGAGTTCTTCTTTTATGGGTTTATTGCAGTTTGCCATGAAGTGGCCAGGCTTCTTGCAGTTGTAGCATAGCTCATTGATCTGTTCCTGATTGCTGATGTTTCTGAATCTCTTAGGTCTGCCGCTTCTTCCTTTGCACATGAACCTTATGAGTTTTCTGGCCAGCATTGCAACTTCATCAGCATCATCATCATCATCGGATGAAGATTCATCTTCCTCACAAGCTTTGGAAATTTCTTCTGTTGCATTGAGAGCAACTCCTTTATCCTTCTTTCTTTCTTTCTTCAGATAGAGTCTCTGCTCGTTGAGTCAGCTCTAGTTCATATGTTAGAAGGTTTTCGTAGAGTTGTTGAACAGTCATCTTATGCAGGTTCTTTGACTCTCTGATTGCAGTGGTCTTGGCATCCCACCTGCTTGGTAAGGACCTTCATGAACTTGATGACTAGATCTTTGTTTGGATATTTCTTTCCATAAGCTCGAAGAGAGTTGAGCAGCAATGTGAATCTTTCATAGGTTGAAGTGATATTTTCTCCAGGAACATGTGTAAACATCTCATACTGTTAAGTCAGTAGAGATTGTTTGTTTTCTCTAACTTCTTCAGTTCCTTCATGCATGATGAGCAATGGTTCCCATACTTCTTTTGTAGTTTTGTAGTTGACCACATTTTCAAATAAAACATTTTCTAAAGACTGGAACAGGATGTTCTTAGCCTTTTTGTCTAGCTGCATATTTTTCTTCTCGGTTTCAGTCCATTCTCCTTTGACCTTGACCACCATTTTGTCTGGATCTTCAATAGTTGGTGCAAGCTTTGTTGGAATGTAGGGCCCATTTAGAATAGTTTCAAATAGATCATCATCTATTGAATCCATATAAGCCTGCATCCTAACTTTTCAGTTTGCAAATTTATCTCTGTTGCACATTGGTGGCTTACTTCCTCCACCTGTCTTGGTCTCACTTATCAGTTGTGCCATTGGATCTACTCAAGCTTGTATGCTTAGTTAAGAGAACCTGCTCTGATACCAATTGTTAGTTCCCAAAAATACGTTAGTTATCTAAAAGGGGGGTTGAATAGATATTTTAAAATTTTCTTGTTTAAAATACTTTGTCAGTATTGATTATACTGACAGCAGCGGAATATATGTTTTGTTCCCCTTCAAGATATAACAATTATGGTTTGATAAGCAGTTATGGTAGTTATAGTAGATATAGCAGTTATAGCAGTTAATGAGAGACAATGAGACACAAGATTTTAAGTGGTTCAGAGCACACAAGGCTCCTAGTCCACTCTTTTACTCTACGAGTAGGAAATCCACTAAGGATGTCTCTTACAACTAAATCACTTAGATTCCTTCAAGGCCAGCAGCCCTAGAACTTCTCTTAGTTCACTTAAAACTCTTCAAGTCCTCTGACTTGGTACTTCTCTTAGTTCACTCTTGAACTCTTCAAGTCCTCTGACTTAGATCTTCTCTTAGTTCACTTTTGAACTCTTCAAGTCCTCTGACTTGGATCTTCTTTTAGTTCACTTTTGAACTCTTCAAGTCCTCTAACTTGGTTCCTCACTTGAATTGACAGTAGTTGTTTGAGGTGTGCTACTCAGTTGCAATTAAGCATCAGTTCTGAAGAATTGAGTAGCAAAGTAAGCTTTCCTCTTTCAGGATCGTAGAGTTGATCGTTGAGTGTTCTTGAGCTTTTCTCAATGTGTTCTTTCTTTTCTCGTCTTGCTTGCTTGCTTGGTTTGAATCCTTGTCTGATTTCCTTATAAAAGAGCCATTCAAAATATATCAGTTTGAATTCTCCCATTGCAGCATTTAATGCTTCAGACGTTTCTGTGCAGTTGATGTTGACATCCTGCTTTCCTGCTGCATTGCCGACTGGCCTACTGACACAGCAGACTGCAACTTCACCTAACACCTGAAAAGGTGTTTTCTGCAGGCGGTTTAGGCCTTTCCTTAGCTTCTCCAATACGCTTCTTCAATTTGAACTAAGGATGAATATGGAATCATTGGGACCATCAAATTGTCAACGGACATAAGACTTTCTTCATTTGTTGCTCTTCCTCCTTTCATCAGAACTATGAACTTTGATGCTGACTGGAGGAGCACTACGATTATGGTCATTGTACCATAATCGTTGTGTGTTGGCTTGCACAGGCTTGACTCAGACTTGATCGTAGAGAACACTACGATTTCTCTTAAACTCTTCGGCATACTACGATTCATTCTTGCTTCGTCTTACAGACTCCACGTTTCTGAGAGCACACTGCGTTTCTTGATTTTGCTCAGCAGGCGCTCGGATTTCTTCTATGATTCTCAGTGTGGCTTCCAAGGGCAGACTACTATGCTGATACTTAAGCTCCACGAGTCTTGCCTTGGCCTCTGCAGACTTGATTCTTTTGGCAGACTACGATTCTGGACATCTTCATTTAAGCTCCACGATTCTGCCTTGTATTCTGAATGCTACCTTTGACAAACTACGATTCTGTCAATACTTTAACTTTTACAGATCAAATAGATCAACCTAACAGTTCTGATCTTTTCTTCTATACATTTATTTACATAAATGATAAATATTAAAGCTCAGATCAACCTAACATCTTTGATCTATCATCAAAGTCCTTGTACATTGATTCTCTTAAGGACTGTACACTTAAGCATTTATATTTACTTTCAATATCAAATATGAATATGCAATTCCCAACAATCTTAGATCTAATAACTTTAAATTTGAACTTTTAAATGGAGACTCTCTATTTCAAATTGAAATGAAGAGTATCCCGATCCTACATTTGTGAGTTTCTTGTAAATTGGACAAGGAAAGGAGGAAGGATACTGTGAAGCTAAGTCAGCAACCATGCATATGATTCTTGGTGATAGCTAGCAAGTTTGGAAACAAAGGGAAGTTAATTCAACAGATCATGGAAATTATCCCTCTAGTATATATATATATATATATATATATATATCACAACAAGAAATTATGGATGTAGTGAAGGAATTCATTCCTTCACATATGGAGTTTTCTAGCAAGGAAATTGTGAAGGAAAAAAATATAGTGACAATATAGTTATTAGCGAAAGAAACATTCTTCACAATTTACTTTTTTTTCTTTCGCAAATTTGAGGTGGAAGAAGTATATTTGGCGTCAATTTATAATAAAAATTTTGCGAGGAAAAAAACTATTAATGAAGGAATTATTACTCACTATATATTATTGATCAGAGGTTTTTTGCGAGAGATAAAATTGGTCGCTGTTTTGTTCTAAATAATTTTTTTTAGAATTAATTGTGGTGAATATAAATTATAATATAAATAAATTTAATTTTTTACAGTAACAAATTTATTTTTAATAATACTTTTTAAGTAACTTACAATATTGACTATTTATTTAATCAAAGTAAAATAAATTTACAATAATTTAAACTTTAAAATTTCATAAATTGACCATGAAAAAAATGAAAAAAAAAAAGAAGATAAGGCAAGCTGTGGAATAGACCACGAATTCTTAAAAATTACTCATCTATTATGTAAAAAGAGTTAAGTTTGAGTTTTATTCTTAATTAATTTATGGTATCCTACAACTAAAATTGTAATGTAATTAATTTTTTAAAATAAAATTTTATTCTTAATAAATTTTTTTAAATAATTTATAATATTAAATGCTTTATTAATTAAAATATTAATTTACAATAATTCAAATTTTAAAATATTATAAATTGACAATAAAAAATTATTATAATTAAGACTCTTTTTGTGGAACAAAGCACAAATTTGTTAAATTATTACTTTTCTGTTCCACAAAAGAGTTATATTTCAGTTTGTCATTAACTAATTTATGACATCCTAAAATTTAAATTTAAATTTATTTAAGATTTTAAAATAATAATTTTCTTTATAATATTATTTTTAAAAGGTTTACAATATTAGTTATTTTTATTAAACTCTCTTTTTTTGAAACAGAGTCCCTAATTTAATTTGGGGCTCTGTACTTGGTCTGGAAAAAGAGTTAGAAGCGTGAAACAGAGTTTATAAGTCCTAGCTCCGATTGCATTTTTATTCCCCCTTTTTGCCCAAAATTTACCGCGCTCGCTCTCTTCCCTCCCACATACGATTCCCTTTTCCCTCTCCCTCTTCACTGGCGACTCCCATTTTTCTTCTTCATCGGCGACGATTACCTCTCTCACTTCCTTTCCCTCTTCCTCTCCCATGCCCACATATACACACATCGAGGAGAAGAATGGAGGATTTGGGCGTGAGGAGGTGAATGGAGGAGGCTTGATTTGGGCGTGAAGAGGCGAACGGAGGAGGCTTGATTTGGGTTTGATTTGATTAGTTGGTAAGTTACTCTCACACCAACTGCTATACTCACACACATACACCCACCCATTGCTATACTCACACTCACACACATTATCACACACAGTATACATACACCCACTGTCAATTAATTGTCTGTGTGTGTTGGTATGTACATATGGTGAGTCTTTTAGGTCCAAATTAACATAACTCAGTTTGTCCTGTATTGCTTTGAACATAACTCGGTTTCTGGCTTAGTTACTTATTAAAATTGGACCTAGAAAGATGTCCGGGGATTCACGGTGGGCTTGTTCATCTCAAAGGTTTGTTATTGGCTTGTACTCTTTCTGAGTGGTTAGCTTCTTCTGCCATGCATATGTAAAAGTCATTAATGTATTTGTAAAAATTTTAAGCTTTCCCAAATTTATGGGGTCTTAATTTTAACTATTAGTCTTGGTTTCTTAGATATTTGTTTGATTGGTAATTTTGGCCCCAAGAATGTGGACTGGATCAAGATCTGCTTTGTGATTTCTTAACCTCCTATAATAAATTTAGTACCATCTAGTCTAACATACATATATTCTGTCTGCAATGCAGAATCTATTATAAATTTTGCAATTTGTAAGGTTGGTGATCAGCTGTGAAGATGACATCAGATAAATGGTGCATAGAAAAAAGAGCTCCCCTTAGAAATGATTCTGTCATAAAAGAAGAAAATGTGCCTGAAATTGGGTGTCTTTCCATTGTTGTGCTTGGTGCTTCTGGTGATCTCGCCAAGAAAAAGACTTTCCCTGCACTCTTCAATCTTTACTGACAGGTTTGACTAGGATCTCCTTCCTATTTTGGATATGATGTGATTCTAATATTGGGTTTTTATTTAATGCACTGATTGAGATGATATAACTTTTTGGTTTTATGTATAGAAGGTAGTAAATGGCAATAACTTATATTATACCTTTTATTTATGATGGGGGGACTGAATTTTTTGTTTTAAGCTAATTTGGAATTGGGATGAATTTGCACAGGGATTTTTACAGTCACATGAAGTGTACATTAATACTTTGAGTCACTTTTACTGTAACTTAGTCACGGCATGCTACATTCATTTTGCATCACAAAGTTTTATGCACTTATATATGAAGACAAGGAGAAATTGATCTGATTGTTTTTATCATTCCATTTTGGAAGCTGTCAATTTAATAACAACTGCTATTCAGAATGACATTTCATGCCACATAATTTTGTACGTTGCATATCTTTTAAGTAGATTAAAAGTTACCTAGATCTTGAGAGCTTAGGAAAGAAGTTTCACATTTTTCAATCTTGGATGAAAATAGATTTTTAAAAAAATCATGTTACAAGTTCAAAGTCCCACACTAATTAGTGATAAGAATTTCAATTTAATAAAAGATTTTACAGTAGCATAAAATAGAAATGTTAGATGAATAAATATGATCCTCTTTTGCAGTTTGAAACTAAAATCTTTTTGCCAATTACCAAATTGTGGGGTTAAATAGAATTGGTTTTTAATAAATTTGGTTTCTCCTTCAAACAGATATTGTGAAGATATGGGATGATATATTCTGTAACGGAACTTCGGCAGAGTATGCGGAAGTGCCTGGTACAGAGCAATAAATCTTCTTAAAAATTAAGAAATATGCAAGTAAATTCTCTATTAGTATATAGATTGTAAAGTGTTCTTGCATCACATTTATCCAACAATTTATTAAATTTATGTTTCTTGTTGCAGTTTGAACCAGACAGGATGAGTACTCAAATTGTTGCTCGCATTTTGGTCAAGGTCTGGATACTATCTTAAACAGTGCTGATATATTTTTCCTTTCTATTGGATGTAATGTGTATCTCATACTCATTTTATTTGTATTTTTGAACATGCTCTTATGGCAATGCCAGCCCTAGATTTAAGCCTTTGCCTATTTTTGTTTCCAGAAAGAGTGGTATCTAGAAAATCTTTTTAGTTCTAGCATAGCTTGTTTCATGAACAAATTTCATTATGCATTGATATTTATCAGCGGTCATACCTTTTCTGATGGCTAAGACATAAGATATGGCAATATCTTATTGAAGTACATTACCTTGTTAACTAGCCGATAAATTCTAGACATAGTCCTTCAAATATTACCTAGTTAACTGGATCTATTACATGGATGGCTAAATCATTAAGTACATTATCACAAATTCAAACTTTTCTCTCCCCTCTCGAGGCCGAGCCGGATTGTTTTATCAGCTTATCTTTAGAGTAATTTGGCATCTTCAACAAGTAGAAAAATTAAAAAATATTTACTGAGAAACTAGTCAGGGTGACATCATATAATAATCCATTCAGAGTGAAGCAATATGAGTTGTAGCTTATGAGTTTAAATGATTTGAACCTTGCTAGAGATATGTAAAAGGTGTAAATATTGTCAAGGATATTTCTAGATTCTGACAAAAGTAAAAATGTCTACCCCTCAACTTGTTTGGGATAAAGGGCACTGTTGAGTTGGGTTGATATAAGTAAAAGTAATATGCAATTTGCGATTTAATATCATCATCTTTTAAAATATACATTGCTATAAATATCAACGTTGTTCAGAGTCTATTTGTTATTGAGTTGTTTTATTTTTTTTTTGGTTGTCTAAACATTTTCGTATTTTTGTTTGCTTTGTATTTATCAGCAAATAGAGGATCAGTTCAAGACTCTAATTGTACTCTCACACTATTTGGAGGTAGGTCTTTACTGTATTCGTTGGTTAGCCAAAATATTGCCTTCAGTGGTGTAATATTTAAACAAACTTCATTTGCAGACTGCAAGATTCCGTCAATTATGGGATGAAGCAGCCAAGAGCCGCCACATAGTGGAAATTGTGCCAGGTAAATTGATTACAAAATTGCATGTTACTGGCTTGATTTTCTTATATATGTGGTTTAAACTACGTAGGTCTACCACAACTTTCTAGTTTAGTGTTTGATGATGAAGTTGGGTTAGAAATCAAGTAAGCCTGGAATGCTAAACTAAATTCTAACAGGGCATTTTAGGTATTGAAAGATAAACTTAATAGCTTATGCAGACGAGAAAAAGGGGAACAACACAGATAAATTTGTTGTTTTTATAGTTCCATCCTTCACTTGCATCAAAAAAATCCATCTACACTATCATTTATTGATGTAATTCTTCTTTGAATGTTAGTGGTTTATTTTTCACCAGAAGAGTTAAAAAGATCTGTTTTCAGGTCATGCACCGAAGGTCACTTTTCAGGAGTGAGAGTTGTATGTTATATGTTAAATATGCTTTTAGTACCTATCCAAACACTAGGTCCAAATATATTTGGTATAATAGGTTTGTTCATTTCGGCGTTGTGAATAGGCTTCTCTTATTTATGCAAATATTTGGACTGGTATAACAAATCTCGTTGTGCCTGTGTTTTGCTCTAATATCAAATGAATGATTTTATAGAGATGTTTTGAATTGACATATTTACAAGCTAATTTCTCTAACATCATTTTAGGAGGTCTAGTCACATTCATGGCAATTATTTTTGGTGTGTTATGGAATGTTAGTGTTGAGATGCAATTTTTGTAGTACGGTAGTAGTACTATGATAATTCCTTGAATTTGGTGATTCTTGTTTTCTCCTTTTTCCTACCCTTATGTTTACAACTGAAAGACACTTGCATTTTATTGTCTTTGATTTTCTGAATCATGTTAGTTCTTTCAATAGATTGTAAACTGGCAGTAAAGATGTTGGAAAATATAAATGATTCATGCCTACAACTTTGTAAAATATTAGTATAAGATGTAAGAAAAGTTGAAAATATATGTTAGAGCTTAAATTACTGAAATACATTTCTCTTCTTTTTTTTTGGTGTCCAAATATGATCTCTTTAATTGTTTATCCTTACAATTCTTATACTTTTTTGCTCTGCTGGAATTACTGATAAATATATTTTTGTCTTTATCTTTCATTAATCTTTCTCTCTCCCTCTTAATTTAATTTCACTAGTTTCATCTTTTCTTTCTTTTCATCTCATTGAAATTGAATTTTGGTGTTTCTCTTGCATCATGAAGTTTACAGGACCAACCTTGATTTCTTTGAAGAAAATGATGATGAAGTGAACCTAACATGCCGCACTTTATTCATTCTAGTTCGTTATTCTTTTATTTTTATTATGTTAGTTAATAAATTGTGTAGGTATTATGGTCCTTAGGAGGCCAAAATACAATAATAAATTTTGTAGTTATTGTGACTCGAGTATTATTTATTTTTATGTGAAGTATTGATTTTATTAGCTCTTTATGCATTAGTTTATCAATTAGTTTGAAACAAGTATGACAATATTTATATTTACTTGAAAAATAAATTTAATATTTCTTATTGAGATTAACAGTAATATTAAATATGAAATCATTGATTTGAAAATCAATTATAATTTTCAATGAATTTTGATTATTAGCAATTAATTTTTTATTTATAAATTTATAATTTGTGAAGGAATTTTTCCGTCACTAATTTGAAGATATATTCTCGATTTATAATTAGTGAAGGAAAATTTTCTCTCGTTAAATAAATTTGTTCTTCACAATATATTATTTGTGAAGGAATAAAGTTATTCACTAATTTCTAATAGTCCTTAAAATATTATTTGTGAAGGAAACCATTCTTTCACTAAATAACAATATTCCATTATCAAATATAATTTGTGAATAAAAAGTTATTCACAATATTGTTGTTCTGTTTCGGTGTTAACAAAACAAATACAAATGCGTGCAAGTATACACGGATGACAAGTAATATATGATAAATCAAGATCGTTCCCATGGAGAAAAGTAATTATGTTTAAACTATCATGCAATAATTCTATAGTTATTTTCGGCTGCTTAAACGAGTATCAAAGTGTGAATTACTGATTAAAATGACTGTAAACTAAAATTAACTAAATAACAGATGATTGAATCAAATTGGAGAAATATAGGATCCTAACTTCACTTATTGCATCATTCAGATTACACACCACATGTTAAACATAATCAATTACTTAGGATTGCTAGTCGAAAGCACGAATGTAAGAAATGACTATTTTTCAATATACCAAGTCCATATCATGTAAAATCCACTAAAGAGATAGAAATCACATGAACATCAATAAAACCTAAATCACTATATGTCTATGTGATTTACAAGCAATATCAATTAAAGTGCAAGCTCTCAATTGGCTACATATGGTAAGTTGGTATATGTCTATCCGGATTACGAATCATAAAATTCATCACATGCAAATTTCATGAACATATGCTAGCATGGCAAAATCTGAGTTTATACTTCCTCTTTCAATTCCATATAAACTATTAGGGTAGATGGTGATCAAGCATCTAATCAATACACACAACCATGCTAGGCAATCCATACATAATCAATCATACATATCAAAGAGGCATACAATTCTGAACTAAGCAATAAGATTCATTAGATTCCCATAATGGTGGTTAGTACATTTCTGAACCAATAACCATTATGGGATTTGATCTAAGCATTAGAAGCAAATCTGAAAGTAAAGAGATTAAAAGAGATGGAATAGCAAATCTGATAATCCTCCTTTCAAATGAAGCCTTCAAGCTCAGTTCCAGATCACAATCAAGTCCAAAATGAAACCCTAACAATGAAAATCTATTAGAACTAGATGAGAGAAGAAGTGAAGGTCCCAATCCTCTCTAGCTCTCTAAAACTTAGAATAGGAAAAATATAACTGAATAATGTAAACTGAATATCACGTCCTTTGCAAGTTACACCCATATATGGAATACACTCTCAGCAGAAATGATTAAATGAAAAGTCAATAAATTCCTCAGTCTTGACTGGCGCGGCCGAGCGGCCCCGTAGTGCATTTGGGGTCTCTAGATTCTGCAACTTGGCGCGGGCGCGCATCTTTTCTTCTTTAAACCGGCGCGGCCGCGCGGCTGCGCGGCTCTGTAGTTTCTACTGGAGTTTTCTGGTGTATTGCTGATCTCTTCTGCTTTCTTGCTGCTTCCTTTTGCCTTCACTTTCCTTCACTCCCAACTGACTTAAGCCCTTTGCACATACCATAAACTGTCTTCTCATGCCAAGTCCATCTTCATACCATCAATAGTTCTCCACCTTGCCTTTTTGCCAAATCATGCCATTTCATGCCATTTAAGTTTCCTGACTGAAATCTATAAAACTAAGATGAAACATATCAAAAGACACTAAAATACTTGAGATTAAGCCATAATCCTAGCAAGTTGATAGACAATAAGTAGGTATAAAACCTACTTATCAAATACCCCCAAACTTGAATTATTGCTTGCCCTCAAGCAACAAACACAAATGCAAACTACATGCTATACAACTATACTATCATGGAAATGAATTCCAAATTCCAGCCAAGCTGTGAATTCCAATAAGATGTGCCTTAGAGAAATAACAAGAACTATAAATAGAGTGTCAACTCAAGCTACAGTCATAAAGACATACAATCCGAAATTCACAACATGTTGCTAAGATGTAGTGTGTGTGTGCTATGTCACAAATAAGCTTGATAGAGGCGAAGATTCCACATGCTATACTTCTAAGGAAAGAAAAACTGATGTTTTAAGTCAAGAATTTTTCATATATATAAAACAACGACCAATCCAACACATTGATACAAGCTAAGGTTCAACAAGGGTTTATTATGCTTTTATTCATACACGAGGGCGATATTCGCACTTTTCCGTGGTTACACCCGATTGTGCAATGCTAAGCCCTCTTAGGCTTTTCAGTGATACCCATTTATTGAGCTTTCGACCAACGACTCTCAAATCATAAAGGCCTTAGGGCGCTGGGGGTGGAGACAATCCCCTAGGGCTTACTTGCTCGAGTATCAAAGGCCACAAGACTTAGCTAGCCAAGGTGTTTATTCTATTTTTTTTCTCAATTTTTTTTCTTTTCTTTTTCTTTTCTTTTTAGCATGCATACCCAATGTTTTCCCCCACTTGCATTTCTGTGTCATTAAGGCCATTATTCATTTTCTTACACAATTCTATCATTAAAATCAAATTTTCCCCCTCAGAAAACAAGCATGTGCTAATCTAACCCACAAGCAAATAATAACAATACCGTGCTATCCGGTAACATCAAAGCAACAGGCATAGACTACATCATGTATAACGTTATAACTAAGCTTAACTATCCACTGAGTTTAAAAATCTATCATATTTCAATGTCATCATTGGCCAGACTGAAATTCAACAGGCTAAAAACATGGGATTATGCTATGCAATGCAACTAAACACATACTAACTAAACAAAACAAAAGAAAATAGAAATTTTTTT
The DNA here is from genome assembly GCA_020205555.1 of Panax stipuleanatus. Classification (NCBI taxonomy): domain Eukaryota; kingdom Viridiplantae; phylum Streptophyta; class Magnoliopsida; order Apiales; family Araliaceae; genus Panax; species Panax stipuleanatus. Next base: position 125,129,560 of record CM035122.1, on the reverse strand, counting down.
ATGCAAAATTTAACTAACAAACTACTAAAATGCAGCTACCATGCAAACTAAACATGCAATAAAACTAAAATGTAATTAACTATATGCGACTACTACTAACTACACCCAATACCCCCAAACTTAAAATTTTCAATGTCCACATTGGAAGTAAAGGGTCAGGAAACTCCCCTATGTATCGGTATGGCCACCCTCCTCGGGTGGCGAATCTGGCGGCGGGCACGGCATGGCAGAACCAAAGACAGGCCACTCCACTAGCGTTCCCTGCTGCGCAAAAGCTTCACCCAGGGCTCGGGTCAGTCCATCTGCAAAAGTGGAGAAATTGCCATGCAAAGCGTCCATCCTCCTCTCCTATCGCCTAATCTGGCGATCCTGCGGTCTTGTACTGGCGGTGGAAGGACCGGCTACTACTGCTGGCTGCAGTGGGGGAACTGCTGAAGGAGTCGATAAAATGAACCCTTTTCCTCGCGGGTGTGCTGTGCCACCAGTCCAATCGTCGAACTTCTTAATTGTGGCGTGATTGACGTCCCCACTCGGCATCTGGACCTGTTCATCCTCCCATTCAATGCTTGCCTCAAAACACAGATGAGCCACCACTGATGCGGGTGGAATTTCCCTGGTGGTACTGCCTCGCATAAATCGTAACATGTTCTGATGGAGAAAATGGTCGACATTAATATGCTTTCCAGTGATAATACCCAAAGAATGATAGCCCTCTCGACAGTAATTTCGTGCTGGTGAGTGGGCGGTATCAAATTGGAGCATAAGAACAGATTCCAAGCCTTGGCATATTTACTCAGCGCTGAGGCGGGGAAAATGGTGGGCTCATCTGTGCCGTGCCTATATTTCCACTTCGTGCCTGGCACGCACAAATCAGCGAGCAACTGGTCCAGGTCAGTTTCAAAGCGCTCTGCCTCGACGCAATTTACTTGACCAGCCGGGATTGAAGGCACGCTTAACACCTCATGGATTGCCGATGGACGATAATCAATTTCTTTGCCCCGAACGAAAGAGAAGCCACTCTGTATCTCCTTGGCATTAGCATAGAACTCACGAACAATGGCCAGCGGGACAGACGGCGGTGTTGCACAAACTCCTTGCCAACCCATCTCTCTGATCATGGTAAGCAATTGGCCATCTTCCTTCGCCGGTTTCAGTCCCCGCTCCTTTACAATTGGCTTGGCTGCGACCCGATAATATTCTAGTTGTGCCTCAAGGCTGATAAACCTAGTCAAATCCACAGTGTCTTCGCTCTGACTACTATGAGCGTGCGATCCGGAAGTGACAGAGCGTGCTCTCTTTGGACCCATGAAATTTTTTGAAATTATCCTTGAAAACCCTAGATGATTGTTGAAGAAACTCCCCCAAACTTGTACCTCTGCAAACTAATTTAAACCAACCCTAATCCCTTTCGCAATTCCAAATCTGAAAAACCCCCAATCTGAATTTCTTTAGCAATCCCTAATTTGACTCTTGAAGTGTATCCGAATGATGTGGTGGTAGGGGCTGCTGGGATGGATAGGTTTTATAGAGAAGATGTAGTGATTATTGGGGTGTAGTTGAATTGGAATGGGAGTAGAAGAGAAATGGGGTTAGGGTTTGTGAGAGAGATGGAATAAGGATATATGTAGGTTCGAAGGTTATTATCTGAGGTAGGGCTTGTGTTTTGAGAGTAAGTGTCGATTATATAGGAAAAGGATATAAGGGCTGGGGTCGAATACTTTAAAAATTTTAATCGGCAGGCAGTTGGAGTCGGGCGCGGCCGTGCGGGATTTAGCTATGAGGACGGCGCGGGTGCGCGGCTCTTCAGAACTGGTCTCTGGCACTGCACATTGGCGCAGCCGCCTTGTATTTAGGCTCGATGGAGGAGCGGCCGCGCTGCCCTGAGCCCATCCAAAAATTCTTGCTTTCTGCTGCATGAAATGAAGGCTTAAGCAGCAACTCAAATGCAATTTCTATCCTGCACATATAGCATTCAAAAATGAGATGTAACTTGATTCCATATTCACAATTTGCCCATATAAGATGTATGTACGCTTAAATCCTTAGCAATGCTATATAAGTGAATCATATGTATGTGCATCCTCAAAAATATTATATGTGCGTATATGCAATATGCTCATACTTCAAAAATATGTTCAAAAAAAAACTCTGAACTCCAAAAATATAGGCAATGAACTCCTAAAACCAAAGCTATGCAAAAAATTTCAAAAATTTTCACAATGTTTACAATTAAACATAGGGGAGGAAAATATAGAGTTATGTAACCAGAATTAAATAAGAGGGAGGAATAGAGATATGTGACAAGAATTATATATGAGGGAGAAAAGAGATATGTTGGGGTGCCTCCCATCGAGCGCTTGTTTACAGTCCATTAGCTCGACTCTATCTGAACTGGTCATGTGGTGGAAATTATCGAGGCGACCTTCTCTCGATTAACCTCGCCACCATAATAATGCTTCAACCTGTGTCCATTCACTTTGAAAGGCTTGTCTGGGTAATGGTCAAAAATCTCCACTGCACCATGTGGAAACACAGTTTTCACTGTGAAAGGGCCTGACCACCGTGATTTGAGCTTTCCAGGAAAGAGTCTAAGACAAGAGTTATACAACAATACTACTTGCGCAGCTCAAATGTCCTTTCCATGATCTTTTGGTCGTGCCATCTTTTTACCTTTTCTTTATACAGCTTGGAGTTTTCATAGGCTTGCAGTCTGAATTTGTCGAGCTCATTAAGTTGGAGAAGCCTCTTCTCCCCTACAGCCTTCAAGTCAAAATTCAGCTTCTTTATGGCCCAGTAGGCCTTGTGTTCAAGTTCCATGGGAAGGTGACAAGTCTTTCCATACACTAGCTGATATGGCGACATACCCAGTGGTGTCTTGTAGGCAGTCCTATATGCCCACACTGCATTGTCAAGCTTTAGGGACCAATCCTTCCTCGTGGGATTCACAATTTTCTCTAATATCCGCTTCACCTCATGATTAGACACCTCAGCTTGGCCGTTTGTTTGGGGATGGTATGCCGTAGCAATACGGTGATTCACCCCATATTTGGCCAAAAGTGCAGTAAACTGACGATTGCAAAAGTGGGTTCCTTCATCACTTATGATGGCTCTAGGGGTCCCGAAGCGTGTGAATATACTCTTCTGAAGAAAACGCAAGACCACCCTAGCATCATTAGTCGGCATGACTGCTACTTCTACCCACTTGGACACGTAATCCACTGCCAGCAAGATATATAGATTTCCACAGGACGAGACAAAAGGCCCCATGAATTCTATCCCCCAGACGTCAAAGATCTCGACCTCTAGGATTATATTCAAAGGCATTTCGTTTCGTTTGGATATATTGCCCACTCGCTGACAACGGTCACATTTCTGGACGAAGTTATAAGCATCTTTAAACAATGTTGGCCAATAAAAGCCTGCCTGAAGTACTTTGGCGGCTGTCCTCTCACCCCCGCAATGTCCTCCATAAACTGATGAGTGGCAATCCTGAAGTATGCTTTCCATCTCATTTTCTGGGATGCACCGTCTGATCATCCTATCAGCGCGCTGCTTAAACAAATACGGCTCATCCCAACTATACCATCTAGCATCATGTAGAAACTTCTTCTTCTGGGCTCTAGTGAAGTCAGAAGGGATAATATAGCTCACTAGGAAGTTCGCAAAGTTCGCAAACCAGGGCATTTCACCTTGCACCACGAATAACTGTTTGTCTGGGAAAGACTCATTAATCATCACTTTGTCGTTTGTGTTCATTCCTGGGTTCTCCAGTCGAGATAAGTGGTCAGCCACTTGGTTTTCGGTCCCCTTTCTGTCCTAGATTTCTAAATCGAATTCCTGTAGAAGAAGTATCCACCGAATGAGACGAGGCTTAGCATCTTTCTTACTAATCAGGTATCGGATTGCAGCATGATCTGTGTATACAACTATCCTTATCCCAATCAGATAAGACCTGAATTTATCAAAAGCGTATACCACTGCTAGCAGCTCTTTCTCTGTGGTGGTGTAGTTCAATTGGTCATCCGTCAGGGTTTTGCTTGCGTAGTATATCACATGAAAAACCTTATCCCTGCATTGTCCCAAGACGACTCCCACAGCGAAGTCACTTGCATCGCACATCAATTCAAATGGAAGAGACCAGTCAAGAGCTGTAATGATGGGTGCCGTAGTTAATTTCTTCTTTAAATGCTCAAAGGCAACTAGGCATTCTTCGTCGAATCTGAATAGGACGTCCTTCTCAAGCAAATTGCACAGAGGCTTAGTAATCTTTGAGAAGTCTTTTATGAAACGCAGATAGAAGCCCGCCTGCCCGAGGAAACTACGAACCCCCTTTACTGAGGTTGGTGGCGGTAAACTTTTAATGGTCTCTAATTTCGCTCTGTCCACCTCTAAACCTTTCCCAGAAACTTTGTGGCCCAAAATAATGCCTTCCTGTACCATAAAATGGCACTTTTCCCAGTTCAGTACTAAGTTGGTCTCAACACACCTCTTTAAGACCAATACCAGATTTTCCAAGCAGATGTCAAAAGAGTCTCCAAAGACGGAGAAGTCGTCCATGTAGACTTCTACATTTTGTTCGACCATATCAGAGAATATTGCCATCATGCATCTCTGGAAAGTGGCTGGAGCGTTGCATAGTCCGAAGGACATCTCTTAAATGCAAATGTACTGTATGGGCATGTGAAGGTAGTCTTCTCTTGGTCCTCTGGGGCTATAACAATCTGGTTATACCCTGAATAACCATCCAGGAGGCAATAGTAGTCGTGTCCCGCTAACCTATCCAGCATCTGGTCAATGAACGGGAGAGGGCAATGGTCCTTCCTTGTAGCTTTATTCAATCTGCGATAGTCCATGCAGACCCTCCATCCCGTAACTATCCTGGTAGGTATAAGCTCATTCTTTTCATTTAACACAACTGTCATGCCTCTCTTCTTCGAAACGCACTGCACCGGGCTCACCCAAGAGCTGTCTGAGATCGGGTAAATAATTTCGGCATCTAACCACTTGAGGATCTCCTTTTTGACGACCACTTTCATAATCGGATTCAATATCTGTTGTTGCTCTATTGATGGTTTACTGTCATCCTCCAGAAGTATCTTGTGCATGCAGTATGAGGGGCTGATCCCCTTGATGTCAGCTATGGTCCACCCAATAGCTGATTTGAACTCTCTTAGAACCCGCATCAACTTGTTCTCCTGACAGAATGATAGAGCAGAAGCAATAATAACCGACAACGTGGAAGATTCTCCCAGATATGCATATCTCAAATGATCAGGAAGAGGTTTAAGGTCAATTGTGGGAGCTATCTCAGGAGAAGGCTTTAGTTGCACTGATGATTCCCCGGTATGTCCGAGTGGTTCGATGGGAATCTTAAACTTTCTCATCTGAGGCACTGTGTTCAAAATTTGGATGTACTCCATAGCATCTGTCTCCTCCATGTCAGAGTCTCCTAGTAGAGCACTCTCTAATGGATCCATACTCATCAAATGTTCAGTCTCTTCATGCAGTACCCTGTCGACCATATCAACTCTGAAGCATTCTTCTTCATCTGTGGGAAACTTCATAGCTTTAAAGACATTAAATGTGACCTCTTGGTCTTGAACCCTCATAGTCAGTTCTCCCTTCTGTACATCTATGAGTGTTCGCCCAGTAGCTAAAAATGGTCTCCCAAGAATGATTGGTATGTTTTTATCCTCTTCGAAATCCAGAATGATAAAGTCCGCAGGGAATATAAATTCATCCACCTTCACCAACACATCTTCTACGATACCTCTGGGGAAAGTGATGGACCTATCGGCCAGCTGCAATGATATGCTAGTCGGCTTAGGAGCCGAAAATCCCAACTGAGTGAATACCGATAGAGGCATCAAGTTTATACTTGCCCCCAAGTCGCATAAACACTTATTGAAGGACAATTTCCCTATGGAGCACGGTATCGTAAAGCTTCCTGGATCCTTGAGCTTTGGAGGTAGTTTTCTCTGCAAGACTGCACTACATTCTTCTGTTAAGGCCACTGTTTCATAGTCCTCTAGCTTCTTCTTCCATGACAGTATGCCTTTCATAAACTTCACGTAGCTTGGCATTTGTTCCAAAGCTTCGGTGAAGGGTATGTTGATCTGCAGTTTCTTGAATACCTCCAAAAACTTCGCAAATTGTTTGTTTAGTCTTTGCTTCTAAATCCTCTGAGGATATGGTGCAGCAGGAGGGTAGATCACTTGTGGTGTAGCCTTGGGTTTCTCAACATTTTCTTGCTCCTCTACCTCCACACATGTTCCCCATCCTTTCCTTCATTCAAAATTTTTTCAGAATTTTCTGCACATGGGCGCACCTGCTCCAGGTTTTGTTCTCCCTGGGGCACGGCCGTGCCAGTCTCCAGATTTTCCAGTTGCTTCCCTGATCTCAATATAATGGCTTGACATTGTTCCTTGCCGTCCCGCCTTCCTGGATTTGCTTCAGTACTGCTTGGTAGAGTCCCTTGCGGTCTGTTAAGGAGTGCATTGGCAATCTGGCCTATTTGAGTCTCCAATATTTTGAGAGACACGGCTTAGCTCTTAACCATCAACTCGAGTTCTTCTATCTCAACTCTCTCCTCTGATTGTGGACTAGGAACTGAATTGTGTTGATGTTGTTGTTGATGAAATCCGGGAGGATGTGACTGTCTAGGGGCATACTGTTGTTGAGACTGTTGTGGCTAAGCTTTTTGTTGTTGGTATGGTTGGTATTGGGACTGTTGAGCACTTTGGTATGGTTGTTGTTGAGGAGGTTGGAATTGAGATTGGTGAGACTGTTGAGCATTTTGGTTGTTACTCCAGCTGAAATTAGGATGGTTTCTATTGTTTGGATGGTAGGAGTTCGAAAATTGATTCTGAGGCTTTTGATAGTTGCTGACAAACTGAACTGACTTTGTAGTGATGGCATATTGTTCTGTCGGGTGTGATCCAGCACACAACTCAGATACAAAAGCAACTTGTTGAACTCTATTTTTAACCATAGAGTCAATTTTCTTTGACATCGCAGCCATTTGAGCTGAAAGTGCTGTGACGGCATCCACATCCAAGACTCCAGCCGCTTTTGGTTGCGGCATTCTAGATGTCGGATTCTGATATTCATTGGCCGCCATGGTTTCAATTAAGTCATAAGTCGTCTCATAGCTCTTGTCCCATAGAGCTCCTGCTGATGCGGCATCAATGATTGGCCTGGACTGCCATCCCAAACCATTATAAAACGAGTTGATTACCATCCAGTCTGGCATTCCGTGATGCGGGCATTTCCTTAGAATCTCTTTGTATCTTTCCCATGCCTCATATAAAGATTCCCCCTATTGTTGTGCAAACTGAGACAGGGCACTCCTCATCTGAGCAGTCTTGGCCATGGGAAAGAATTTGGAAAGAAACTTCTGTGCTAAGTCTTCCCACGTAGTGATTGAGCCTGAAGGTAGCGAATGCAACCAACTCTTTGCTTTATCCCTCAAGGTAAACGGAAATAGTCGAAGCTTCACCGCATCATCCGTCACATTGTTGTATTTGAATATGTCACAAATCTCGATGAAACTCAGGATATGCTCATTAGGATCTTCTGTAGCTGCACCCTCAAACTGGACTGTGTTCTGCACCATCTGAATTGTCCCTGGTTTAATCTCAAAAGTGTTTGCAACTATCACTGGCCTGACTATGCTGGATTGTAAATCATTGATCTTTGGCATTGAGTACACCCTCAACGCTCTCTGTACCACTCTCTGTTCTTCTCTTTGATCTTTGGCCGCCATTTGTGCCGGCTGTTCAGGATCCCCTTGTGTGCTAGTAGTTCTTATGTTCGCTCTCCAAGCTCTACCGTTGATGTTTTCTTGTAGAGGCACCAACTCAGAATTTGTGGAACGAGTGTGCATATACTAACCACAAGTACTTGAAACACAAATAAAAATAAAATAGAAATGAGATAAGAAGTGAATTGTTCAAGTCAGACAAATCTAACAAAAATTAATGTCAATAGTCATAAAAATAACAACTAATCCCCGGCAACGGCGCCAAAAACTTGTTGCTCCGTTTCGGTGTTAACAAAACAGATACAAATGCGTGCAAGTATACATGGTCGACAAGTAATGTATGATAAATCAAGATCGTTCCCACGGAGAAAAGCAATTATGTTTAAACTATCATGCAACAATTCTATAGTTATTTTCGGCTGCTTAAACGAGTATCAAAGTGTGAATTACTGATTAAAATGATTGTAAACTAAAATTAACTAAATAACAGATGATTGAATCAAATTGGAGAAATATGGGATCCTAACTTCACTTATTGCATCATTCAGATTACACACCTCATGTTAAACATAATCAATTACTTAGGATTGCTAGTCGAAAGCACGAATGTGAGAAATGACTATTTTTCAATATACCAAGTCCATATCATGTAAAACACACTAAAGAGATAGAAATTACATGAACATCAATAAAACCTAAATCACTATATGTCTATGTGATTTACAAGTAATATCAATTAAAGTGCAAGCTCTCAATTGGCTACATATGGTAAGCCGGTATATGTCTATCCGGATTATGAATCATAAAATTCATCACATGCAAATTTCATGAACATATACTAGTATGGCAAAATATAAGTTTATACTTCTTCTTTCAATTCCATATAAACTATTAGGGTAGTTGGTGATCAAGCATCTAATCAATACACACAACCATGCTAGGCAATCCATACATAATCAAGCATACATATCAAAGAGGCATACAATTCTAAACTAAGCAATAAGATTCATTAGATTCCCATAATGGTGGTTAGTTCATTTTTGAACCAATAACCTATTATGGGATTTGATCTAAGCATTAGAAGCAAATCTGAAAGTAAAGAGATTAAAAGAGATAGAATAGCAAATCTGATGATCCTCCTTTCAAATGAAGCCTTCAAGCTCAGTTCCAGATCACAATCAAGTCCAAAATGAAACCCTAACAATGGAAATCTACTAGAACTAGATGAGAGAAGAAGTGAAGCTCCCAATCCTCTCTAGCTCTCTAAAACCTGGAATAGGAAAAATATAATTGAATAATGTAAACTGAATATCACGTCCTTTGCAAGTTACACCCATATATAATTAAATGAAAAGTCAATAAATTCCTCAGTCTTGACCGACGCGGCTGCGCGGCCCCGTAGGGGCACGGGCGCGCGGCTTCCCTAGAGGGCTCTCTGGATTCTGCAACTTGGCGCGGGCGCACGTCTTTTCTTTCATTAAACCGGCGCGGCCGCGCGGCTCTGTGATTTCTGCTGGTGTTTTCTGGTGTATTGCTGATCTCTTCTGCTTTCTTGCTGCTTCCTTTTGCCTTCACTTTCCTTCACTCCCAACTGACTTAAGCCCTTTGCACATACCATAAACTGTCTTCTCATGCCAAGTCCATCTTCATACCATCAATAGCTCTCCACGTTGCCTTTTTGCCAATTCCATGCCACATCATGCCATTTCATGCAATTTAAATTTCCTGACTGAAATCTATAAAACAAAGATAAAATATGTCAAAAGACACTAAAATACTTGAGATTAAGCCATAATCCTAGCAAGTTGATAGATAATAAGTAGGTATAAAACCTACTTATCAAATATATCCTACACAAAAAATATTTAGTCACTACTTAGCGAAGGATAGCCAATTGTGAGGAGGTCTTATGCGAGCACTCGTGTGAAGGAAATATTTCTTCACAATAAATCTATTGTAAGTGATATATTATGTCTTGTGAAGTATTTGTCCTTCTCTAGAGGCCATTTTTGATGTAGTGTATATATATTTATTTATATATATGGTGAGCTTCCTTCTTCTTCAATTCGTGTTCACATGAAGGCCAAATAGGCCGTGTGTGTGAGAGAGTGAGAGAGTTCATGGCTAGCTTCTTGGTCAATTCTAGATCCAATAAGAAAATCTTTTGGTGATTTATATATCATAAATGCCCAAAAAAGGAAACAGTGAAACCAAGCCTTCATGACTCAATGGTAAAAAAACTACTCATAAAACTTGGGTGTATAAGGTCTTAGGATTCATTCTTATCAAAGGCAAGATTGTTAAATTTCAATCGAATATATATAGCAAAAAAAACAATGGACTAAAGATCTTATCACCTTGTATACTTTTATTTTTTATTTTTTTATTTTTCTTAATTAATGAAATGAATGGTCTAAAATGTTAATTATTCTTAATAATCAGTCATTCAGTGCATTTGTTTTGAATAAAAATCGTTTGAAAGGATGAATCGGACAGATTTTTGGACTGAATGGCCAAGTATAATTTTTTTAGCTGAACGACTATTGAATGAAATATTTTATATTTAATTTTTTTTATAATATTAACTATTATATTAAGTAATATTAAATAAATTTACAATAATTTTGAATTTTTTTAGAGAGATAAAATAATAAAAATCTGCTATTCAGATGTTTCATACATGCATGTCAATTATCAAATAATTTTTTCATTCAGTATTCAGAATTCTGCTTTATTCAGCTCATTTCAATTTTGAAAAGGAGAGTCTCAATTTAAAGGTTCAGATTTAAAGTTATTAGATCTAAGGTCTAGAAGTTGTCACTTCATTTAAAAGCCACTAACTTAACTCTAACCACCTCATTTAAAACCCAATAACCTAACTTTACTCACTTCATTTAAAATTCACTAACCTAACTCTAGCCATTAATTTAATATAACACTAATATATTATTATTATTATTATTATTATTATTATTATTATTATTATGAGCACTTTATTATGTCCCGCATTGATTTTTTAATAATTATTTTATTATTATTATTATTGTTAATTTTATTATTATTATTATAATAAAATTGTTTAACAAATTATTATTATTATTATTATTAGTGTTATAATAATAATAATAATAATAATAAAGTGCTAATAATAATAATAATAATAATAATAATAATAATAATAATAATAATGTCATATTAAATTAATGGCTAGAGTTAGGTTAATGGCTTTTAAATGAAGTGACTAGAGTTAGGTTAGTCATGAGTTTTAAATGAGGTGGTTAGAGTTAAGTTAGTGATTTTTAAATGAGGTTGCAACTTGTAGACCTTAGATCTAATAACTTTAAATCTGAACTTTTAAATGGAGACTCTCCATTTCAAATTGAAATGGAGAGGATCCTAATCCATTTAGAAGAGTTCTATAGCTGCAAGAAATTAAATAGTGTAATGGTGTTTGATTGCATCTTAATGTATCTTAAGAGTTCACCTCTTAATGCATTTTAACAGCCCGTATTTTTGTATTAAGATGTCCTCTAAATTATTTAGACTCATATTTATATCTTAACTATTCAGAGGACCTCTTAATACAAATATTTGGGCTCTTAAGAGGCATTAAGAGGTGGACTGTTAAAATGCATTAAGATGCAATCAAACACCACCTAAGCCAATATATGGAACTCATTTATGTGTTTACATTCAGATTCTTGCTAAAAAAATTTATGTTACAATATACTCGGGGGCGGATTCAAAATTTTTCTCAGCAGGGGTGAATTTTAACTAAATTTTTTACTGAAGATAAAAAAATAAAAAATTTGAACTAATCATAATATTAATTAATCATAATAATGCTTACAAATTGCAATAAATATTTATAATCCAAACTAAAAAAAGAATTTCAAATAAAAATATTTAGACACAATTTAGAAACTTACTTCGGTTACTTGTTATAGTTCAATTTGAATGATTCCTCAAATACTTAAAGCCTCAAACTAAATTTGTTTTCTATATTCAAACAAAATCATGACAACTAGAAATGAAGGGCTGCTAAAGGCTCATAATCATTTTTCATTTTCCATTTTCCATTATAAAATAAGGCAAAATCATTGTAAACTATCACAATAAAAAACAGAAATTACTCAACCAAAATGATCTTATTTTCAATTAAAGATCAAACAACTCAAAAACAAAAACTCAATGATCAAACCAAACTAATAGTAACCACAGTCAACCAAATCAATAACAAAAAATATTTAAAATTGAATCAAACAATCCCTCACAATTCACACGCTGATAAATATTCAAAACCAAAAACTATACAAAAAGTATTTCTAAGATTTCACCAACTAAGAAAATTTTTGTACTTGTATTCAGAATTGGTTTATAAATTTTGATTCCCTCCAAATTTAACTCTTTTATTAATCTGGTCCCTTAAATTTATTAATCTATATATTTGCCCTACCCATATTCCTATAAAAATAAAAATCCAATAGGGGCAGCTGCCTATTAGACTTGAGATGTATGTGTACATATAAGATAAGTAGGGATTGAGAATAATTCACCCTAAATTATTCTATTTAATTAATTGCATAAACTTTTATGTTGGACGCAAAATATATATATATATAGCAATGATCCATAACATCTATTTGCTATGGATTAAAAATTGGCAAATACCATCTCTACCTTCCATTAAAAAAATGAACGGTTAAGATTCACACACACACACACACACACACACACACACACATATATATATATATATATATATATAATTCATCTTCATCATCATAGATTAGTTGATATATAAATTTTTTCTCTTACAAGTAATTAGTAGATATTATTTACATGTTACATCAATCCCAAAATGAAGGTTTTATTTTTTGAAAAGAAATATCACTCATTAATTTAGAAGATAAATAAGAGTTGTGATTTAATTTTTTTTTTTATAAAATGGGAGTACTGGATATCAAAGTCTTCTGTTTTTTTCCCGGTTCTAAAGTTAAGTAATAGAAGGTATTTCAGGGATCCGGTTATGGTGAAGTTGATTTTCAACTTCACCGTAGTGAGTTATAATGTTTTTCATCACATTAAAACTGTACTGGTAACACATTGATGAAAAACATTATAACTCACTACGGTGAAGTTGAAAACCAACTTCACTATAGCCGGATCCGTATTTCAGAAGGAAATGTCACTCCTTCATATGACAATTAATTATAATCTTTCCTTTTTTACAATTTTACCTTCAAAAGAGCTATGGATAACGTATTACATTCCAAAAGCTAATTAACCTGTTATTTTATTTGTTAACTTAATGAATAGCAACATTAATATTAATATAAAGTATGTCTACTAATGCGTTTAAATTATGTACTGCAAGTACACAGCAGCATCTATTGTAGATTTGACAAGTGTAGATCGAACCACAAAGACTAGATTAACTATCAAATCTTTAATTAATATTTTAGGCAAATTAGAAATAAAGATGATGAAAATGATTAACTAACTAAATAATGCAAACTAAAAATTAATAAAGAAAACTAGTAATGAGAAAAACTACCTAGGAATCTGAATCCACTAAATACTAACATAATAAATAATTTCTTATTTTTTAAATTAATTCCCAAATTATTTTTCCTTCTCTTTAAAAATAATGATTCATATAATTAATATGGCCAAGTATAAGTTATGAAAAATTCACAAATTAACTATAACTTATCAAAACCTCGCAATCAATATAAGAACCATAACAAATTTTGCGCGAAGGTAAAAATGAAGGCGTAAACAATTAGACATTAATATCGGAACGGTAATAAATTAATTATTATGAAATACCTAGCTTTATCATCATCCTAATTCCTAGGTATTAGAAATTTAGTTAACCGCCATGAAATTTAAAATAAAAAAAAATAAATTGTTAATACTACTAATTGCATGAAATGAAATAAAACTAAAAGAAAAGAATTAACTTATGTTATTAAGGAAAAAGTGGTGCATGTGGTAGAAAGGAAAACTAATACCTAATCTGTTGATGTAAAGTGAAATAAAGAATACACTAAAGCTACGAGAATAAAAACCAAACAATAATTCTTCTATGGAAAAACAGAATAGAAAACTAAGGCAATTAAATTGATACTTCAAAGCTGCTGGCTTCCATTCCAAACAAAGAAAATAAGAAAATCTCTCTGCTCTAGCGAAAAATGAAAGGAAAAGAAAATAAAAGGTTGTCTCTTCTCCAGTGGCGGAACCAGAATATTTTTAGAGGGGGTCAAAATACATCAATAAAAAAAATTATTTATTGACGCTTGGAGTGTTTCTTTCAAATTCATTTTGCCCAGTTATAGTATTTCAAAATAGGACACACACACACACACACACACACACACACACACACATATATATATATATATATATATATATATTAATTTTCCCCGAACTATAGGACTATTAATCAGACTTTGAAGTTTTTAGTCAACTGATTAACTACTTTTATAGATAAATTAAAAATTATAATATTATATATTCAAAACCTTATATTGTGGTTCTGGTCATCTTCCTTGAAGACACTGAGAGGAGTCACTCAAAGCAAGAAAATGAATTAAGTTATTCTCATTTATAAAAAAATTGATACTAAGGTATGATTAAGTTAGTAAGACAAATGAATGCAATATTAATTAATTAATCATCAAACTTATTTAATATTATTTTATCGTATAGTAATACTATTAATTTATTATAGGTGGAATGTTACTAGGAAGCAAATGAATTAATACCATCTCATAACAAAGATAAAGTTTAACTAACATTAGCATGCTTCAGATTTCAAGGCTAGGGCGCCCCCTAATTCCGCCCATGCTCCCCTCTCTCTAAAACAAGAGATTTATTTATAGAGAAAAATAATTTGTAACCTACTCTAAGATACATTGAACTTGGTCTTCTTTTCTCTTTATCTCTAAATCTCCAAATTGACTTCAACTTCTTCATAATTATCCTCCAAGAGTCTCATGTAATCTTTTATTTGCTCCCCAAGATAAACAAGATAAATACTACAAATTCAAATAAAATGTATTAGTTAAATAAAATAAACACACAAAATAATAAATATAGGAATATTAAAGTGTATAATTAATGTGTATATCAAATACCCCCATACCTATCTTTTGCTCTTCCTCGAGTAAAATAAAAAGAGAATAAAATTAAAACAAAAACTATACTACCCCATTTTCGTAGGAAATACGATTGCACTTAGCATGTGAAACAAGTCTTTAAACCCCATGGTTACCCCCAAGTGGACGAGTTGTGTCTTGTGAGAGTTTGTAATGAATATACCCACAAAATTCAAAAATATTTTTGAGTTCAACAAGTTATGAAATTGAAAGAAAACTTATAAATATCCATGGACATTATACATAAGCAAAATTAAATTCAAAATCACACTTTCACCTTATAAAAAATACTCAATTTCCATTCTAGACACCATCCTTCATTAAATTAATTTCATGTGATATATGCATCTGTATGTGATGTAACTATTTGTATGAATTTTTACCATGAAAATCAAGCAAACTCATTTTTTTCTTTTTTTTTCTTGATTTTTTTTATTGACTTGTGCAATGTATTTTTTTTCCTTAGGCTTTTCATAGTTACCCATGTTGCTAGCGTTGGACCAATAACTCTCAAACCAGTTAGCTTTAGGGCACTAGGTGTAAAGACACTCCTAAGGGCTTACTAACTCTAGTAACTGTGACGCCCCCAAATTCTAAGACCGCCACTTGGTCTCTCGAATTCGGTTCATCACGTGCTCATGGTAATACATCACAATAATAATAACTAAATATTGCACAATCACAGCGGAAATTCTATTCTAGAATAATTTACAATGATTTATTATAATTATTCCCCCAAGTCTCGCAACCTACAGTACTTAATAGATAACATAATAATATCAATAAATGACTTATTACATAATCTAACTTAAGCTTAAACATAATCAAATCCAGTCTTACTACATTATCTTAATACAACATTAAAATATTAAAACATAAAAGAGACAAGCTAGTTGGTAGCCTTGCCCTTGCCCTTATCAATGCCCGAAGGTTCGCCATGCTCTGCCTTAACTGAAATGTTTTAGGAAAAAGCAAGAATGAGCACAAATTGCTCAGCAAGTAATATACAACAAGGGTAAATGATATAATTCTCAATTCTCGAAAGGGTATAGGAAAGTTTGATAGTTCAAGGATAGCAAGAATATCAACAGTTCTCAATAACAGCCACTAAGGACAGAATAATATCAATATGATTCAATAATAAATCAATTCAAGATTTCAAGATAACTGAATACTGAGCAGTCACTAAGGACTATGAACTTCCATAGGATTTGACAGTAATAAACTGAAAATCCAACAAAAACAGATACAACAGGTGATCAGCCTAAAGTACCCTCGTTATGCATAACAATCAATCATACTCAAGTGCGCGCGTCGGTTCTCCGACAGTTATAGTTTGTTCTTCTCAGTCATATATAAGATCCCGCACCAATCAATTGGTTTTGGGTCGCTTTTCAATAATGTAAGTCTAGCCGAATCAAATGGCATAGACACTTTCACAATATTCAAGAACAACACTAAGTTCAACATGAATAATAGCTTTAATGAAATAAGAGTTCAAGTATGCTAATTCAATTCAAACGATTAAGTAGGAACTAGTTCGCAATATACAAAGATAGAATACTCGTATCCAAAGAGATAAGGTTTAGATACTCGCTTACGATATCCGTTAAATAAAGTAGTGCAAGGGTTTAGGATACTTGCCTTATGCGTAGTTTATTCACGTAAAGCTAGCCAACACTTTCGAATCCTATATATAATGTATTACATGCATAAGATTTTCATTAGTTAACACATCCGTTACACAACTTATTACTCAATATACATATATGTTACTATCTTAGTCACATATCATACTTATACTCATATGGTATAAAATCAGATCACGAATCAAGTACATAGTTATAATATAAATGATATTATACCAACTCATCATGTTCAAGTAACTATGATTCTTTGACCCATGGGCTTCCATTATATAAGTTAAACATTATCTTGTTACTTAATCATCACCTATGCACATATATCAGTAGGGTGTAAACCATTTCTAGCAATGTAGGCGTCATATAAGCTATCTGTCCAAAATCAGATTGTCAAACTGCATGGCTTTCAATTCCAGGACGGCGCAGCTGCGCCATGACTAAGCCTAGGGACAGCGCAGCTGCGCAGCCCTCTGGCCAAGCCAAGGCTGAGCTGTGCCTTATGGTTTCTGTCCGGTCATGCAAGCCAACAACACCACATAGCATATAAACATATTAAAAGATACTTTTATGTTTGTACAACCTTTCCTCGTTTCAATTATATGTGATATAGATTCTAAGTCAATACTTTCAATGACTAAAAGTCATCCAAGGACACGAACTCATAAGGTCTATCATGCTCGCTTTTTAAACACTTAAAATGTTCACATAACTTGTAGTAAACATGTTCATGAGTTTTCATATCACATATATGCAACTATCATTATCATTAGTTTGAAAGCATACTTTATTTACGCAAATTTGGTTTCATTACAAGTAACATAGTAGGCAAACATGAATGATACCTTAGCAAGTCTACAAGTTCTATCAAACATGTTCATAAGTATCGAAGTTCAAATCTCAATGTAACATGCCGACGTTCACGTTCAACACTTATACTTTAATTAATAAAGTTTGCTAATACGTTCTAACACGTTCATGCTACATTATGAAATTTATATACGTAAGTTAATGTGTCCGACATGTATGTAAAGGCCATAGAAACATACCCGAAAATCAGAATATATATATGATCTTTATATGTCAAGGTTTGCCTTTAAAACTTATATTTTCGTTAGAAATGAGCACTAGTTAGGTTCACATGTCCATATTATATCATGGAACCAATATAGATAAGCTAACATGCACTTCATGTATTTCTATGTCATACTATTATGTCTCAAAAGTCAGAATGTATTTATGGTCTATATATGTTAAAGTTTGTTTAGGAAACTTGAGATTTATTTCAACGCTATTAGACATTCCATTAATCTTGTATGACATTATACCAACACACGTGCACTTCATGTTAATATACTCGTGTATAGGTAATACTCATGCTAACATGTTCATTTAAATCAATGCACAAAACTATCACGTTGCAGAAAGCAAGCAGAAAGCAGGGAACTGCTGCAGACTGCTGGCGCAGCTGCGCAGCTTCCCAGTGTAAAACTGGCGCAGCTGCGCCGGCTCCCAGCCAGCGGCAGACAGTTCCAGAACACGGCAGTTTAAAAACCCAAACACAAAAATTCCCAACGAATTCCATTTCTAATTAACCACATTGCTTCCTTATCACATTATAAGGCTATATAACAACTCACTAACATTTTTAAACCACCAATTTTGTAAATTCTAACTCAACTCAAGAATTGAACATTTTTACAGAAAAATGAAAACGGAGTTCTTGACAGAAAAATGAGAATTGAAACCAACTACATTCCAATCTTAACATGTATACAAGTCCATACTACACTACACAGGCTTTCTATAATCCATTTATACTTTAATTCCTCATGATCAAGAATTTCAAGAAAAACTCAGAGAACTACAATGGAGTTTTTCTTTGACAGAAAATGAAAATGAAGACAGGGAATGGAATTATACCTTCGAAGCACGAATTAAACTTGCTAATGCTGCTATAGGATTCTCTACTAACACTGATATATAAGGCTCTCACTCAACACTCTAGCAATTTTCAGCAATTGATATGTGAAGAAGAAGAGTTCCTATTTGTAGAGAAATCCTTACACAGGCAATGAGATTATACCACAAATCAAACCAACGTAAATTTGAATTGTATAGAGGTTAATGGAGAGTTGGTGATTAGTTGGTGAAACTCATTATCAATACCACTCCCTTGTTCATTATGATAGCTAGAATGTGCTGAGTTTGAGGATATAGGAGTAGGATAGCTTCATGTGTATTCACGTGAAGAGCAAATGGGACACTTAAAATGAGACAATTGATTTAACTTCTCAGCATTTGCAAATACTACACTTGTATACACACACCATATACTTATGTTATATATTATATGTACTCTTAGGTTATAATTTAAATCACAATGTACTTCACATAATGTAATAAGTGTAATTTACACACATATAATCCATGTACGTTTATCTTACTGATATAATACAATCGGATACTACCACATTACATTATATCATATATTATTAAATTGTATTAATCAACAATTATTTATAATATATCCATGATACATTATTTTACTGTATACACACTCACCTTGTCACATAGGCATTATCATGTATTCCTAACATATAGTTTTAATATAACATAATCACTTATGCTTCATGTAATATATGGTTTCTATGTGTAATATATTCGCATTGCATTATATAACATAGTTTATGTATATACATGCATGGTCACACTTAAGTGTCTCTCTACACTATATAATATAGTTGTATTCCATATACTTTATATATTCAAGTATTGCACATTTGTACATATCAATTAATATAATCTTATTATATTAATCACTCACTTATTTGTTTTATTATTCATAATGTCACATAAATAGACTATTTATCTCGTTGATTAATTAACAATAATATTAATTAATTTATTCCTCATTGATTATTAATTACACCAAATTAATAATCATAGGATTAATTATCACATTAACAAATATAAATCTCAGCACAATTATAAACAAGTGGTTTATTATTATTATATTTCTTGCAATAATAATAATCACATATTATTAATCAACCACAGTTAATATCTCACAACAATCAATTAATATCCTCTAATAACAATTAACAATTAATATAGATTAATTGTTCACTTAAAAATTATTCGTCAATTAATATAATTATTAATATTTCCCATCACTGTGCCACACTAGGCTCTCAACGAGTTTATCACAAACTCTACATTTTTCTCAATTGTCATAAATATTCAATTTAATATAATTGAATTTATCATTCTCATAATAAAAAAAAATCCAAATAAATTCTCATTTCCATTAATATATTTATTTAATAATATATGGAAATTCTCGGGTATTACATCCTCCCCCCCTTATAAAAATTCCGTCCCGGAATTGCTACAAGGTTACACAAATAAATGGGGATAATCCCTCATTATCCTACCTTCTAATTCCCACGTTGCCTCCTCGACATCGTGGTTACGCCAAAGTACCTTTACAGACGAAATAACTTTATTTCTCAAAGTTTGTTCTTTCCTATCTAATATCTGGACAGGAATTTCTTCATACGCCAAGTTCTTCTCCACTTGAATGGGCTCGTAAGAAATTATGTGCTTGTAGTCAGCCTTGTACGGTCGCAACACGGAAATGTGAAACACGTTGTGGATGTGCTCCAGTTCGGGTGGCAACGCAATTTTGTATGCCACTTCGCCCACTCGCTTCAGTATCTCGAACGGTCCTATGCATCTTGGACTCAATTTTCCTTTCTTGCCGAAACGGATTTTTCCCTTCCATGGAGATACTTTCAAGAATACAAAACTGCCGACTTTGAAGTCTCGGTCCTGCCGATGCAAATCTGCGTATTTCTTCTGGCGATCTTGAGCTGCTAA
The DNA here is from genome assembly GCA_020205555.1 of Panax stipuleanatus. Taxonomy (NCBI): domain Eukaryota; kingdom Viridiplantae; phylum Streptophyta; class Magnoliopsida; order Apiales; family Araliaceae; genus Panax; species Panax stipuleanatus. The sequence continues at coordinate 125,109,113 of CM035122.1, read as the reverse complement.
TAATCTGGCTCTTATCACTGTCACCACGTCTGCGGTTTGTTGAACTAATTCTGGTCCGAGTATTCGTCGTTCTCCGACTTCGTCCCAACATAATGGCGTTCTGCATTTTCTCCCGTAAAGAGCTTCATACGGTGGCATGCCGATACTCGCATGGTAACTATTATTATACGCAAATTCGACTAAGGGTAGGTGGTCGTCCCAATTTCCCTTAAAATCCATCACGCAAGTCCTAAGCATGTCCTCCAGCGTTTGTATTGTTCGCTCACTTTGTCCGTCTGTTTGAGGATGATAAGCTGTACTCAACCTCAACTGCGTTCCCATTCTTTCTTGCAAGCTCTTCCAAAAATTGGACGTGAAGCGCGGATCTCGATCAGAGACAATTGACACCGGCACTCCATGTCGTGAAATAATTTCTTTTACATATAGGCTTGCTAATTGGTTCAAATTGTAGCGGATCTTGATTGGTAGAAAGTGTGCGGTCTTCGTTAGTCGATCCACGATAACCCAAATAGCATCATAACCTTTCTGTGTAACTGGAAGTCCTACCACGAAGTCCATGGTAATATGCTCCCATTTCCATTCTGGTATTTCTAACGGTTGTAGTAAACCACTTGGCCGCTGATGCTCTGCTTTAACGCGTTGGCAAGTCAAGCATCTACTGACGCACTCTGCGACTTCCCGTTTCAAATTAGGCCACCAAAAATGTTGCCTTAGATCTCGGTACATCTTTGTGCCTCCCGGATGAACGGAATATGTCGTATTGTGTGCCTCGAGCAAAATCTCTTCCCTCAACTCGGTTACCGCTGGTACCCACACTCTCCCTTCAAATCTCAAAATACCGTCTTTATCCATTCGAAATTTTTCTTCCTCATTTTCTGTGATCCTCTTTCGGATTTTCTCACACTCTTCATCCTTTTCTTGAGCTTCCTTTACTCTATCCAACAACGTCGGACAAGCTTCCATTACAATTAACTTCTCACCAGACTTTTCTGGTCCTTTCACTTCTATCTCCAATTTCTCCATTCCTCTTATCAATTCCTCCTGAGTCGTCAAATTAAACAACTTCTCCCTTCCTTTCCTGCTCAGAGCGTCGGCAACCACATTTGCCTTTCCCGGGTGATAAAGAATATCGCAGTCATAGTCTTTGATTAATTCTAACCACCTTCTCTGCCGCATGTTTAACTCCTTCTGTGTGAAGATATATTTCAGACTCTTGTGGTCCGTGTATATCTCACATTTTTCTCCGTATAGATAATGTCTCCATATCTTTAACGCAAAAACTACTGCCGCTAACTCTAAGTCGTGAGTAGGGTATCGTTTTTCGTAATCCTTTAATTGTCGTGATGCATATGCAATGACCTTGCCGTGCTGCATAAGCACACAGCCAAGTCCCTTGTGCGATGCATCACTATACACCACAAAATTTCCCGCATCATCTGGTAATGATAACACAGGTGCTTCGCTCAATCTCCTTTTCAGTTCTTGAAAACTTTCTTCGCATTTGTCGGTCCATACAAATTTCACCGTCTTTCTAGTCAAATTGGTCAACGGGGTTGCTATCTTAGAAAAATCTTGGATAAATCTCCGATAGTACCCAGCTAACCCTAAGAAGCTTCTCACCTCTGTCGGTGTTTTCGGTTGTTCCCAATTACTTACTGCTTCAACCTTCGCAGGGTCTACAGAGATTCCATTCTTATCCACCACGTGGCCTAAGAATTGAACCTTCTCCATCCAAAATTCGCACTTAGAAAATTTTGCATACATCTTCTCCTTCCTTAGTGCCTCCAAAATAATCTTTAGATGTTCGGCGTGTTCTTCCTCTGTCTTTGAGTAGATCAAAATGTCGTCGATAAAAACCACTACAAATTTATCCAAGTATGGCTTGAAAACTCGGTTCATCAAGTCCATAAATGCTGCCGGAGCATTAGTCAATCCGAATGACATTACCAAAAACTCGTAGTGCCCATAACGGGTTCGAAACGCAGTCTTTGGTATGTCCTCATCCCTCACTTTCAGTTGATGATATCCTGTTCGTAGGTCGATCTTCGAGAAACACTTTGCTCCCTTCAGTTGATCAAACAAGTCGTCTATCCTCGGTAGCGGATATCGGTTCTTGATCGTTACTCTGTTCAATTCTCGATAATCGATACAGAGTCTCATCGATCCGTCCTTCTTCTTAACGAATAGCACTGGTGCTCCCCAAGGAGAAACACTCGGTCGAATGTAACCCTTATCCAACAACTCTTGCAATTGTATCATCAATTCCTTCATTTCTACTGGTGCCATACGATATGGAGCTTTTGAAATCGGTGCCGTTCCCGGTGCTAAGTCTATTACGAATTCGATTTCTCTGTCTGGCGGAAGACCAGGCAGATCGTCCGGAAACACGTCTTGAAATTCATTAACTACGTATATATCCTTAATTTCTACTCCCTTTTTCCGAGTATCAACGATGTAAGCTAAATATCCTCCACATCCTTTCCTTAACAATTTCTTGGCCTGCATCATCGTAACGCAACACGATTGCTTAAGCGATGAGCTACCATAAAACACTACCTTAGACTTACTCGGAGTCTGAAGGTTCACACATTTGTTCTGACAGTCAATTATCGCAGCATGGTTATACAACCAATCCATTCCCAGTATTACGTCAAATTCTCCCAGTCTAATAGGAATCAAGTCTACGCTCAGTTCATGTTTACTAATATTTGCGCGACAATTTCGATAAACGTATTCTACAGGGATCACTTCCTTATTAGCAACTTCTATGATCAAAGGATTTTCTAATAGTTCTCGAGGTTTACTAAGTCTACTAGCAAATTCTTCAGATACAAAAGAACAGGTGGCACCCGAATCAAATAATACATAAGCATTTATATCATTGATTGGGATTATACCTGACACCACATCCTTCGCAGCCACTGCGTCTTGGACGGTCATGTTAAAAGTTCTGGCGGTTGGGCGGTTGGATTGTGCCGGTCCACCGATCATCAGCTTGTTGCCTCCTTGCTGATTACTACCCCCGCCACTTCCCTTCTTTGGGCAGTCCTTAATTCGGTGCTCCGTCGAGCCACAAGCAAAGCATCCTTGTATCTTCTTCGGTTTCAAACAGTTAGGCGAGATGTGCCCTTCCTGTCCGCAGTTGTAGCAAGTGCCACGTCCCTTCCAGCACTCGCCCTGGTGATTCTTCCCACACTTCGGGCATCCTTCAGCCCTCTTCTTGAAACCTCCACGAAAATTCCCTGATTGGTTATTGTTGTTTTTGTTGTTGTTATTATTCTCCCACTTTCTCTTTCCCAAGTTGCTTCCTCCGCTACTACTTCCTCCCGTACGATTCTCTCCTCCAGTATTCTTTCCTTTCTTTTCTTTGTTATACTGACTTAAGGCCTCACTGCCGCCTTCCGCAATGATTGCCTTCTCCAGTAATGTTGCAAAGGAATCAATTTGAAGAACTGATACCTTATTGAACAGCCATGGCTTCAACCCTTGTTCAAAGCGTCTAGCCTTCCTCTCTTCATCACCAACTTGGTGCTCCGCAAATCGCGCTAGTTCGTTAAACCTAGCCGCGTATTGCGCCACCGTCATCTCACCTTGTTTTAACTCTAGGAATTTCACCTCCATCCTATTCTTCATACTTTTTGGAAAGTAATTTTCGAAGAACAGTGTCTTAAACTTATCCCAAGCTATTATCCCTTCTCCAGCTCTTTGTTGATTAGCCTCCCACCAGTAGTTCGCTTCTCCCCTCATCATGTACGTGGCAAACACCGTCTTCTGATCTTCGCCTACGCTAGCTATAGTGAAAGCTTTTTCGATCTCTTTGATCCACGTTTGTGCGATGATTGGGTCGGTAGTTCCCTCGAACTCCGGGGGTCCTACACTCTTAAAGTCTTTAAAGGTTGTTACTGGCACAGTTTGAGGGTTCGGGCGAACGGGTTCATTGTTCCTTCCCCTTAAGGCTTCTCCTAACAAGTCTACCAGTTTCTGGATCGGGTCTACTTGTTCTCTCTCATTGTTAACAGATTCTTCGGGTGCTGTCAATCTACGTCTGGGCGGCATTATCTGCATCACAAGTTTTCATTTTATTATTATTCAAGTATATTACTTAAGTATTTCTTTTAATACCAAAAGAATAAATTTATAACACGTTTCTAAAATCAACTCCATTTATATTCATATGCCATTTCATTTCATTACATGATTTCCCCAGCATACTGCTATAAATGTTATCACATATATCCCCTAATATCACAAAAGACGGGGAATATACCAACCTACTACCATACTACCCCTCTAACAAAAAGCTAACTCGGGGTTTACATCATCATCCCACATCTTACACAAAAGATCGGGATTACAACATAGTATATACAATACATAAAGACACAACTAGTACTACCACTAGACTGACTAAGGAAATCTCATCCCATCATCCCGCGCTCCACTGCGCTCTTGTACTCCAACTGTGCTATATACGCAAACAGCTCTCGGCTCAAGGTATGTAGAGTCTGTCCCTGTTCTGCCGGGTAGTGGTACACACCATCAATCACCCTCTCAAAAGCTGAACGGAACACATACCCCATCTTGTTCATCTTTCTCTTCTTGCACCTGACCTCGTCCTCAAGGTCGTCAGCTCTCTCATTGGACGCTTCCCACTTCTCCTCGAAGTGTAACCTATCCATCACTTCCAACTCTAGCTGAGTACGGAGTGCCTCTTTCTCAGTCTTCTCACTCAGTTCCCTCTGCTCAACCTCTTCTAGCTTCTCTGCCAAATCTGCATTCCTAGCCACTGACTTATGAAACAGAGTTCCCATTTGGATCCCTGCCTCCCTACGGTAGGCAATCTCCACCTCTAACTCTTGCATAGCCAGCTTCCTCTGGTGGTCCTCGTCCCTCAGCTTCTGGAACTCAGACTCTCTCTCGTGGGCCTCTGCCTCCAGCTCCTGGACTCTGCAGTCTAACTCTAGAACACGCTCCTCGTACTCGCCTAACATCTGTTCCTCTATAGTAGCCTCATCAGAGTCCTCTACTGGCTCATCCTCCATCGGCTCCTCCTCTGGATCAGTCTCTATCTCAATCTCGATCTCATCCTCATCATCAAACTCGGATGGTGCAACTGCCTGCACTGGCACAGCCTCTAGAGGTGCCTCGTATACTACATGTATATCTCTGGGCTCCTCCTCTGCTACTCTACTAGTTACACCTGTGTCTGTCATCCTACAATCACAAACACAAGGCAAACAAACAGCAACTCCATTAGAATGTTAAATAAAACATAAGTTCATTGTATAGAATGAAGTTACATTTCATAACAGACTAAGTCTCTCAAGGAAAACTCTACATGAGTTTTATCTCCTTCCTAACTTCTAAGTTCACCTAAGCTATAGTCCAAGGACACTCGTTCCTAAGGTTTATAACTACAGCTCTGATACCAACCTGTGACGCCCCCAAATTCTAAGACCGCCACTTGGTCTCTCGAATTCGGTTCATCACGTGCTCATGGTAATACATCACAATAATAATAACTAAATATTGCACAATCACAGCGGAAATTCTATTCTAGAATAATTTACAATGATTTATTATAATTATTCCCCCAAGTCTCGCAACCTACAGTACTTAATAGATAACATAATAATATCAATAAATGACTTATTACATAATCTAACTTAAGCTTAAACATAATCAAATCCAGTCTTACTACATTATCTTAATACAACATTAAAATATTAAAACATAAAAGAGACAAGCTAGTTGGTAGCCTTGCCCTTGCCCTTATCAATGCCCGAAGGTTCGCCATGCTCTGCCTTAACTGAAATGTTTTAGGAAAAAGCAAGAATGAGCACAAATTGCTCAGCAAGTAATATACAACAAGGGTAAATGATATAATTCTCAATTCTCGAAAGGGTATAGGAAAGTTTGATAGTTCAAGGATAGCAAGAATATCAACAGTTCTCAATAACAGCCACTAAGGACAGAATAATATCAATATGATTCAATAATAAATCAATTCAAGATTTCAAGATAACTGAATACTGAGCAGTCACTAAGGACTATGAACTTCCATAGGATTTGACAGTAATAAACTGAAAATCCAACAAAAACAGATACAACAGGTGATCAGCCTAAAGTACCCTCGTTATGCATAACAATCAATCATACTCAAGTGCGCGCGTCGGTTCTCCGACAGTTATAGTTTGTTCTTCTCAGTCATATATAAGATCCCGCACCAATCAATTGGTTTTGGGTCGCTTTTCAATAATGTAAGTCTAGCCGAATCAAATGGCATAGACACTTTCACAATATTCAAGAACAACACTAAGTTCAACATGAATAATAGCTTTAATGAAATAAGAGTTCAAGTATGCTAATTCAATTCAAACGATTAAGTAGGAACTAGTTCGCAATATACAAAGATAGAATACTCGTATCCAAAGAGATAAGGTTTAGATACTCGCTTACGATATCCGTTAAATAAAGTAGTGCAAGGGTTTAGGATACTTGCCTTATGCGTAGTTTATTCACGTAAAGCTAGCCAACACTTTCGAATCCTATATATAATGTATTACATGCATAAGATTTTCATTAGTTAACACATCCGTTACACAACTTATTACTCAATATACATATATGTTACTATCTTAGTCACATATCATACTTATACTCATATGGTATAAAATCAGATCACGAATCAAGTACATAGTTATAATATAAATGATATTATACCAACTCATCATGTTCAAGTAACTATGATTCTTTGACCCATGGGCTTCCATTATATAAGTTAAACATTATCTTGTTACTTAATCATCACCTATGCACATATATCAGTAGGGTGTAAACCATTTCTAGCAATGTAGGCGTCATATAAGCTATCTGTCCAAAATCAGATTGTCAAACTGCATGGCTTTCAATTCCAGGACGGCGCAGCTGCGCCATGACTAAGCCTAGGGACAGCGCAGCTGCGCAGCCCTCTGGCCAAGCCAAGGCTGAGCTGTGCCTTATGGTTTCTGTCCGGTCATGCAAGCCAACAACACCACATAGCATATAAACATATTAAAAGATACTTTTATGTTTGTACAACCTTTCCTCGTTTCAATTATATGTGATATAGATTCTAAGTCAATACTTTCAATGACTAAAAGTCATCCAAGGACACGAACTCATAAGGTCTATCATGCTCGCTTTTTAAACACTTAAAATGTTCACATAACTTGTAGTAAACATGTTCATGAGTTTTCATATCACATATATGCAACTATCATTATCATTAGTTTGAAAGCATACTTTATTTACGCAAATTTGGTTTCATTACAAGTAACATAGTAGGCAAACATGAATGATACCTTAGCAAGTCTACAAGTTCTATCAAACATGTTCATAAGTATCGAAGTTCAAATCTCAATGTAACATGCCGACGTTCACGTTCAACACTTATACTTTAATTAATAAAGTTTGCTAATACGTTCTAACACGTTCATGCTACATTATGAAATTTATATACGTAAGTTAATGTGTCCGACATGTATGTAAAGGCCATAGAAACATACCCGAAAATCAGAATATATATATGATCTTTATATGTCAAGGTTTGCCTTTAAAACTTATATTTTCGTTAGAAATGAGCACTAGTTAGGTTCACATGTCCATATTATATCATGGAACCAATATAGATAAGCTAACATGCACTTCATGTATTTCTATGTCATACTATTATGTCTCAAAAGTCAGAATGTATTTATGGTCTATATATGTTAAAGTTTGTTTAGGAAACTTGAGATTTATTTCAACGCTATTAGACATTCCATTAATCTTGTATGACATTATACCAACACACGTGCACTTCATGTTAATATACTCGTGTATAGGTAATACTCATGCTAACATGTTCATTTAAATCAATGCACAAAACTATCACGTTGCAGAAAGCAAGCAGAAAGCAGGGAACTGCTGCAGACTGCTGGCGCAGCTGCGCAGCTTCCCAGTGTAAAACTGGCGCAGCTGCGCCGGCTCCCAGCCAGCGGCAGACAGTTCCAGAACACGGCAGTTTAAAAACCCAAACACAAAAATTCCCAACGAATTCCATTTCTAATTAACCACATTGCTTCCTTATCACATTATAAGGCTATATAACAACTCACTAACATTTTTAAACCACCAATTTTGTAAATTCTAACTCAACTCAAGAATTGAACATTTTTACAGAAAAATGAAAACGGAGTTCTTGACAGAAAAATGAGAATTGAAACCAACTACATTCCAATCTTAACATGTATACAAGTCCATACTACACTACACAGGCTTTCTATAATCCATTTATACTTTAATTCCTCATGATCAAGAATTTCAAGAAAAACTCAGAGAACTACAATGGAGTTTTTCTTTGACAGAAAATGAAAATGAAGACAGGGAATGGAATTATACCTTCGAAGCACGAATTAAACTTGCTAATGCTGCTATAGGATTCTCTACTAACACTGATATATAAGGCTCTCACTCAACACTCTAGCAATTTTCAGCAATTGATATGTGAAGAAGAAGAGTTCCTATTTGTAGAGAAATCCTTACACAGGCAATGAGATTATACCACAAATCAAACCAACGTAAATTTGAATTGTATAGAGGTTAATGGAGAGTTGGTGATTAGTTGGTGAAACTCATTATCAATACCACTCCCTTGTTCATTATGATAGCTAGAATGTGCTGAGTTTGAGGATATAGGAGTAGGATAGCTTCATGTGTATTCACGTGAAGAGCAAATGGGACACTTAAAATGAGACAATTGATTTAACTTCTCAGCATTTGCAAATACTACACTTGTATACACACACCATATACTTATGTTATATATTATATGTACTCTTAGGTTATAATTTAAATCACAATGTACTTCACATAATGTAATAAGTGTAATTTACACACATATAATCCATGTACGTTTATCTTACTGATATAATACAATCGGATACTACCACATTACATTATATCATATATTATTAAATTGTATTAATCAACAATTATTTATAATATATCCATGATACATTATTTTACTGTATACACACTCACCTTGTCACATAGGCATTATCATGTATTCCTAACATATAGTTTTAATATAACATAATCACTTATGCTTCATGTAATATATGGTTTCTATGTGTAATATATTCGCATTGCATTATATAACATAGTTTATGTATATACATGCATGGTCACACTTAAGTGTCTCTCTACACTATATAATATAGTTGTATTCCATATACTTTATATATTCAAGTATTGCACATTTGTACATATCAATTAATATAATCTTATTATATTAATCACTCACTTATTTGTTTTATTATTCATAATGTCACATAAATAGACTATTTATCTCGTTGATTAATTAACAATAATATTAATTAATTTATTCCTCATTGATTATTAATTACACCAAATTAATAATCATAGGATTAATTATCACATTAACAAATATAAATCTCAGCACAATTATAAACAAGTGGTTTATTATTATTATATTTCTTGCAATAATAATAATCACATATTATTAATCAACCACAGTTAATATCTCACAACAATCAATTAATATCCTCTAATAACAATTAACAATTAATATAGATTAATTGTTCACTTAAAAATTATTCGTCAATTAATATAATTATTAATATTTCCCATCACTGTGCCACACTAGGCTCTCAACGAGTTTATCACAAACTCTACATTTTTCTCAATTGTCATAAATATTCAATTTAATATAATTGAATTTATCATTCTCATAATAAAAAAAAATCCAAATAAATTCTCATTTCCATTAATATATTTATTTAATAATATATGGAAATTCTCGGGTATTACAGTAACAAAAGCCACAAAATTAGAATAGTCAAGCTGCTTTTATCCATCACATTTTTCAGCGTGAATATTGATACTTCCTGAAGCTTGGATACCCAGTTATTTCGTTCAATGGACAATGAAGCAGTTATTTATTTCTTTTTTCAATTTCTTTCTTTTTTTCTTGAAATTTCTCGAATCATAGTTTATATCCACAACTAAGAGTTGGTGTAAATGTGAAGTACAAAAATACTTTTGAAATCAATTTTATTCTAGATGGTATTTCAAACTAAGATTTCATACATTGTCAAAGATTCAAGAGTTTTAAATCTTTCAATCTTACTCATGAGTTTTAACTCCACGGATACTTATTAGAATAAATTCAATCTATAAAAAGTTAAACAAAAATTTTATTTTTTCAAATTTTTTTTACAAAAAGAATTAATTTCTTAAAAAGAAGAGAAAAAATATCTAATAATAAAAATGCAAAACTCTCCCATACCTAAATCATGCATTGTCCTTAATGTATGCAAATGAAGAAAAAGAATAAAGAAATGAAAGAATTGTACCTCGTAGGATGGGGCAGGAACCGAATGACAATATTGTACAAAAGAAAAATATATGTACAAACTTACAAATACAAGTGTAATGCTAGTTATTCTGAATCATGTGGGTCAACAAGGTACCCCACATCCTCTGGTTCATGTGGCATTTCTAAAAAGGGTTTGAGTCGTTGGCTATTCACTTTGAAATTTTTTCCACTATTTGGATTTTCAATATCGACTGCCCCAAGAGAGTAAACTACCTTTACTACAAAAAGTCCATCCTATCTAGAACGTAATTTGCCATGAAATAGATGTAGCCTAGAATTATACAAGAGAACTCTTTGACCAGGTGAAAATAATTTTCTCAAAATGGATTTTTCATAAAACAATTTTGTTCTTTCATTGTAAATTTTAGCATTTTCATAAGTATCATTCCTAATCTCATCTAACTCAGCTAATTGCAATTTTCTATGACTCCCACCAGTGGACATATCAAAATTCAACTGTTTTGTGGCCCACAAAGCACGATTTTCAAGTTCAACAGGTAAGTGACAAGCTTTTCGAAACACAAGCCTATACGATGACATTCCTAAATTAGTCTTAAAGGCAGTACGGTAAGCCCACAATGTAAGACCCCGAATTTTATGAAATAAAAGTATTCAATTTTTTTTTATAATTATTGTTCTATTAAGTAAATGGATATATTGATAAAAGGTTAAAGTTAAAGGTGATATGTGCAAATTTTACAAAGTAAGCAAGTTGTCATAAAATATTCGTTATGTTAGGGAATATTTGTACGACAACGCAATCATTGGTGGACCCCACAACGGAATAATTGTCGGATATAAAAGCGACAAAAATAACCTTTTATAAAAATAATGGCAAGACTTTTACTGTTAAACTGTTGAAATAAACGGTGATAAAAGTACAATAATACGCATTGTTTCACAGTGGTAAGCGATATTGCACAATATCTTAGATTATTGATGCTTGCGTAAGAAGTCACTCAGTATTCAATAATTGCCACAGTAGTTGTATTACCCGAGAATTTCCAAATATTATTAATTGAATATATTAATGAAAATGAATATTTATTTGAATATAAATGATTATGTGTTGTGAGATGAGTTAACTCAATTATATCAAATTGAATTTATAATAATTGAGAAGAAATTATGGAGTTTATGATAAGCTCAATGAATGCCTTGTGTGGCACAAGTGATGAGAATTACGATTATTTAATTAAAGAAAGAATTAATGAGTGGATAATTAATTAATAATATATTATTAATTAATGGTTATTATGAGTAATAGCATATTAATGAATAAATAGTTAATTAATATCTGGGATTAATATTTGTTCTATTAATTATAAAATTATGTAATCGTATATTGTATAGTAACTGCAACTATATAATATAACGTATAATGTGATATTTTGACATAACTATGTAATATAGAAACTATATAATAAAAGGAAGCGAGTTACATGGTTGGACTTATGAGAATACATGTTGTATATACATTATACAATAGGGAACCAAACTATATTATAAAGTGTAGTGTGACACTTTAGTGAGAACATGCAATATGGAGACTATATCATATGAGTTACATACATGAACTTATGTGACTATGTAATAGATATAATGCATTAATGTATACTATATGGAATATTAAATTAGAGTATGTGGATAATTAACATGTACTCCAATAAGTAACATAATTGAAATAATAATAATAATAATGAGATTTGTGATAATATAATATGTCACCATTCAATTAACTCATAATTTGATAGTATTAAAATGTACATGGATTATATATCAATGTGTGTACATATACCCCACTGTGCTACCATGTAATGTTGTTGTGACATTTTAGGTCCATGTATACCCTAAGTGAATATAAACTAAGGTATGCATATATGTACTAAGTATATAGTATATAGTATTCCATTTCCAATTGCAAGTGCTGAGTATTCTTGTCCTATATTGAGTGTCCAATTGCTCTCCCATTTCCCATTCACGTGTAAACAACAAAGGCTAGAAGCTATCCCCTCTTCTTCTCCCAAGCAACCACTAACTCATCATTCATGGGGAGTGGCTCTCATGATGCCTATTACCAACTATCTCACCAACTAAACCTTGTCCAAAGAATTCTCTCATCTTCTATTGGGTTCAATACTTAAGGTAATGGCTTGGCATGGTTATTCATCCCTCTATAAATTGGACTCATCTCTTCTTATTTAATGTTGCTAGAATTGTTATCAAGTGTTGTAAGAGTGAGTTGAGAGAAAATTCTGAGATTGAGGGAAAGCTCTACCCAATTGAAAGCTCAAGAAGGTATAATGCTTAATTATATCTTGTAGTGTAGCATTTCCAATTCATAGAAATTGCATGATATTATTGGAATTGATGTGTGATAAGGTACTAGCATAAGTTGTTAAGTATATCTATATGTTAGGATTGCAAAGTAGTAGTATGCAAGCATGCTAGCTAAATATATTGTGAGGAATTGCTGAAGTTTTGTTGAAGCAGAACATTGCCTGGCCTGGAACCGAAGTGGTGCGACCGCGCCACTCCCTAGTACAAGTGGGGCGCGGCCGCGCCCCCTTTGCAGAATCTGTTAATAATTTTTGTTATGTCTTCTAATGTATTGAACATGTTATGTTTGTTAAAATATGCATATAACTCATCTTAACATGTGGAATAAGGTTGCTATGTATATAGTAAGCCATGTTAGTTGTTTTAGTTGAGTATTTCGAAGCCTAAAGATTTGTAAACTAGATTGATAAACACGATGTAATACATGATCTGACCTTATATGCAGATGCATTATGTTCTGATATGCCTTGACATGTGACAATATGATAGTTATATTGTTAGGCTATCCAAGCATGAATCAAAATAAGTTTTCAAGTAAAAGAACAAACTTAGAGTTTATAAATGGACTTTGATATACGTATATACCATGTGGATGCTCTGATCTTGCGAGCATGGTAGTATAGTTTAGAAATGCATGAATAACCTGTTAACTTGTGTTTATATGATTCGTAATGTAGCATGAGCATGTTGAACTCATTAGTGAATGTTACTAACTAGAATATAAGCTTTAAAACGTGGACTTTGACATGTTCTAAATTCTAATATTTTAACATGTCTAATAGTACGTGTAACATCACTAGTATATCATACATGTGAACACACTTGTTAGATGTAATGCAAGTTAATCAAACATGAGTTCGATTAAGTTACAAACAAGTAGCAATGCTAGAATCACGCATTCATGACATAGAAACATGTGAGCATGCCTACCAATAAAATATGTGACTACCTTATATGCCTAAGTGACAAGCGTGACAACTTATGTGAATCCATGGCGTTGTATGACCCTAAGTCATTAGAAATCGTGACTTAGAGTTATAACATGTATAAATTGAACTTAGAAAGGTTGTACAAACATGGAAGAACCCTTTAACATGTATATGAGTTGTGAAATATCACATGTTGATACTTAAATCCAATTTTGACGGTTAACTTATATTAATGCCATAATTTACTAAATGAAATATAATTGGTATTGATTATGGTCTTATGTGATAATAATGATATGAGAGTGTATATAAATCAAAAAGAGGAACGTTAAGGATAAAAGTATATTAGTCGAGACTTGTGAATTAATATAATACTATATATGGTATGACGGTGTAGCTAGGGTAAAACTTAGTTTATGTGTTGATTGTATATCCAAGGTAAGATATGATGCTGAAATATATGACTAATGGATATCATATATATACGTAACTATATTACGATAGGATTCAAAAGTGTTGATTAATTTTGTGGATAAACTATGCATAAGGCAAGTATCCGAACCCTACTTTTATTGAACAAGTATCCTATCCTTGTGTTTACTTTATTCGAGGAACGTTGTAAGCAAGTTCCTAACCTTACTCTTTATTGAGCGTTTATTAAGCTTGTGCTATTATTGTCGTACAAGTAAGCTTTTGAGATTGAAATTCAGATATTATGAATCATATACTTCATGAATAAGATAAAAGTCGATTTATATTCTTCGAACTTTAAATCTTGATATTGAACTTATAATTGTTGTGATCTATGCCATTTAATTCGGCTAGACTTATATTGTTGAAAGGCGACCCAAACTAATTGATTAGTGCGGGACCTTGTGTTTGACTGAGATGAACAACCTTCTTTGAAGGGAAATTTTATTTGTCGGGAGACCGACGTGGGCACACTTTAGTACGATTGAACGATATGCATACCGTAGGGTACTTTAGGCTGATCACCTGTTGTACTTGTTTTATTAGATTTTCAGTATATTAATGTTAATTCTAGTAGAAGTTCATAGTCCTTAGTGACTGCTCAGTATTCAGTTATCTTGAAATCTCAAATTGATTTAGTATTGAACCATATTGATATTATTCTGTCCTTAGCGATTGTTATTGAGAACTGCTGATATTCTTGCTATCCTTGAAATGTCATACCTTGCTATACCCTTTTGGGATTCGAGAACTATATTACTCACCCATATTGTATATTACTTGCTGGGCAATTTATGCTCATTCTTGCTTTCCCTAAAAATATTTTAAGTTAAGGCAGAGCAGTGCGGACCCTCGGGCACAGACAAGGGCAAGGGAAAGGCTACTGAGTAGCTTTATTTATGTAGAACTTTATGATTTGTAATAAGAACTTATGCTATTATTTATTAGTTAGGGTATGTTTAAGCTATGTAATCGATGTTTAAGTTATAAGACCTTGGGACGTGAATAAATTATATTAATTAAATGTAATCTATTCAATAGTAGTTGTGTATTATTCAGCTGTGCGATGTGACATTTAGTCGTAATATTATTATCATGATGTTAGATTATAGAACGTGACAAACCGAATTCGAGTGACCAAGTGGCGGTCCGAATTTGGGGGCGTCACAGGTTGGTATCAGAGCTGTAGTTATAAACCTTAGGAGCGAGTGTCCTTAGATTATAACTTAGGAGAACTTAGAAAGTTAGAAGGAGATAAAACTCATATAGAGTTTTCCTAGAGAGACTTAGTGTGTTATGAAATGTAACTTCATTCTATACAATGAACTTATGTTTTATTTAACATTCTAATGGAGTTGCTGTTTGTTTGTCTTGTGTTTGTGATTGTAGGATGGCAGACACATGGGTACATAGTAGAGTGGCAGAGGAGGAGCCCAGGGATATACATGTAGTATATGAGGCACCTCTAGAGGCTATACCAGTGCAGGATGTTGCACCGTTCGAGTCTGACGACGAGGATGAGATTGAGATAGAGTCCAATCCAAAGGAGGTGCCGATGGAGGATGAGCCAGTGGAGGACTCCTACGAGCCTAACCTAGAGGAGCATATGCTGGGAGAGTACGAGGAACATATTTTGGAGTTGGACTGCAGAGTCCAGGAGCTGGAGGTCGAGGCTCAGGAGAGAGAGTCCGAGTTCCAAAAGCTGAGGGACGAGGACCAACAGAGGAAGCTGGCCATGCACGAGCTAGAGGTAGAGATTGCTTACCGCAGGGAGGAAGGAATCCAGATGGGAACCTTATTCCACAGGTCGGTGGCGAGGAACGTAGATCTGACAGGGAAGCTGAAAGAAGTAGATCAGAGAGAATTGAGTGAGAAGACAGAGAAGGAAGCACTCCGTACTCAGCTAGAGTTGGAGGTTATGGATAGGATCCACTTCGAGGAGAAGTGGGAAGCAGCTAATGAGAGAGCTGACGACCTAGAGGATGAGGTCAGATGCAAGAAGAGGAAGATGAACAAGATGGGGTATGTGTTTCGTTCAGCTTTTGAGAGGGTGATTGATGGTGTGTACCACTACCCATCAGAACAGGGACAGACCCTACATACTTTGAGCCTAGAGTTGATGGTGTATATAGCACAGATCGAGTACAAGAGCGCCGTGGAGCGTGGGATGATGGGATGAGACCCTTAGACAGTCTAGTAGTAGTATTTACTTTATGTGATGTATATACTGTGTTGTAATCCCAACTTTTTGTGTAAAGAGTGGGACAGTGATGTAAACCCCGAGTAAGCTTTTGATAGAGGGGTAGTATGGTAGTATGTTAGTGTTCCCCGTCTTTTGTGATATTAGGGGATATATGTGATAACATTTATAGAAATATGCTAGGGAAAATCATGTAATGAAACGATTTGGCATATGAATATAAATGAAGCTTATTTTAGAAATGTGTTATAAAATTTTATGCCTTTAGTATTAAAAGAAATACTTAAGTAATATAACTGAGTAATAATAAAATGAAAATTTGTGATGCAGATAATGCCGCCCTGATGTAGATTGACTGCACCTGAGGAGTCAGTGAACAATGAGAGGGAACAAGTAGACCCGATCTAGAAGCTAGTAGATCTGTTAGGAGAGGCCCTTAGGGGAAGGAACAATGAACCCGTTCACCCCAATCTTCAAGGAGTACCAATCACAAACTTTAAGGACTTTAAGAGTGTAGGACCCCCAGAGTTCGATTGTACTACCGACCCAATCATTGCGCATACATGGGTTAAGGATATCGAGAAGGCCTTCACTATCGCTCGTGTGAGCGAAGACCAAAAGACTGTATTTGCTACATATATGATGAGAGGCGAAGCCAACTACTGGTGGGAGGCTAATCAACAAAGAGCTGGAGAAGGGATAATAGCTTGGGATAGATTCAAGACTCTATTTTTTGAGAACTACTTCCCGAAAAGCATGAAGAATAGGATGGAGGTGAAGTTCTTAGAACTGAAGCAAGGTGACATGACGGTGGCACAGTACGCGACTAAGTTTAACGAACTAGTGCGATTTGCGGAACACCAAGTTGGAGATGAGGAAAGAAAGGCGAGACGTTTTGAGCAAGGGCTAAAGCCGTGACTGTTCAATAAGGTATCAGTTCTTCAAATTGATTCTTTTGTGACATTGCTAGAGAAGGAGATCATTGCGGAAGGTGGCAGTGAGGCCTTAAGTCTGTACAACAAGGAGAAGAAAGGAAAGAATACTAGAGGAGAGAACCGTGCTGGAGGAAGCAGTAGTGGAGGAAGAAACTTGGGTAAAAGAAAATGGGAGAACAATAACAACAACAACAACAAAAACAACAACAATCAATCGGAAAATTTTCATGGAGGTTTTCAGAAGAGGACTGAGGGATGCCCAAAGCGTCGGAAGAATCATCAGAGTGAGTGCTGGAAGGGATGTGGCACTTGCTACAACTGCGGACAGGAAGGGCACATTCACCCAACTGCCCGAAGCCGAAAAAGATGCAAGGATGTTTTGCATGTGGCTCGACGGAGCACCGAATTAAGAACTGCCCCAAGAAGGGAAGTAGCAGAGGTAGCCAACAAGGGGGAAACAAACTGATGATCGGCGGACCGGCACAATCCAACCGCCCAACCGCTAGGACCTTTAACATGACCGTCCAGGGCGCAGTAGTTGCAAAGGACGTGGTGTCAGGTATAATCCCAATCAATGATATAAATGCTTATATGTTATTTGATTCGGGTGCCACCTGTTCTTTTGTATCTGAAGAATTTGCTAGTAAACTTAATTCACCCCGAGAATGATTAGAAAATTCCTTGAACATAGAAGTGGCGAATAAGGAAGTAATCCCTGTAGAATACGTTTATCGAAATTATCGCACAAACATTAGAGAACATGAACTGAGCGTAGACTTGATTCTTATTAGATTGGGAGAATTTGACGTAATACTGGGAATGGATTGGTTGTATAACCATGCTGCGATAATTGACTGTCAGAATAAATGTGTGAACCTTCAGACTCCGAGTAAGTCTAAGGTAGTGTTTTATGGTAGCTCATCGCTTAAGCAATCGTGTTGCTGTTACGATGATGCATGCCAAGAAATTGTTAAGGAAAGGATGTGTAGGTTATTTAGCTTACATTGTAAATACTCAAAAAAAGGGAGTAGAAATTAAAGATATATCCGTAGTGAATGAATTTCGAGATGTATTTTCGAACGATCTGCCTGGACTTCCGCCAGATAGAGAAATTGAATTCATAATAGACTTAGCACCGGGAACTGCACCAATTTCGAAAGCTCCATATCGTATGGCGCTAGTAGAAATGAAGGAATTAATGATACAACTGCAAGAGTTATTGGATAAGGGTTACGTACGACCAAGTGTGTCTCCTTGGGGAGCACCAGTGTTATTCGTTAAGAAAAAGTACGAATCGATGAGGCTCTATATCGATTATCGAGAATTGAATAGAGTAACGATCAAGAACAGATATCCGCTACCGAGGATAGATGACTTATTTGATCAACTGAAGGGAGCGAAGTGTTTTTCGAAGATAGACCTACGGACGGGTTATCATCAACTGAAGGTACGGGATGAAGACATACCAAAGACTGCGTTTCGAACCCGTTATGGACATTACGAGTTTTTGGTAATGTCATTTGGATTGACTAATGCTCTGGCAGCATTTATGGACCTGATGATCAAGCCATACTTGGATAAATTCGTGGTAGTTTTTATCGACGACATCTTGATCTACTCAAAGACAGAAGAAGAGCATGCAGAACATCTGAAGATAGTTCTGGAAACACTAAGGAAAGAGAAGCTGTATGCAAAATTTTCTAAGTGTGAATTTTGGATGGAGAAGGTTCAATTCTTAGGTCACGTGGCAAAAGTCGAGGCAGTAAATAATTGAGAGCAACCGAGAACACCAACAGAGGTGGGAAGTTTCTTAGGGTTAGCTGGGTACTATCGAAGATTCAAGATTTTTC
The DNA here is from genome assembly GCA_020205555.1 of Panax stipuleanatus. Classification (NCBI taxonomy): domain Eukaryota; kingdom Viridiplantae; phylum Streptophyta; class Magnoliopsida; order Apiales; family Araliaceae; genus Panax; species Panax stipuleanatus. Next base: position 125,089,968 of record CM035122.1, on the reverse strand, counting down.
TAAGATAGCAACCCCATTGACCAATCTGACAAGAAAGACGGTGAAATTTGTATGGACAGACAAATGCGAAGATAGTTTTCAAGAACTGAAAAAGAGATTGAGCGAGGCGCCTGTGTTATCACTACCAGATGATGCAGGAAATTTTGTGGTATATAGTGATGCATCGCACAAGGAACTTGGCTGTGTGCTCATGAAGCACGACAAGGTCATTGCGTATGCATCACAACAATTGAAGGATTACGAAAAACGATACCCTACTCACGACTTGGAGTTAGCGGCAGTAGTTTTTACGTTAAAGATATGGAGGCATTACTTATACGGAGAGAAATGTGAGATATACACGGACCATAAAAGTCTGAAATATATCTTCACACAGAAGGAGTTGAATATGCATCAGAGGAGGTGGTTAGAATTGATTAAAGACTATGACTGCGATATACTTTATCACCCGGGTAAGGCAAACGTAGTTGCCAACGCTCTAAGCAGGAAAGGAAGGGAGAAATTATTTCACTTGACGACTCAAGAGGAGTTGATAAGAGAGATGGAGAAAATGGAAATAGAGGTAAAAGGACCGAAAAGGTCTGAAGAGAAGTTATTTGTAATGGAAACTGGTCCAACCTTGTTGGATAGAGTAAAAGAAGCACAAGAGAAGGATGAAGAGTGCGAGAAGATCAGAAAGAGGATCGCAGAAAAGGGAGAAGAAAGATTCTGAATGGATAAAGACGGTATTTTGAAATTCGAAGGAAGTGTATGGGTACCAGCGGTAATCGAGTTGAGAGAATAAATTTTGCACGAGGAACACAATACGACGTATTCCGTTCATCCGGGAGGCACTAAGATGTACCGAGATTTGAGGCAACACTTTTGGTGGGCCAATCTAAAACGGGAAGTCGCAGAGTGCATTAGTAGATGTTTGACTTGTCAATGCGTTAAAGCAGAGCACCAGCGGCCGAGTGGTTTACTACAATTGTTGGAAATACTGGAGTGGAAATGGGAGGATATTATGATGGATTTTGTGGTAGGACTTCCAGTCACACAGAAGGGATATGATGCTATTTGGGTTATCGTGGATCGACTTACAAAGATCGCACATTTTTTATTGATCAAGATATGCTATAGTTTGAATCAGTTAGCAAGTCTATACGTAAAGGAGATTGTTTCACGACATGGAGTGCCAGTGTCAATTGTCTCTGATCGAAATTCGCGCTTCACGTCAAATTTTTGGAAGAGTTTGCAAGAGAGAATGGGAACGCAGTTGAGGTTGAGTACTGCTTATCATCCTCAGACAGACGAACAGAGTGAGCGAACAATACAAACGCTAGAGGACATGCTTAGAACTTGCGTGATGGACTTCAAGGAAAATTGGGACGACCACATACCCTTAGTAGAATTCGCATAAAATAATAGTTACTATGCGAGTATCGGCATGCCACCGTACGAAGCTCTTTACGAAAGAAAGTGCAAAACGCCATTATGTTGAGACGAAGTAGGAGAGCGACGAATACTCGGACCAGAGTTAGTACAACAAATCGCGGACGTGGTAACAGTGATAAGAGCCAGACTAGTAGCAGCTCAAGACCGCCAGAAAAAGTACGCAGATTTGCATCGGCAGGACCGAGACTTTAAAGTCGACAGTTTTGTATTCTTGAAGGTATCTCCATGGAAGGGAAAGATCCGTTTCGGCAAGAAAGGAAAGTTGAGTCCAAGATTCATAAGACCATTCGAGGTACTGAAACGAGTGGGCGAAGTGGCTTACAAAGTTGCATTACCACCCGAGTTGGAGCACATCCACAACGTGTTCCACATTTCCATGTTGCGACCGTATAAGGCCGACTACAAGCACGTGATTTCTTATGAGCCCACTCAAGTGGAGAAGAACCTAGCATATAAAGAAATTCCTGTCCAAATATTAGATAGGAAAGAGCAAACCTTGAGAAATAAAATTATTTCATCTGTAAAAGTACTTTGGCGTAACCATGATGTTGAGGAAGCTACGTGGGAATTAGAAGATAGGATGATGAGGGACTATCCCCATCTATTTGTGTAACCTTATAGCAATTTTGAGGACATAATTTTTATAAGGGGGGAGGATGTAATACCCGAGAATTTCCAAATATTATTAAGTGAATATATTAATAAAAATGAATATTTATGTGAATATAAATGATTATGTGTTGTGAGATGAGTTAACTCAATTATATCAAATTAAATTTATAATAATTGAGAAGAAAATGTGGAGTTTATGATAAGCTCAATGAATGCCTCGTGTGGCACAAATGATAAGAATTACGATGATTTAATTAAAAAAAGAATTAATGAGTGGATAATTAATTAATAATATATTATTAATTAATGGTTATTATGAGTAATAGCATATTAATGAATAAATAGTTAATTAATATCTGGGATTAATATTTGTTCTATTAATTATAAAATTATGTAATCGTATATTGTATAGTAACTGCAACTATATAATATAATGTATAATGTGATATTTTGACATAACTATGTAATATAGAAACTATATAATAAAAGGAAGTGAGTCACATGGTTGGACTTATGAGAATACATGTTGTATATACATTATACAATAGGGAACCAAACTATATTATAAAGTGTAGTGTGACACTTTAGTGAGAACATGCAATATGGAGACTATATCATATGAGTTACATACATGAACTTATGTGACCATGTAATAGATATAATGCATTAAAGTATACTATATGGAATATTAAATTAGAGTATGTGGATAATTAACATGTACTCCAATGAGTAACATAATTGAAATAATAATAATAATGAGATTTGTGATAATATAATATGTCACCATTCAATTAACTCATAATTTGATATTATTAAAATGTACATGGATTATATATCAATGTGTGTACATGTACCCCACTGTGCTACCATGTAATGTTGTTGTGACATTTTAGGTCCATGTATACCCTAAGTGAATATAAACTAAGGTATGCATATATGTACTAAGTATATAGTATATAGTATTCCATTTCCAATTGCAAGTGCTGAGTATTATTGTCCTATATTGAGTGTCCAATTGCTCTCCCATTTCCCATTCACGTGTAAACAACAAAGGCTAGAAGCTATCCCCTCTTCTTCTCCCAAGAAACCACTAACTCATCATTCATGGGGAGTGGCTCTCATGATGCCTATTACCAACTATCTCACCAACTAAACCTTGTCCAAAGAATTCTCTCATCTTCTATTGGGTTCAATCCTTAAGGTAATGGCTTGGCACGGTTATTCATCCCTCTATAAATTGGACTCATCTCTTCTTATTTAATGTTGTTAGAATTATTATCAAGTGTTGTAAAAGTGAGTTGAGAGAAAATTCTGAAATTGAGGGAAAGCTCTACCCAATTGAAAGCTCAAGAAGGTATAATGCTTAATTATATCTTGTAGTGTAGCATTTCCAATTCATAGAAATTGCATGATATTGTTGGAATTGATGTGTGATAAGGTACTAGCATAAGTTGTTAAGTATATCTATATGTTAGGAATGCAAAGTAGTAGTATGCAAGCATGCTAGCTAAATACATTATCAAGAATTGCTGAAGTTCTGTTGAAGCAGAACATTGTCTGGCCTGGAACCGGAGTGGCGCTGTCGCGCCACTCCCTAGTACAAGTGGCGCGCGGCCGTGCCCCTCTACAGAATCTATTAATGATTTTTGTTATGTCTTCTAATGTATTGAGCATGTTATGTTAGTTAAAATATGCATATAACTCACCTTAACATGTGGAATAAGGTTGCTATGTATATAGTAAGCCATGTTAGTTGTTTTAGTTGAGTATTTTGAAGGAAGCCTAAAGATTTGTAAACTAGATTGATAAACACAACTAGATTGATAAACACGGTGTAATACATGATCTGACCTTATGTGCAATTGTATTATGTTCTGATATGCCTTGACATGTGACAATATGATAGTTATATTGTTAGGCTATCCAAGCATGAATCAAAATAAGTTTTCAAGTAAAAGAACAAACTTTGAGTTTATAAATGGACTTTGATATACGTATATACCATGTGGATGTTCTGATCTTGCGAGCATGGTAGTATAGTTTAGAAATGCATGAATAACCTGTTAACTTGTGTTTATATGATTCGTAATGTAGCATGAGCATGTTAAACTCATTAGTGAACGTTACTAACTAGAATATAAGCTTTAAAACGTGGACTTTGACATGTTCTAAATTCTGATATTTTAACATGTCTAATAGTACGTGTAACATCACTAGTATATCATACATGTGAACACACTTGTTAGATGTAATGCAAGTTAATCAAACATGAGTTCGATTAAGTTACAAACAAGTAGCAATGCTAGAATTACGCATTCATGACATAGAAACATGTGAGCATGCCTACCAATGACTACCTTATATGCCTAAGTGACAAGCGTGACAACTTAAGTGAATCCATGGCGTTGTATGACCTTAAGTCATTAGAAATCGTGACTTAGAAATATAACATGTATAAATTGAACTTAGAAAGGTTGTACAAACATGGAAGAACCCTTTAACATGTATATGAGTTATGAAATATCACATGTTGATACTTGAATCCAATTTTGACAGTTAACTTATAACAATGCCATAACTTACTAAATGAAATATGATTGGTATTGATTATGGTCTTATGTGATAATAATGATATGAGAGTGTGTTTAAGTCAAAAAGAGGAACGTTAAGGATAAAAGTATAATAGTCGAGACTTGTGAATTAATATAATACTATATATGGTATGACGGTGTAGCTAGGATAAAACTTAGTTTATGTGTTGATTGTATATCCAAGGTAAGATATGATGCTGAAATATATGATTAATGGATATCATATATATACGTAACTATATTACGATAGGATTCGAAAGTGTTGATTAATTTCATGGATAAACTATGTGACACCCTCAAATCCGGGTACTTCAATTCCACAGGATTTGGTGTTCACTGTACAAATATCATCTATCTATCAACCCATAATAAATGCAAACCATGCAATAGATAGAAATAAATCCTCCCCTTATGGGGTTACAACATCTGAATAATAAATACAATCCTAGGTCATACTAACCTTAAACATCTGTGCGGAACATAAACAAATAAATAAGTCTTACACAACTTTAACATAAGTCTAAAACATAAACATATAAAAATAAACAACAAGTCTTCATCACTTGTTGACCATGCCCTTGCCTTTGCTAGTAGAAGGCTGGTCGGACCTTTCGTTCTTAATTGCAATGTTATTATTACGCAAGAGTGAGCACGATTGCCCACAAGTATAATAATACAACAATAATATAATAACATGCGAGTGAATCAAAGACATCTGAATAAAGAAACTTAATTTTTGACTCAAGAATGAATAACAGGAATCAAAAGAACGTCTGAGGGTCATAAGACGTTGAACTATGTCCTAGGTTGTAAAGTTTTATGCTTTAAACCTTTAACAGTCATAAGACTATAGACTCTACTTCTCGTACTTAGGGGGATCAGCTCCTAGTACCATATTGTGCACAATATCTCAACTCTAAAGCGTAAATAATCCCTTTTTACAGGGTTGTTCATCTCAGTTTTGACATCAGAGTCCGCACCAAAGGAAGTTTGGTTTGGATAAGTTCAATAAATATTCTAGAATTTAGAAAGTTTATCAACTATGGACTAGTCGAATCAATAAGGGTTCACTAGTCCTATAAGGTTTAACAATAACATCGATATTCAACTTGAATAATAAATCTCAAGAGTATACAATCGAATAAGTATTGTGTAACTGAATCATGCTTTTAAAAGAGTTACAATATCTAATATGAATTTCGAACTGGAACAATTAAGAACACGAGCTTACTTGATATAGAAACACAAGTCTAAGACTTAATAAATGAATAAATTAGAATTTAGGGAACTTGCTGAATCAATAAGTTAGGGATAGGATACTTGCCTCTTGCACAAGCTACAAATATAATTATAATTCACTTCCTCAACGTCCTACACATTATATTATGTATACGACATCGATTAGTTTTTATAACTACCATGTTTAACTGTTGAACTATTCACTTAAGTTCGACTTACAACTTGGTTTATAATATTACTCAATGGCTAACCACATAACATGAATTTAAACTCACAACATGCATATCACACATGTATAGCCCTTTAAACAATCATAATCAAGTTTTAATTACGATATTCAAGTTCGCACTTAGTTCGTTAACTTGAACCTTCACATTATCTTATACATGTCAATAACTTAGTTTATTAATCATGAACTTCAAATCATATAATATTCATGTATGTAACTTAGAACAACATCTTTTATTATCGAGAGCACTACACTTGTGTGCGTGCATGTCCGAAGCCCTCCGATTGCCTCCGAATATGCATCAGTCACAATAGATGACCATTTTTACCCATTTTAACGATTTCAAATTGAAAAACTTAAAAAATGAAAGTTGTAGGTCTACTCGTTATCTTTCCGAATCATCTTGAATCGCCTTAATCGGAGTTCGTATGAAAACGTTATGCTTATTTTACTACAGGAGGTCAAAATAGTCTCGGATACCAAAATAAAAGCTCCCGGACAGCCCCTATACCCGATGGGGTGGGCCTTTATGCCCATGAACACCCACTTGGGCGGGGCCCCCCTGCTGGTGCACTCCCTGGTTTGCGATTTTGACAGTTCGTTGGCCCAATTACTCCATAAATATAAATTAAACTCACACAACGATTTCTATGAAGTACGAACTTCATAGAAACATCATACAATGTTACTAACATGTTTTTAACATCTTAAATCATGCAATTACTTGAATCAAATCATTAAATTTCACCGTTCTTGGTGTTCTTGACGGTTTTGAAGAAAAACATAAAATTTGACGTCACGGATTCGTTATAACTCCGAATCCGTCCGTTCAAAGTTTGTTTTCTTTGTTTTAACATGTATTATCATAATCTACTGTCAAATTTAAGTTAAACAAATCATTCATGACATAAAAATTATACGTAAGGGCCGTATGGGCCATATATAGAACTTCTATACTCTGTAACTTTCGAAAACCCAATTCAAACAAAATTCTATGGTGTGATTACTGAAAGTTATGCATATATGGCATATAATATGATATTAACAATTAGTAACACCTATAAAGTTATATGATTAACAATCATCGACATAAAATATTTAATTTGCACGTAAGGCCATATATATAACTTTTCTACTCTGTGACTTTTGAATTCTAAATTAAAGCATACCTTCATGGATTTGATTGTTTTAAACATACATATGTTATAGAAAGTATGTTATGAAATCAATTAACACGTATATGATCATAACTCAAGTAATTAACACCAATTTTATTCACAGAGAACTCAAGTTGGTTTTTTCATGGAAGAAATATATATATTCGTAAATATAAAGGTTGAATCAAGAGGTTACCCTTGCTAACTCTGTGAAGATGATGTACTTTAATTCTTCAATTTCTATTTTCCTCACAATTTCTTTCTCAGATTCTCTCTATCCTTTCTCTGATGAAAATAATAGTAATACGCATATGATATAAGATATAAGCTATAAGGTCTAATATGCATATACGTATATAATAGTAGTGGAGTCATGGGTCGTCAGTTAATCCTATAATGGGTTAACTGACCCCAACCCCCAATAAGGCTTTGTTTGTTTGTCCCTTATTCCTCCTTTTCATTTAATTTAATTAAAGCTTTTATTATATAGTTAATTAGTGTCACACCCAATTTAATCAAATAATGTTATTTACATCAATTAAATAAAAATAGCATAAATCCACATTAAATCACCTAGTCACATAATTAAAATTCTTATTTATTAATTATGTCAAATTATTAATTCTCTAATTAATTATTAAATTAAATAGAATAACATTATGCTTATTAATTAATATATTAAATCAATTAAGCTCAATTAAATGCATCATTGAATATAAAATTTTTTTTCACATTAATTTAATCAATGCAACACATATAATTAAATTAATCTACCACAAATTCATCAATTAATTAGTTAATTCAATAATTAAATCATCAAAAAATATTTATTTAATTCAATAAATATTCAAATTAAATTACAAAATCTCGTTCTTCACATCTTTCCCCATTTAAAAGGATTCTGTTCCCAGAATCACGGTTCAATTAAAATTTTGTCCCATTATATTCTCCCCCCTTATAAAGATTCTGTCCCCAGAATCGCTACACATAATTTAAGTAAATAAATGCGGGTAATTCTTCATCATATGCTCTTCGAGTTTCCACGTAGTTTCTTCAGCATTGTGGTTCCTCCAAATTACCTTAACAGAAGGTATAACTTTGTTTCTGAGGGCTTGTTCTTTCCTGTCAACGATCTGAACATGAATTTCTTCATAAGATAAGTCTTTCTCAAAATGTAGGGGTTCATATTCAATCACATGCTTGTAATCGGGTTTGTAGGGGCATAAAACTGAAACATGAAAGACGTTCTGGATATTCTCTAGCGCCGGAGGTAAGGCTACCTCATACGCAACTTCTCCAATCCTTCGCAGTACCTCGAAGGGTCAATGAACCTCGGGCTCAATTTTCCCTTCTTACCGAATCTGATCTTTCCCTTCAAGGGAGAGACTTTCAAAAATACAAAGCTACCCGAATCAAACTCAACATTTTTACGATGTGGATCGACGTATTTCTTTTGCCTATCCTGAGCTGCTGCCAGTCTTGTTCTGATTATCCTGACTATCTCTGCTGTCTGCTGTACTAGTTCTGGACCTAGTAGTTGTCTCTCTCCAACTTCAGCCTAGTATAGCGGGGTTCTGCATTTTCTTCCGTATAACGCTTTGTAAGGCGGCATGCCAATACTAGCGTGGTAACTGTTGTTGTAACTGAATTCCACAAGCGGTAGGTGGTCATCCCAGTTGCCTTTGAAATTCATAATGCATGCTCTCAGCATATCTTCCAATGTCTGGATCGTTCTTTCGCTCTGCCCGTCTGTCTGTGGGTGATAAGCCGTACTCATTCTCAACTGTGTCCCCATGCAATCTTGTAGTCGTTTCCAGAAGTTCGATGTGAAATGCGGATCTCTGTTGGAAACTATTGACACCGGAACTCCGTGCCTCGAAACAATCTCTTTCATATATAGCCTTGCCAACTGGTCTAAGTTGAATCTGATTTTGATAGAAAAGAAGTGTGCAAATTTCGTCAGTCGGTCAACGATAACCCATACTGCGTCGTAGCCTTTCTGAGTCGTCGGAAGGCCAACCACGAAATCCATCGTAATGTGTTTCCATTTTCATTCTGGGATTTCCAGGGGTTGTAGCAAACCACTCGGCCTCTGATGTTCTGCTTTTACTTTCTGACAGGTCAGACACTTTGCAGCATACTCAGCAACATCTCGTTTCAAATTCGGCCACCAGAAATGTTGTCGAAGATCCTGGTACATCTTGGTACTACCGGGGTGAATCGAATACCGTGAGCTATGAGCCTCGCTCAAAATGTCCTCCTTAATCTCTGGCACTAACAGTACCCACACTCTGTTCTCAAATCTCAGTAGTCCCTCAATGTCTATCTTGAATCTTGGTTCGGTTCCTTAGATATCTTCTTCTTCACCTTCTCACATTCTTCATCCAGAAGTTGAGCTTCCTTAACTTTATCCAATAGGGTTGTACCGGCTTGCATCTGAAACAACTTCTCATCAGTCTCCATTGGATACTTCACTTCCAATTCCAGCTTTTCCATTGCTGAAATTAGGTCCTTCTGAGCAGTTAACATCATCAATTTCTCCCGACCCTTTTTGCTTAAGGCGTCGGCAACCACATTAGCCCTTACCGGATGGTATAAGATTTCACAGTCATAGTCATTAATTAACTCCAGCCACCTTCTCTGGCGCATATTCAAGTCCTTCTGTGTAAAAATATACTTCAGACTCTTGTGGTTTGTATATATTTCACACTTCTCCCCATAGAGATAGTGTCTCCAAATTTTCAAAGCAAATACCACTGCAGCTAACTCCAAGTCATGGGTCGGATACCCCTTCTCATAGTCTTTCAATTGTCGTGACGCATACACAATGACCCTGTCGTTTTTCATAAGCACACAACCAAGTCATTTATTCTACGCATCACTATAAATCATAAAATTTCTTGTATCATCCGGAAGGGATAACACAGGTGCTGAACTCAACCTCCTCTTAAGCTCTTGAAAGCTTTCCTCACACTTCTCCGTCCAAACGAATTTCACCGATTTTCTAGTCAAATTCATCAGCGGAGTTGCGATCTTGGAAAAGTCCTGAATGAATCTTCTATAATAACCCGCCAATCCAAGAAAACTCCTTACTTCCGACGGTGTTTTCGGCAGTTCCCAGTTCATCACAGCTTCGACTTTAGAGGGATCTACCGAAATTCCATCCTTGTCGATCACATGTCCAAGAAATTACACTCTTTCAATCCAGAATTCATATTTCAAAAATTTGGTGTACACCTTCTCTCTTCTCAAAGCCTCTAATGTTAACTTCAGATGTTCTACATGTTCTTTCTTGGTCTTTGAGTATACCAAAATGTCGTCGATAAAGACCACCACGAATTTGTCCAAAAACGGCTTGAACACTCCATTCATTAAGCCCATGAATGCTGCAGGAGCATTCGTTAGACCAAATGACATTACCAAAAATTCGTAGTGACCATATCAAGTCCTAAATGCTATCTTCGGAACATCCTCTGACCTCACCTTCAGCTGATGATAGCCACTTCTTAAGTCTATCTTTGAAAAGTACCTTGCTCCCTTCAATTGGTCAAACAGATCGTCGATCCTCGATAATGGATATCTATTCTTAATTATGACCTTATTCAGTTCTCTGTAGTCGATGCAAAGCCGCATCGTCCCGTCCTTCTTATTCACAAACAACACCGGCGATCCCCACGGTGATACCCTTGGCTGGATGTACTTCTTGTCCAGTAACTCTTGTAGTTGTATCATTAACTCTTTCATCTCTACCAGAGCCATCCGGTACAGTGCCTTCGCTATTGGGGCCGTCCCTGGCGCCAAATCGATCACAAACTCAACCTCTCTGTCTGGCGGAAGTCCTGGTAGATCGTCCGAAAATACGTCTATGAAGTCCCTTACGACTGGTATATCTTCCACTTTCGAGTTTTCTTTACGACTATCGACTATGTAGGCTAAATATCCTACACAGCCTTGTCTTAACAACTTCCTGGCCTGCATCATTGTCAGACAACTCGCTTGTCTAGGCAATTTGTTGCCATAAAACACAACCTTTGACGGGGTCATAAGGTTGATACACTTCCTCTAGCAATCAATTACAGCCCCATAATTGACTAGCCAATCCATTCCCAGAATAACATCGAATTCTCCAAGCCTAATCGGGATAAGATCTACGTTCATAATGTTACCCTTAATATCCACCCTATAGTTCTTGTGTACATACTTAACAGGGATCATTTCTCTATTCGCAATTTCTATGTTCATGGGGTATTCTAACTGGTCCATAGGAAGTTCTAAGTTCTTAGCAAAGTCATCGGATATAAATGAACAAGTAGCACCCGAATCAAATAGTACATCAGCATTAACTTTATTGATCAGAATGATACCTGACACCACACCGCGAGACTGCACAGCATCCTGCACTGTTATGGTGAAGGTTCTGGCGGTTGGTCGGTTGGTTGCGATTGGTCCCGTGATAGTTAAAGCACTTCCACCGCTGTTTCCCCTGTTCCCTCCTGATCCTACCCCTCCAGATCCCTTCTTGGGACAGTCCCTTGCCAGATGGTCCTTTGAGCCGTAAGTGAAGCAAGCGCCCTTCTTTGGGTTCGGACAGTTAGGTGCTATGTGGCCTTCCTGACCACAATTGTAGCATACTCATTTTCCCTTCATACAGACCCCCAGGTGAGCTTTTCCGCAGGTCGAACAAGCTTCAATTCTCTTCTTCTGACTTCCTTGCTGATTTCCAGTTGATGAGTTGTCGGTCCACCTCCTCTTCTGATTGTTACTTCCCCCTGTGTTGCTACCACTAGCCTTGTTAACTCCTTTATTTTCACTCTTCTTCTTTTTCTGATCTTGGTTATATTTTGTAACAGCGTCACTCCCGCCTTCAGCGAGAATGGCCTTCTCCAACACCCCAGCAAAAGTGTTCAATTGGAACATTGACACTTTTCTATACAGCTAGGGCTTCAGGCCCTGCTCAAACCTCCTTGCCTTCCTCTGATAAGTGTGCACTTGATACGTGACAAACCTAGCCAACTCATTGAATTTTGCTACATATTCTGGTACAGACATATTCCCCTATTTCAGCTCTAGAAACTGGACCTCCATTTAATTCTACAAGCTGGTCGGAAAGTACATCTTGAAGAACATCTCCTTGAACCTCTCCCAGGTAATCACACCTTCTCCTCCCCGGACCTTATTCGCTTGCCACCAATAGCTAGCCTCGAATTTCAGCATGAACGTTGCATAGGCGGTTTTCTGATCTTCTCGGACTCTGGCGATGTCGAATACTTTCTCCATCTCTATAACCCAGGTTTGAGCTTCTATCGGGTTCATGGTGCCTTTAAACTCTGGCGGTCCCACTGCCTTGAAGTCCTTGAACGTTGTGTTCAGTGGAGCTTGAGGTTGGTTGTTAAGCGCTCCAGCAAGTAAGTTCACCAACTGCTCAATGGGGTTAGCATTGGCGTCGTCGTTGTTGTTCGTTGACCCTTCTTGGGCATATTGACGGTTAGGTCGTCTCCTTGGCGACATTTTTCTGTTAAGAAATATGCTTATTAGATCTTTATTCAATTTTCTAAAGATCCAAGGCTTAACTTAAACATTTAGACACAATCAGTCAACACATTATCTCAAATAAACTCTGATATTTTATTAAATCAAAAGTTTTAACATAACACGATAGCATCATTGCTATTTACATCAACTATCCCGAGATAAAGAATCTAAATGTTTTAAAACATAAAATATTCCTCTGTTTATAACACATTGGAATTTACATTATTAACTACCAGATAGGTTTCACAAAATCAAATGCTCCTATCACTGCCTATTAAGGCGACGATCAGCTTTGCCATGCTCTTCTTCCATAATTCGGGACACCATCCTGCGATCTAGTATGTATGACGATAGTCCTTCGAACTGAATTGGGTACCTCATAACCCGATCTTGGGCTTCATCAATTGCATAATGAAGTGTAGAGTACGTCTCCTCAAGCTTGGCCTTCTTCTCCCGACAGTTGTCTTCTGCGAGATCTGCTCGTCGTGATTTCCTTACCCTAGGCCTCCTCTACTATAGCCAGCCTTGTTGATTTCTCTTTCAGTTCATTCTTCAACTCCTCTATTTTCTCTGACTTTTGCTCGGTTTGGCCTTCCTCGTGAACCAAATCCCACTCTACATTTCCCGGATGTGTGTGAAGAGCCTCAACCTCTCCATCCCTCTGCTCGATGGTAGACTATTGAGTAACTGATCGTTCCCTCAGCTCCTGAACAGTCTCCCTCAGCTCTTGAACAGAATCACGTAACTCTATGTTACGGTCATACAGCTCGTCATACATCTCGGCATTGATAGAGCTCGGTAGGAACTCTTCAGGGTTTTCCTCCTCCTCTTCGGCTGCTTCAGCCTGAACCTCAATCTCCTCAGGGTCTTCCTCAGAGTCCTTCTCTGAATCAGACACCGGCACATACTCCTGACCAATGATTGTAATCAAGGGTGATGGCTCTCGTCGGACTAACTGCTCCCAGACTACGTGGATATCTTGGGGCTCTTCCTCTCTAGCCTCTAGGGGTACAAGGTCCCTGGACTGACTAGGTTCTCCAGCATCTGTAATCCTGATAAGTAGAATTTTAAGTCTTAGTTATTACGTGATGCTAATCAGTACTCAAGTATATAAGTAGAAGCATATAGCACATAAGATAAGTTATTATCTTTCTTAGAACTCGATAAGAGTTATCATTACTATGTTCTCGATCTCTGAAAGGCTATTATCCTAAGGTTTTTCCCCACCTAAGGTTCATAACCTATAGCTCTGATACCAACCGGTGACACCCCCAAATCCGGGTACTTCAATTCCACGGGATTTGGTGTTCACTGTACAAATATCATCTATCTATCTACCTATAATAAATGCAAACCATGCAATAAATAAAAATAAATCCTCCCCTTATGGGGTTACAACATCTGAATAATAAATACAATCCCAGGTCATACTAACCTTAAACATCTGTGCGGAACATAAACAAATAAATAAGTCGTACATAACTTTAACATAAGTCTGAAACATAAACATATAAAAATAAACAACAAGTCTTCATCACTTGTTGACCTTGCCCTTGCCTTTGCTAGTAGAAGGCTCGTCGGACCTTTCGTTCTTAACTGCAATGTTATTATTACGCAAGAGCGAGCATGATTGCCCACAAGTATAATAATACAACAACAATATAATAACATGCGAGTGAATCAAAGACATCTGAATAAAGAAACTCAACTTTTGGCTCAAGAATGAATAACAGGAATCAAAAGAACGTCTAAGGGTTATAAGACCTTGAACTATGTCCTAGGTTGTAAAGTTTTTATGCTTTAAACCTTTAACAGTCATAAGACTATGGACTCTACTTCTCGTACTTAGGGGGATCAGCCCTTAGTACTATACTGTGCACAATATCTCAACGCTAAAGCATAAATAATCCCCTTTTACATGGTTGTTCATCTCAATTTTGACATCAGAGTCCACACCAAAGGAAGTTTGGATTGGATAAGCTCAATAAGTATTCTAGAATTTAGAACGTTCATCAACTATGGACTAGTCGAATCAATAAGGGTTCACTAGTCCTATAAGGTTCAACAATAACATCGATATTCAACTTGAATAATAAATCTCAAGAGTATACAATCGAATAAGTATTGTATAACTGAATCATGCTTTTAAAAGAGTTACAATATCTAATATGAATTTTGAACTGGAATAATTAAGAACTTTAGCTTACTCGATATAAAAACACAAGTCTAAGACTTAATAAATGAATAAATTAGAATTTAGGAAACTTGCTAAATCAATAAGTTAGGGATAGGATACTTGCCTCTTGCACAAGCTACAAATATAATTACAATTCACTTCCTCAACGAACACATTACATTATGTATACGACATCGATTAGTTTTCATAACTACCATGTTTAACTATTGAACTATTCACTTAAGTTCGACTTACAACTTGGTTTATAATATTACTCAATGGCTAACCACATAACATGAATGTAAACTCACAACATGCATATCACACATGTATAGCCCTTTAAACAATCATAATCAAGTTTTACAATTACGATATTCAAGTCCGCACTTAGTTCGTTAACTTGAACCTTCACATTATCTTATACATGTCAATAACTTAGTTTATTAATCATGAACTTCAAATCATATAATATTCATGTATGTAACTTAGAACAACATCTTTTATTATCGAGAGCACTACACTTGTGTGCGTGCATGTCCGAAGCCCTCCGATTGCCTCCGAATATGCATCAGTCACATAGATGACCATTTTTACCCATTTTAACGATTTCAAATTGAAAAACTTAAAAAATAAAAGTTGTAGGTCTACTCGTTATCTTTCCGAATCATCTTGAATCGCCATTATCGGAGTTTGTATGAAAAAGTTATATTTATTTTACTACAGAAGGTCAAAACAGTCTCCGAAAACCAAAAAAAGCTCCAGGACAGCCCCTATACCAGCTGGGGTGGGTCTTTATGCCCGTGAACATCTGCTGGGGCGGGGCCTCCTACTGCTGCACTCCCTGGTTCGCGATTTTCACAGTTCGTTGCCCCAATTACTCCAATTAAATGCAAATTAAACTCACACAACGATTTCTATGAAGTACGAACTTCATAGAAACATCATACAATATTACTAACATGTTTTTAACATCTTAAATCATGCAATTACTCGAATCAAATCATTAAATTTCATTATTCTTGGTGTTCTTGACGGTTTTGAAGAAAAACATGAAATTTGACGTCACGAATTCGTTAGAACAGTGAAACATGAAATTTCACTGTTCTTGGTGTTCTTGACGGTTTTCAAGAAAAACATGAAATTTGACGTCACTTGAGAAATTCCTATTGATAGGCAAGTAAAACTCTATTAGGTATTTCTCAACGAGCCACGTTCAGTGAACTTATTCTCCAATAAGCACCTACATACTTGCTTTAGTGTCTCCACACAAATGATCATGAGATCGACAATCCTCATCCAATGAGCGAGCAACGTATGTACCAATCTATCCGGATTCACTAATCCCCTTTTAAGTAATCTAACGATTGGGAACTATTTTTAAGCTATCTAAAAATTTAGATATCATTAGCATGATCATCATCATGATTCTAAAAGCATTGCTTAAAACTATAGGTTTATCACATTTTATTATAACAGCATCATGTAGAAAATTAAACGCCATTAATTAAATAACTCTTTTATTAATAAATGAATAAGAATGTTATAAAGTATATGCATTATCATCAAACATGATTGGCTTGTGTGCATACTACTTTCAATACTTTATATGATTAAATCAATAATTGACACGACACAGTTATTCATATTATTATTTGCATTATTGACAATGTTTAAAAAGTTTTATCTAGGAAAGAGGTTAGGTTATTTAATTACGAGCCAATAAGAAGAAATCCTTATCGGAAAGACCCCTCTTTCCTAGGAACGATCTGGTTGTCAATATTGTGAATTATAATATTAATGATGAATAATTGTTAAAAAAGTAAAAATATGTTGATAAGTGAATTGTGGTAAATATTTATTCAATTTTTGATATAATTAGAGGGTTTTGTCATGAGGTGTTTGTTGTAAGTTTGACTTATTATTCTGTGGGGAGATGTGCTAATTTTATGGACCGTCGGTTGAAGTTTTAATAGTAAATCAATATGGACCGCCGGATTAAAGTTTTAATAGTAAATCAATCTGGACCATCCATGAAACAGTTACTATTTAGTTCATTCTCCTATAAATAGAAGCTCATTTCTTCATTCTTTCTCACCAATTCACTAAACTATAAAGAGAGAATAAGAGAGAAAGAAGAAGAGTATTCTGCTACTACACTATTGCAGTATCCAATCTCTTACTAAGGTAAGGGGTATTATTTCTTTCGTATTCGTAAAGAATGTTATTCTTTCAATACTTATAAGGGTTGTCATTCTATTCTTTATTAAGCTGTGGGAATAACCTGTCTACGCGGATTATTGCATGCATGATGAATAACCCTTCGTATTCATTCTTTATTAAGATGTGGGAATAACCTGTCTATGTGGACTACCGTATGCCTGGTGAATAACCCTTCGTATTCATTTTTTTATTAAAGTTGTGGAAATGATCTGTTTAAGCTGATTACCGCATGACGGGTGAAAATCCATTTGCAGTTTCGTATATTATTTCATTTCATATTCCTAAATCTAAACTTACTATGGTAAGTATTGCTTCTATAATTCCTGAAATGATTAGAAAATCTTTAAGGTTTGCGCTTCATCTATTATCATTTCACTTGAATATTGGTTTGAACTTTCTTTATGAAATTTTAATCTTTTCATGTCAGAATACTATTCATTCAGGTTACTATTCATGTCGGGGTACTATTCACAACAAAATTGATTTCTTTTGATGTCCAAATTATCTTTTATTCATACCAGAGTACTATTCATCTGGAGTACTAGTCATACCGAAGTACTATTCATCTGGGGTACTATTCATGTCAGAGTACTATTCACGACAAAATTTAGTTTTTTTTCTTTGTTCAAATTATCTTTTATAAAACTTATTCTTGAAGTTGAATCTATGTTTTTATCTTCATGTTGATAATTTGGACATTATTGAACTCTGGATAAATTGAATTATAAATATCTAATATTTGTCCTTGATCTCATTTGATTCATTCTTTATATCATTGTCATAATCCTCAAACTTAAATTATGGTTAAAGTTATCTTTGACCCGTAGTGCAAAGATGAACTGTTGATTGATGAATATCTTTAGCCTTTGTGGCAAAGATGAAATGTTGATTGGTATAATCATGACAATTGATTTTAAAGTTGTATATCTTTGGCCCATAGTGCAAAGATAGACTGTTGATGGGCATGACCATTGGTTTTACAGTTGTATGTCTTTGGCCCGTAGTGCAAAGATGGACTGTTGTTTGACATGATCACGACCATTGATATTACAGTTGAATATCTTTGGCTCGTAGTGCAAAGATAGACAATTGATTGGTATGCTTATGACTATTGATGTTACGTTTGAAGGTCTTTGGTGTAGAGTGTCAAGACGATATGATTAGTAAGTGTCTTTAGCTAGCCTTTGTGGCAAGGACATTGAGTGAAAGTTATATTAAGTATTTATGGCAAGGAGAAACTATTTATTTACATGATTATAAACATTAATTGTGAATTAATATAACAATAATCTTTGGTGTTACAGGTAAATACAGGTGATAAAAATTATCGTCGTCCTGGGTGCGAAGAGGAATTTATCAACATAATTATGATCATGAACTATCTACATGAATGTGGGCATGAACAATTAATTGATATTACAGGGATAAAATATTGTTGGTGGAATTTTAACATGGAGAAGATAATAGACATTATGATCTATTTGACTCTTCTAATGGATTATTCGTTCCGCTGCAGTGGTTGATCTAAAACTTGTTGTGTATTATATTCTGTCAGATTTTCACTGTTGAAGACTAAGGAATAATTCATTCTTTATTATCTTAGTCATGATATTCTTTACTGGGCTAGTTGAGCTCACCCTTTTCCTTTTGGTTTCATTTATTTTCTCAGGAAATGAGAGTGAAGCTGGGACTAGTCGGGGGGTGAAGAAATAATCCAAGTTAGTAATCATAATGTTCGAGTTAGTGGTTGTTATCATCAAATTATAAGATAGGATGGCAAACTGATAGGTGCCATTGTGAGGTGCTATCCAAGGTTAGGATATGAGTCACAGTTGAAAGAGTGTGTTGCCACTATCATACAAGATGTCTAACCACATACAAATTAGTGTTATCATAAGATATGGTTGTGTACATCTACTTGCCGATTATATCTATGAGCACTACCTATATAATCTTGGAGTATGGTTGGAATATAATCCTCAGTCTGAGACAATGGAGATAATTATATGGCAAGAAGATACCCATCATTGGAATGAACATGCTAGTAATCTTCTCGTTCTTCTTTGGGGGTCTATTGGGTCAACCAAGGTTAATTCTCAAGTCCTATAATATCTGTTATAACTTAGAAGCATGGCCTCCCATGTACGAAGGTTTCTTTGAGCATTTTCCAAAGATTTTAATTTCTAAAACAGTTATTGACTGTACCTTTATGTAAAATGCTATTGGTTTGGAGTGTGAGTACTGTTGTTATTATATTTGTATTGAAGCCCATGGTTTATGTGTGGTCATATTTTGTACAACAGAACAATAGTTATAAATAGGAAGTTTGTATTTGAATTCTGTACCATGTATTTTGGCGACTCAAAATGGGTTGTGTGAACCTATTTTGGGGGCTTCACACACAATGCATCTAACAATTTTAGAGACCAGTATTTTCTATTGGAACTCATCGTTTTTTCCAGGATTTGTTTTATTTTCCTATTCGAGACTTCTGCCTGACCACTTGTTTGAGGGTGATATGGTGTTGAAAGCTTGTGGGTGATGGAATACTTTTTCAGCAAGGATGCAAATGGCTGATTACGAAATATTTTTCTTGATCCCTTATTTTGGCCCCGGGGTACCAAAGCGAGAGAAAATGTTCTCTTTCAGAAATTTGACAACAACCTTGTTGTCAATGGTCTTAGTTGGTATAGCTTCTACCCACTTAGACACGTAATCCACGACAAGTAAAATGTACAAATTTCCAAAAGAATTTGGAAATGGGCCCATGAAATCTATTCCCCACACATCAAATAATTCAATGACCAGAATTGGTTGCATTGGCATCATATTCTTTTCAGTGATTCTCGCTAATTGTTGACACCTATTGCAACTGGCATAAAATTTTGTGGCATTTGTGACACCCCCAAATCCGGGTAACTCAACTCCATAGAATTTGGTGTTCACTGTTCAATAATAACATATATATTTACCCATAAATAAAGAAACTCATAAATAAATAGAAATCCTCCCCTTAAGGGGTTACAACATCTGATCGAATAAATCCCAGGTTAACTAACCTTAAACATCAATGCGGAAACATAAATAAATAATTAAGTCTTAAACATAATATCATAAGTCTTCAAACAAAACATTCTCAATAAAATAAACAAGTCTTCATCACTTGTTAGCTTTGCCCTTTCCCTTACTAGTGGATGGCTCATCGGTTCTTTCAATCTTAGCTGCAATGTTATTATGCAAGAGTGAGCAACGATTGCCCACAAGTATAACAATATAATAACAATAATAACATGCGAGAAATTAATGAGTTCTGAATAATGGAAAGCTCGGCTTTTGAATCAAGAAATGAATACAAGAATCAAAAGTATATCTGAGGGTTATAAGACCAAGAACTATGTCCCAGGTTATCAAGTATTTCTACTTTAAACCTTTAATAGTCATAAGACTATATGAACTCTACTTCTCGTACTTAGGAGGATCAGCCCTTAGTACCATGTATGTGCACATCATCTCAACGCTTACGCTTAAATAATCCCCTCTAAAGGATTGTTCATCTCAGATTGACATCAGAGTCCGTACCAAAGAAAGTTTGGTTTGGATAAATTCAATAATAGTTCTAGAATTTAGAACGTTCATCAACTATGGACTAGTCGAATCAATAAGGGTTCGCTAGTCTTTCAAGGTTCAACAATAAAATGATACTCAAATTAAATAATGAATATGAAAGATATAAAATTAAATAAACATTGTATAAACGAAGTATAACTTCAAAAGAATTAAGATATCTCATATGGAATCTTTAACTTGAATAAACAAGGGGAAGAACTTGCTTAATGAAAGAATAGATAAACTTGCTCAATTTAAGTTGAGTTAATAAACTTGCGTAACGTAAAAGTAAGGTTTAGAAACTTGCGTAATCGTAATCGTAATCGAGATAGGGTAAGAAAACTTGCATAACGATAATAAGTTAGGGATAGAACACTTGACTCGTGCGTAAGCTACAATTACAATTCACGTTCCTCAATTAATCCTACATACCATTATATTCACAATACCAATTAATTCTAAGTCTGATCAAATCACAAATATCATTTCTTGAACACGTTATTAGACTTCACGAATAACGAGTTTAAAACACGTATTTAACTTATCAATTAATAACGTAAATCATCATTGAGAAGTTAATAATTTGTTTTAACATCTCAATATATAATTAACATGTTATCATGTTCATTACATTAGGTTTTAAAATATATTTATGATTTTTGAACAATTAAATAAAATTCTTTGGGCCATTCTGCTAGCCGGCGCTGCAGCGCTCAGTTTGCACTGGGGAACGGCGCTGCGGCGCCGAGCCTACGACAGCAATCCCTTGGCCTGGCGTTACAACGCTGGGTTCTTTCTCAGAACTGGTGCTGCGGCGTAGTGACTACGTCTGCCAACACTGGCTTGGCGCTACAGCGCCCAATTTTCTTCACAGAACCGGCGCTGCGCCGCCGCGATGCAGTGAAGTCTGACAGTTCGCGAAGAACACAGAGAAAAGTCAAATAATGCCAAAATTAAGCTTAAACAACAATATTAATGTTACCCATACATTCTGAACTTAACAGAAACATTTAATAATCTTCTTAGCATGCTTTTAACAACTTAAAGCACAAAAACAATAAAATTAGAACACATAATTTTCATATTCTTGATATATTTCATAGTTTTGACAATTTTTAAGAAATCATGCATAATCATATAAGCCATTATCATTATCATAGTTTTGATATAATTTTCGTTCTCTTCGTTTTTACATGCATAATCATAATCAATCATCAATTTTCAGTTTAATATACAATTAAAGTGTGAATTTTTGTACATATAAGCCACATTCATATGTTCTTACTCTGTAACTTATAAAACTCCAATTAAACATGATTACATGAATTTGATTACTCTAAAACAGATATAATTCACATACGATTGGGTTATGCATGCTAATAAACGCCCAACATCAAGTAATAAACAATAAACTCATGAAATTCAATTATCAGATAACTCAGAATTGACTTTAATGAAGAAAATATAATAACGTAGAGTATAAAGCTTGGGTTGAAGAAATTACCCTTGCTACTTTGTTAAGATTGTTAGAAATCTCCTTTAATACTCCAAATTCCTTCTTCAAACAATTCTTCTTTCAATTTTCTCTCTTTTTCTCTCCGAAACTCTCTCTGATATGATATAAGATATATGAATGAAGCTTGATATAACTTCACATAAATAATAACCGGTGGAACATGGTAAGCGGTTAAGCGCATCAGGCCTTAACTGCTCCCATGTTCTTAAGGCCATGTTTGGTTGTGCAAAAAGGCTCCTTTCCCATTATTTTAATTAAATATTTATTATATAGTTTATTGTCACACTTTAATTAATCAAATAATATCATTTAAATTCAATTAATAAAAGATAATATTACATATTAAATAATATCATCACATAATTAAAATTATCATTTATTAATTATGACAAATCATTAAATATATAATTAATTATTAAATTAATTAGAATAATATTATAATTATTAAACAATTTATTTAATTAAATAAACTAAATTAAATTCAAACTTTGAACTATAAAATTTTTCCAAGTTAATTTAATCAATGTAACACATATAATTAAGTTAATTTACCACAATTCCATCAAATATTTATTTAACTCAATAAATAAATTAACAAAAATATTTATTTAATTTAATAAATATTTAAAATAATTACAAAATTCTCGTTCATCACATCTTTCCCCCTTAAAAGGATTATGTCCTCAGAATCACGATTCAATAAATTTGTCCCATTACATTCTCCTCCCTTACAAAGATTTTGTCTCCAGAATCTCTTACACATAGATTAAGCAAATAAATGTGGGTAAGTTTTCATCATGTGTTCTTCGAGTTCCCACGTAGCTTCTACAGCATTATGGTTCCTCCAAATTACCTTAACAGAAGGTATCACTTTGTTTCTTAGAACTTGCTCTTTACTATCAATAATTTGAACAAGAACTTCTTCATAGGATAAGTCTTTCTCAATTTGTAGGGATTCATATTCTATGACATGCTTGTAATCAGGTTTATACGATCGTAACACTGAAACATGAAAAATATTGTGGATGTGCTCTAACGCCGGAGGTAAGGCTACCTCATACACAACTTCTCTAATTCTTCGCAGCACCTCAAAGGGTCCAATGAATCTCGAGCTCGATTTCCCCTTCTTGCCAAATCTAATCTTTCTCTTTCAGGGAGACACTTTCAAAAAAACAAAGTTACCCGATTCGAATTCTATATTCTTGCGGTATGAATCGGCGTATTTCTTCTGCCTATCCTGAGCAACTACTAGTCTTGTTCTGATCACCTTGATGATCTCGGCGGTCTGTTGTACCAATTCTGATCCTAGCAATTGTCTTTCGCCAACTTCATTCCAGCATAATGGAGTTCTGCACTTTCTGCCGTACAACGCCTCATAAGGCGGCATGCCAATACTTGAGTGGTAACTGTTGTTGTAGGCGAATTCCACTAACTGTAGGTGATCATCCCAATTTCCTTTGAAATCCATGATGCATGCTCTTAACATATCTTCCAATGTCTGGATTTTTCTTTCGTTCTGCCCATCTGTCCGAAAGTGATATGCCGTGCTCATACGCAATTGTGTTCCCATGCATTCCTGTAGTCGCTTCCTAGAAGTTCGATGTGAAGCACGTGTGCCAACCCAAAAATTTATAAGATCTTGAACGATTAAAATAAAGATTAAAGGATAAAACCTATATGGGAATTTGTAAAATAATTTAAATTTTTTAAAGAATAACCTATATGATTTATTATTTGAATGAGAATAGAGAAAATATGGGTTACAAAATTGTAAAACCATAAAAATGGAGTTATATGTATTTGAAGGAATGTTAAGGATAAGGTATTATGATACCTATACAGTTAATAAGAACTGAATAATGTAAGAAATGTTATAGAGATACATGTGGGAATTTTATTAAGTAAATAAAATTTCATATGAAGAGATGCTATGATATATATATATATACTTAGTAAGGTGCTATATATTTTAGCAAGAGTAATAATGAATTAAGTTAAGGATATGAGAATCAAGATAAAACTATGTTAGTAATTAGCATAGCTTGAATGTTGGCCTTGACTGGCAAAGAAGAAGATGAATAAGTATAAAGTCATTAGCAAATATGATTAGCAATAATAAAGGGAGTAAGTTAAAACTCAAAATTTGAGTTAGAGATAGAATTTTGAGACACGAATTGCTCGGTTGCGTCCAGAACGTTAAGTTTAATCAGAAAAGACAGTAAACACAAAATATGTAAGGGTTGACTTTTTGGTTAAAGTCAACAGTTGACTTTTATGGAGAAAAGTCAAATTAGAGTTAGGAGTGGAATATGTGATGACTTATGTGGATTATGTAATTGATTAAATAAATATACGTTATATAATGTGTATACATTTATTTTGTATATAAAGAGAATGAAGAATAAAGTTATGTAACCTAATACATAAATTAGGTATGTTAATTTAATAACCTAAGGGATTATAATATGAGAGAATGTTAGTATATAAAAATATATACTAACCCTAAGAGATTTATTTTATACATCTCAATTAATTAATTTTATAACCTAAGTAAAGCAAGTCTAATTGGGTTATGTAAGTGAATTAACATTATTGATTGATAAAAATATGTAAATATCAATAATAATGAGTATTAGTTCAAGAGATAATAAATTAAGAAGAGTAAGTAATTTAAACAAGCCCAATTATTTATTTAAGCATTGGACTTGTAGATAAATTAATTTAAGAGCAATTAAATTATTAAACTAGCCCAATATTATATGTATAGGGCAAGTATAATGATGACACAATTTAATTGGTGGTGGAAGCCGAAGTTCATTTTAGTTAGTAAGCAAGATAAGAAAAAAAATTCAAGCCCAAAGATTAATTGAGTAGCCCAAGTGGTAGCCCAATTGAGTGAGAACTTGTGGGACATTTGAGTAAGTAAATAAAAAAAATGTTAAAGAGTATGGAATCATGTTGATTTCATGGCCCAAAGAAGTAATTTGCAAGCCCAAAAGATATTAAGTGAGAGCCCAAGCTTGGCCCAAGCTTAGCCACTTAAGGAAGGGTATTATAATCATTTAATAAAGCATAATATAAAACAATGTTGGGTGGAGAATAAGGCCAATTGTTCAGGTATGGCAAGGAAGGAAGAAGTGGAGGAGAAAGGGAGTGTATGTAATGATGATAGTAGCTTTAGTTGGTGAACTACCACCTTAGGTGTTACTTTCTCCTTTGGCCACCACTTTTAGCTAAACTTGCAAGTTATCTTAGTCTTGCAAATATCAACTTACATAATGAAGAGAGAAAGAGGTGGAAAGCATGTGGGATAATGTATAGATATATATCATATATCTATACTTTTTATTTTTAACAAAACAAATATATCATTTTACTTTATTTCATTTCCACTAGTTGCTAGCAAGAGCAAGAGAGAGAGAGAGAGAGAGAGAGAGCAAGAGGAGGTTCGGCCACCATAGAGAAGAAAGACAGGGAGAGTTCTTGTAGTTTCATAGTTCCTAATCAAGACCTAGGAAGAAGAAAGAAGGAAAATCAAGATAAGGTATAAAGAATTCCTACTTATATAATCTATTTTCTTTTTTGTTTTGATTGGATTGGATTTTTAATAGTATGAAGTTTTGATCTTGAGGTTTAAAACCTTAGATCCATATATTTATAAGTGTTTCATGTTTAGATCTAACCCTTTTGAGAATCAAAAGTTAGATCTAAAGCATAAAATGGAAACTATGTTGTTCACAATATAGAAAACCTAATTTTTCTTAGCTTTGGTTGTGTTTAATCTTGTGTTTGGTGATTATTTGATGAGATAGATCATGGATCATGGTAGATACAATAGTATATGAGATATTAGTATGTATTATGATGATTGATGATGGGTAATATTGGATTAATCAAGAGATCTAGAAGTTTTCTTAGAAATCACCAAAGATTGAAAATCAGATTTTTGTGAAAATGAAGTATGAAATGGAAACAACCATATCTCTCATTCTATTTTGAATTTTGGAGTGTGGTCAATTTCTAGAGTTATATCTATGATACTTCTAACTTTTTCAAGTGGAATCACTGAAAAAGGAGTTATAAATTTTCGTGTGAACTATTTTTAGCAAAGGATGCCAAATCTGAAAATGACAAAAAAGTAGGTTGCAAGAAAATTATAGGAGAATTTTTGGCAACTTAATTTGTGAAATAAATTTCAATATTTTGGGACATGAAAATATATGAGATAAAGTAGCTTGTGTCCAAAAATGAGCTTATTCTTACTTAAATTGACCAAGTTATGACCATTTCAATATTTGGGTTTTTCTTACAAAAATCGCTATAACCGGAGTTCTATAACTCCGATGGCCACAAAATTTAAATTGGAAAGTTCACGTTAATACTTGTAAGATCCCGTCAAGAGTTGGGAATTTCTGGAGTTAAACATGATGTAGCTAATTTCTTAAGCTACGAACTAGAAAATGATTTTTGAAAAATGCTTAAGGGAGTTGAAAAATTTCAGAAAAATTCTTTTTGTGTATGGAATATATGTATATATGTGTGGCCAAAGGATAAAAAAATAATAAACTATTTTAATATTTTTGTGAAAAGGGTATTTCAACTTGCTGAATTGAACAATTTAGGGTGCTAAAATGGAAACTGAAAATGTCAGGAAAGGAAGTCAGTTTTGTTTCAGGTTGCTGAAAGGAGGTATTCGATTTGCTGAAATAGTAAACAGTTTACCGAGTTATAATAAGAACTTATAACATGAGTGAGTAAGTATTAAGTCTAAAGTAGTACAGTCGTATTCTGTAATAGTTGATGTATAGTATCTGGGCTAAACAATTCCTTCAGAGAGCGGAGGTATATACTAATTAGCAACCGATCTAACTCACTGTGAAAACAGTGTAGACGAGACGGAAACTAATTTGTTGGTTATTTGTGAGAAATCACTCAGTATACTATATTGAATACTATTAAAGACTCGATGTGTGCTAGGTTTAGACTTGTAAATAAGTATGGTATTAAGGTTATCTAATATTTGACTATGGTTAAGTGTTAGATAGTTTACTTTTAAAGTAATAGCATTATGGGATAAGGTATGTTATGCTAATTGAAAGATCAATCTTAATAATGATAGGTCTTTTCAATAAGGAGGTTAACTTAGATTGCGTAGCAGTAATCAACGGTACATGCAAATTCTCTAACTCAAACTTGAGTTATATTTCCAAAGCATGTTAGTGAATAATTATTATTTATTATTTACATCTATACTGATTATTGATTCTCACTTAGTTCATATTGCATATGTTCATTAGGTATGAAAGGCTGATCACCTTCATTACCCTAAGGTTTAGTTAAAATTGTTCATGGTCCTTGTTGACATTAAACATTATTGGTTTAGTCATTCATTTATTGAAATTCTGAATTATGCTCTTTCACAATCATTATATTGTTGAAAATTCGAAAGCTCATTCTTTCTTTCAATCATGATATATCTTTGTTATATTTAAACTTGCTGGGCAAAGTAGTTGCTCACCCTTGATATATCATGATAATAAATTTCAGATTAAAACGAAGGGTCGAAGAAAGACAGAGGCAAGGCAAACTACAAGAATAGCTTATTATGCATCTATAACTATTAGTTATCTGATGTAAATCATATATGAGAACCTTTTAAGTTATTAAAGGTATGTATTCAGTTAAGTTTAATAGACCTTGGGAAATGTGATAGAATCATGTGAAATAAATAATTTGTGTTTATATATTCCGCATTAGATGACAGAATATGTATGATAATGAAGTACCGTAACGTACCAGGTCCGAGGTTCTAAGGACCCAGATTTAGGGGCGTCACAGCGCGGGTCTCGATCGAAAACTATTAACACTAGAACTCCGTGCCTTAAAACATTTTCCTTGACATACAAGTTTGCTAACTGGTCTAAGTTGAATCTGATCTTGATCGGTAAGAAGTGCGCTGATTTCATCAATCGATCTACGATAACCCAAACTGCGTCGAAACCCTTCTGAGTCGTCGGAAGACCTACTACGAAATCCATTGTGATATGCTCCCATTTCCATTCTAGGATTCTAACGATTGTAACAACCCACTCTACCTCTGATGTTCTACTTTCACTTTCTGACATGTCAGGCACTTGGCCACACAATCGGCAACGTCTCGTTTCATATTCGGCCACCAGAAATGTTGTCGGAGATCCTGGTACATATTCGTACACCCTGGGTGAATCGAATACCGTGAACTATGAGCCTCACTCAAAATTTCATCCTTAATCTCTGGCACTGGCGGTACCCAAATTCTTCCCTCAAATCTTAACAGTCCCTCGTTCTCCACCTTAAATTTCAGTTCATCCCCTTCAGATATCTTCTTCCTAATCTTCTCACATTCTTCATCCTGAAGTTATGCTTCCTTAACCTTATCCACTAAAGTTGTACCTGTTCCTAACTGGAACAGTTTCTCGTCAGATTCCTTAAAATATCTCACCTCTAATTCCAGTTTCTCCATTACTGAAATTAGCTCCTCCTGGGCAGCCAACAACATTAATTTCTCTCGACCCTTTCAGCTTAAAGCGTTGACAACCACATTCGCTTTACCCGGATGGTATAAGATCTCACAGTCGTAGTCCTTTATTAATTCTAACCATCTCCTCTGGCGCATATTCAAATCCTTCTGTGTAAAAATATATTTCAGACTCTTATGTTCTGTATATATTTCACACTTCTCTCCACAGAGATAGTGCCTCCAGATCTTCAAAGAAAATACTGCTGCAGCTAATTCTAAATCATGAATTGGATACCCCTTCTCATAATCCTTCAGTTGTCATGACGCATGCGCAATGACCTTACTATTTTGCATAGGCACACAGCCTAGTCCTTTATGCGACACATCACTATATACCACGAAATTTTATGTGCTATCCGAAAAAGATAACACAGGTGCCATACTCAACCTCTTCTTCAGCTTTTGGAAGCTTTCCTCACACTTCTCCGTCCAAACAAATTTCACCAATTTTCTTGTCAAATTCGTCAGCGAAGTCGCGATTTTGGAAAAGTCCTGAATAAACCTTCTATAATATCCTGCTAATCTAAGAAAACTTCTCACTTCCGACTGTGTCTTCGGCTGATCCCAGTTCATCACAGCTTCAACCTTTGAGGGATCTACTGAAATTCCGTCCTTATCAATTATATATCCAAGAAATTGTACTCATTCAATCCAGAATTTGCATTTCAAAAACTTGGCATACAATTTCTCTCTTCTCAATGCCTCCAACGTCACCTTCAAATGCTCTACATGCTCCTCCTTGGTCTTAGATTATACCAAAATATCGTCGATAAACACCACTATGAATTTGTCCAAAAATGGTTTGAACACCCTGTTCATTAGGTCCATAAATGCTGTAGGAGCATTCGTTAGACCAAATGACATCACCAGAAACTTGTAATGACCATATCGAGTCATGAACGCTGTCTTCGGAACATCTTCTTTCCTCATCTTCAATTGATGGTAACCACTTCTCAGGTCTATCTTTGAGAAGTATCTCGCTCCCTTCAACTGGTCAAACAAGTCGTCGATCCTAGGCAATGGATACTTATTCTTAATCGTGACCTTGTTCAACTCTCTGTAATCAATGTAGAGCTGCATCGTTCCATCCTTCTTCTTTACGAACAACACCGACGCTCCCCACGGCGATACGCTCGGGTAAATATACTTCTTGTCTAATAGCTATCACAGCTGCATCATTAATTCCTTCATCTCCACCGGAGCTATACGGTATGGGGCCTTCGAT
The DNA here is from genome assembly GCA_020205555.1 of Panax stipuleanatus. Classification (NCBI taxonomy): domain Eukaryota; kingdom Viridiplantae; phylum Streptophyta; class Magnoliopsida; order Apiales; family Araliaceae; genus Panax; species Panax stipuleanatus. The sequence goes on along the minus strand of CM035122.1, from coordinate 125,059,872 downwards.
ATTGGAGTAGTTCCTGGTGCCAAATCGATCACGAATTCTATTTCCCTATCTGGCGAAAGTCCTGGAAAATCGTCTAGAAATACGTCTATAAAGTCTCTCACGACAGGTATCTCCTCTAACTTCGGAATCTCTTGCGACTATCGACTATGTAGGCTAAATACCCTATACAACCTTGTCTTAACAACTTCTTGGCTAGCATCATCATCATATAACTCTCTTGTCTAGGCGGCTTGCTGCCATAAAACACAATCTTTGATGGGGTCATAAGGTTAATACACTTCTTTTGGCAATCAATTATCTCCCCATAATTGAATAGCCAATCCATTCTCAAAATAACGTCAAACTCCCCAAGTTTAATTGGGATAAGATCTATGTTCATCACATTTCCCTTAATGTCCACCCTACAGTTCTTGTGTACGAACTGTCGACGTTAGAAAATTTAAGAACCCCGCGGGTCGGTTCGTAACCCGGGTTTCCTCAATCATCTTTCTAAGTTCTCTCTACCCTTATTCTTTTTATTTAGGAAAAAGATTTTGAAGGATTTTTTAGGAAAGAGGCCAACATGTATTATGTCGACGATTTGAATGTTTTAACAGAGTCACCAGTTAGTAGATTTAAAAATGGTTGTACCAAGTCAACCGAGTTTGATTTGAAAAGAGGCCCAATAGCTGGACACTATCGAAACATTATCTTTGAAATCGGAGTTTTAAGTTTGGGGGCTTGGTTAAGCGCGGGGAAGGTGTTAGGCACCCCCACGACTCTAGTGTAAACACGGTACCGCATCTTTTTAAGATTTCCCTTAAAACTAGAATGCGTGAGTGAATGTTATTTGAAAATTGGCCTATTGATTGATTGAAAGCTTTGACAGACTTCGTTGAGCCTATATATGAAGGGTTTGATTTGATTTGAAAATCAGTCTTTGATTTGATTTGCAAAAGCATTTGATTTGATTTTTCTTGAAACGCTTTTCTTTTGATTGATTTGAAAATGATGTTTTGAAAGCTGGTTTATCAAAACCTTACGCTAGCATAGGAATTGAAGTGTATCGCTACTTTCAATTTCCTTATCTTTATAGCCTTAAGGCTGCATGTGAATGGTGATTTGCCAGGCTGCCAAGCATCCTTGACCACAAAAATAGACAAGTGTCGGTCTCCTCATGGGTATGAAAACCATCGAAGGGACGCTGACACGACAATTTTGATATTTTACTATGATGAGACCTTAAATCCGGATAACCGTTTTAAGGTCTGTATATGTACATTTTACAGAAAAACTGGCAGGGTACATCTATAAACTGGAGTTTGTCCATCGTGGAAATCAGATCCCGACCGATTTGGTCGTAAATCCCACGATTCCTAGGCTCACATATGAGTAGCCCATAAACCTGCACAGTTCAAATTTATACAGAAACATATATATATATATATATATATATATATATACATCCTCATGTCGTAATGGAACCAATGATTCGTCAGTAAATCCTGGCTGCGCGTGACCAAAGCGTCTCGTTCCCACTAGATAGCGATCTAAGGGACGCGAGGTTGCTTTTGAAGTTGAAACTAGAAAGAAAGCTAGATTTAAAGAAATCTCAGCAATTCTAGCTTTCCGATTCAGTCTGGAGGTTTTGAACCGTTTGAAAACTAGAATTGGCGAGATTTAAATAAATCTAGTCCGCCCGCAGATATGCCAGTGCAGATTCATATACAAATGAATATTAAATGCAACAGTTGAATAAATTGAGTAAAGCAAGAGATACATATATATATATATATATATGTATAAAAACTGTAAAAAGGCGATGGGTTTTCACTCGCAAGCCCGGATTGGAATTAATATATATATATATATATATATATATATATATATATTTATAAACACAGTATAAAAGCCACAGAATTAACCAGGCTGGACAGAAATAAAAAATATATATAAAAACAATAAAAAGGGCAATGGATTTTCACGTCGGTGCCCGTACTGGAATTGAAATTGACAAAAAGTAGTCACCCAGTGACTGGGGAGATCACCCAGTATGGGGAAGTGTGCAAAAGCAGAAAAATGGCCACGAAGTAATCCAGGCCGGACTGAAAATATATAAATATATATATATTGACAGAAATGTAGTCAACCAATACTGGTGAGAGAACCAGTTATGGTGAGAGTCGCTTATATATGCGTAATATATATAAAAGCAGTAAACTACCTCGAATTTGACATCTGAGCTTGACAGAATTAAAATATTAGGATATACAGTTAAATATATACAAAAAAGGGCCAAACCCGGACTGGGAAGATAACCTAGTTCGGCGAAGTTGCTAGAACGTGTGTGCTAGTGCATTGAAGCTGCTGGAGCCAACGGATCGTCAATCCGAGTTGTAGAAATGCAAAAATTTGTGTTTATGTACAGAAATATACCAAATTTTGATGAAAATGGCCACGGAACTAAGTTCCGGGAATATTTAGAAGATGAAACTTCGTGTGCAAGTAGAAAGCAGTGCAAAGTAGTAATATTGACTTTCTGATCGTAAAAATACTTACAATGGACTGCAATACGGGCTTTTTGCCAAATCGTAGGCTCTATACGTCCAAATCTACCGGTGGTTTTTTGATATGTGATAGTATATGGGTATACCTACGTGTTGGAGTGAAAATATTTGGGTTTGGAGGAGGTGTAAAAGTTGAGAAATTGAACTAGCAGAGCTTCGCTTCGTTTCGAAAACTTGAAAATGAAAGGGGTGCACGTTTATTTATAAGCCAGGGAGCCCTAGCTCTACTTGTGGTTCCCGCAGGTAGAGGTGCTGCTCCCCTAGGTGGGGCCCACGTGTCGAGTTCCGTTATCTCAAAGTACGTGCACTCTAGACAACACGCAGTCGAAGTCGAAACTTTCAAACTTTTGATCAGAGCGTCTGTTTGAGGCGTGCGATACCTTTCCGAAAAGCTCATGCCGAGAGTGTCGCAATGACATGGGATAAAACATTTTTTGGGTCCGAGAAGACAGGTTCATAACCAGATCTTCGATTCCCCGTAGTTTATCCGTTGAGCTGTCTTGCGTCGTTTGTACTCGGATCGTTGTTGCGGTTCGTTCTAACTTTGATGGCATCAATTTGGCTTGAGTTTGACCGAATCGGTTGAGAGTTGGTAAAATGACCATTTTGCCCCTCCCGGTGTTGCTTGTGGTGTCGGCACGGCCTTTGATGGATCTGGCTTCCCATGGTTGTCTCTGGGGCTGAACTACACTTCCTGGATTGATTCCAGGGCTGACTTGACACTCCTGGATTGATGTCCAGGTTGACCTGTGCCTCCCGAATTGAGACCGAGGCTAATCTTGATGGTCCGATATTGAGATCGGGATTAATCGGTACCTCCCGGGTTGATGCCGGGACTGCCTTGTACCTTTCAGGTTGCTGCCTAGGCTGATTTGAAGGTCCGATTGGAGATCAGAGTTGGATTGACTGTTCAATTGGAGATCGAAGCTGGATTGACGGTCCGATTAGAGATCAGAGCTGGATTGAAGGTTCGATTAGAGATCAGAGCTGGATTAACGGTCCGATTAGAGATCGAAGCTAGATTGACAATTCGATCAGAGATTGGAGCTGGATTGATGGTCCGATTGGAGACTGGAGCTGGATTGACGGTCTGATTGGAGATCGGAGCTGGATTGACGGTTTGATTAGAGATCGAAGCTGGATTGCCGTCTGATTGGAGATCGGAGCTGGATTGATGGTCCAATTGGAGATCAAAGCTGGATTGACGGGCCAATTGGAGATCGGAGCTGGATTGACGATCTGATTAGATATCAGAGCTAGATTAATGGCCCGATTGGAGATCGGAACTGGATAAACGGTCTGATTAGAGATAGGAGCTGGATAGACTGTCCGATTGGAGATCAAAATTGGATTGACGGTCCTATTGGAGATCGGAGCTGGATTGACAGTCTGATTAGAAATCAGAGATGGATTGATGGTTCAATTGGAGATCGGAGCTGGATTGATGATCCGATTGGAGATCGGAGCTGGATTGATGGTCCGATTAGAGATCGGAACTGGATTGATGGTCCGATTAGAGATCGAAGTTGGATTGACTGTCTAATTGGAGATCAGAGCTGGATTGACTACCGATATGGGGATCAAATTTAGGCTTACCGACATTGGTGGTCGGATTTAGGTTTACCGATATTGGTGATCAGATTCAGGTTTACCGATATTGGTGATCGAATTTGAATTGACAGACCGGCATTGGTGGCCGATTTTGAGTTGGAGGCCCGGTATTGAGACCGGGGTTGATTTGAAAAGACGGCTCTAACCTTATACAATGTTGGTGATGGGGCAGTGAAAATTTCAAGTGTCTACAGATGCCCCTCTTTATCATGTCCATGTAATGCAATGGAATGGGCAGGATAAAGATTAGTAGATACTAGAAATGCAAACGTAGATGCCTGGCAGTGCATTGCATGTCATGTGTAGGGTCAGCACAGATTACTTCACGTCATTGTCTGCTGGGTATAACGTTACTCATTACGACCATTAAGGTTGATACGATTATCGTTGATTAACCCTCCCTGATGAGTTGTCAGATTTGGGGCTATAAAAGACGGCTTTCGTCACCTTTTGATGGGGATGACGATGTTCATGATAGCCTACTTGCCTCTAGTGAGATTGGTGAAGATAAGCTATCATAGATTTTTCCGTCTTGATCTGTTGGGGATGACGTCTTATGCGATAGTTTTGTAGATTCTGATGAGGTTGATATAATTGTTGTTGATTGACCTCCCTGATGGGGATGCTATGGCCACTTCCTTGATTTGAGATCAAGGGTGTCTATGTTCATCGATTGAAGGATCCTCCGTTGGGGATAGCTTCTGGTTATCGAATTATTTCACCTGAAGCTTCTAATGTTAGAGTTTATGCCCTAGAGGCCGATTCTTTGATTTAATTGCTTAACATTTTTGATATTATATTTGATTGAATAAATGAATTATTTTATTATTGTTTTATTTACTGCGTTATATAAATGTTAACATAATAAAAGTCCTTAGAATAGTTATACAAATTATATGGCTTTAAGTGTGTGACTTGAACATGCGATCATATAATTATAATTAGTATCATTACTCTTAAATGTCCCTAGTCGAGTGTCATTGTTAATGGGACAACAATGATACATCGAGACTAGTATGTGGATTGACTGATGGCCAAATCTCATTGGTCATAAATATATGAGATATTGAGTCAATGCATAGGTACATGTTAGAGAACAATGTACTGGACAGACCCACCATGAGAATTCTACGTGGAGCATTATGCAAAGTGTCATAAGCAATTCTCATAGTGACAATGATGTAATGATCCTCCGACCTGAAATCACTATATTACTTTGATATCATCAAAGGTCACCTTTGATAGGGTAGACAATAAAGGTGATTATTGGGTACATCATGAATCGTGTGAGGAATATGAGTGATCTAGATGGAATTTAACCCTCCTATATATTAGGGGTGATATCCATAGGCCTCTTGATTGAGTAGGACTATGAAATGCATGGCCATGCTCAAATAGTGATTTGTTTCATATAGTCTACTCATCGATCAAGAAAACTCAAATTAAATTATGAAGAGGATGACACATTCTATGCCTCGAGTTTAATCTAGGATGTCAAGGTTAAAAGGATTAAATTACATTGAAACATTGGTCACGAAAAGGTTGTATCGAATCACAGATCTTATTATTATTTGGGTAGCAGTGATGCATTACTAGACGCCGCTCACTGTTTATAATTTTATAATATGATTTTAAAATTATTTCCAACATAATAATAACCTATAGGGTCACACACTTAGAACGTAATTAAAAGGAAATTAATTTAAATTATAAGGATTTAAATATATCAATATGATTGATAGTATTTAAATTACGAATTTAAATTAATAGGATAATTTGTATATATATGTATATTAATTAAGTAAGACTTAATTAAGCTATAATATATATATAAATTTGGATTTTATTTTTCTAATTGGATTAAGTTTTGGTTAATACCTTTAACTGCTATATATATATATGATATATCAGCCGTTTTTAGGGTATTCATTATAAACCCAAACCCTAGCCGCTCTTAGAGAGAGACTAGAGAGAAAAACTTCGAAAGTCCAAATCCTTGGCGGTTAGTACCGCAGCTTTCTTTGCTGCAGATCGTGTGACGATTCGCGGGACGTTCTTGTGGATACCGTAGAAACGCAGTTCCTTTGGATTGTGTTGAAGATTCGAAGCTGTTCCAGAATCTCCATCGTCTCCGTTCAGGCTTGAATAATCGGTAAAACAAATCTAAACCTCTGAATTAATATATTTTTGCATGGATCCTATTTTAGGGTTTCAGAAAATTTTTAATTTTCGTTGCATTTATGTGCCAAAATCCCTACATCTAACGCCTACTTGGACGATAGTCTACACTGGTAGTTCGCCACAGGAGTATGTATCATCGACCTCGATTAATAATCCCCTTTTGAGGATGTGTATAACAGATTCCATCATCTATTCTCTGTGGGGATGGAATATTGCAAGACTTCCGCCTCGAGATCATCTCCTGATGTCTCATGGGCTAGTCCGATAGTCGAAGCATCATTGGGGTTGGGCCAACGACTAGGTTAGATCTCGGTCTGCACCCGAGCTTTGCTGGAACTGAGCCAACGGTTGAAATCAACTTCAGTCTGTACCAAAACTTCGCTGGGGCTGAGCTAACGGCTGAAACTGCTTCGGTCAGTACCCGAACTTCGCTGGGGCTGAGCCAACGGTTGAAATTGCTTCGGTCAGTACCCGAACTTCGCTGGGGCTGAGCCAATGGCTGAAACGGCTTTGGTTAGTACCCGAACTTCACTGGGGCTGAGCCAACGATTGAAACTGCTTCGGTCAGTACCCGAACTTCAAAAAATGACAGTTTTCGGCAGTTTGGCACAATTCTTGCGCAATTTTTCTGTAGTTTGATTTGTTGATCCACAGACATGGCTCCGGGATGAATACCAAGGGTCTTCGGGAAATTTCCTTTTTCGTCAGGATGACGCTGCTTAAACGCAGGATTTCTGGCCAAACCGCTCAATTGCGTAGCGATTTCTCTTCAGATTTGACTTGGCAGCCAGTTTAAACTTTGTTTCGACTCGAACCGAACCGGGCCGGGGGAAGTGGGACCCACCTGGGCTACCGCGGGTGGAGGTGCGACAACCGCAGGTAGAGGTGCGGATACCTGGGCTTTAAATGGAGCTCTGGAGTTTTCATTTTGCAAGTTTCCCGTTTGAGCAGTGAAAGGATTTTCGATCTTCTTTTTCAGATCTACGGAGTTCTGGCAATCGGATTCTGATTCCGTCAGTTCCTACGCATTCAGCGCAGTGCAGGTAACGTTTTACACGCTTTTTTCAAAATTTTTAACCGTTAAAAGCATGCGAACCGCCTAGGGTGCTTTCAAACACAATGTATGACAAATGCATGCCTATATGACCTGTAAAAAATTTTCTTACTACATACGTATGCATATCTTACTGTAATGCACATTTGGATGTAAGAAAATTCAGGTTCTGAGACAGTCAATTTTTGCACTTTTTGATCAGTTTAATCATCCTTTTTTAGGCCTAGTGAGCCTGGATTTTCAACTAAAATGTTCATGGTAATTTGGCTACCATGTGAGTTTGATTTTTAATTTTCTTTCATAAATATGAACTGTTTCTTTTTGTGGGTAGGTGTGCTACTAAATGGCCACCTAGGCATGCCTGTGTGCATGTGGACAGTCCATTTTACAAAGGAGACTCTGGCGAATTTTTTTCAAAATCTTAGGCTTTAAAAAACATGCATTTTTTACTCTGTGGGGAAATTTTTTTACTGACCCATATAGGTTTTGAGTTGCTAGGTTTTGAAAATATGCAGTTTTGACTTTACTAGGTATTTTTGACTGACCCATGCATGTATTAGGACCTAGAGATATATGTTGGACTGATTGAAAAATGATAAGCCACAGGTTTTAAGCTTACCGCACCCTTTCTGAGGTGATTTGGAGACTTGTTATCGTAGATGGATCATGATAGACCCGGCAGTTCCAGTAGGGTCTCTTCGGGGATTAGACGTAGGAGGGCGTCTGATGTGCCACAGCCACGTCCGGCTAGGACGCCTCGCAGAATGGTAGAGGGCAGGGTTTGTCCCACACAGGACGAGCAGCCATTGGATATTTATGATGAGGAGGTTTTGTTCGCCATTCCTGCTCCTGCTCAGGCTCCACGTATGGAGGTCCCAGGCATTGCTGTGCCTACTCAGAAGCTACTGGGCGACTTGAGTCGCCATCCTTCAAGATATCTTCACGCCAACGAGGTGACTTGAAGTCTTTCTTCTCTCTGGATTCTTTTATTCCTTTTTTCCATTCTTGGGGCACAGGGTGTTTGATTTTGGTTAGTTTTTTTATGCAGGTTTCCGGCTTTACGCAGCCTCAAGGGAACTGGTTTAGCGTGCATTCCCTGTATCACACTTTGCATGAGGATTATAGGGAGATTGTAGATGGCTGGGGATTTCAGGCCTTTTTCTCGATCCTTCCCCGCCGTTACCCCTGGGGTATATGAGGGCTTTGTCTGAGCGCTGGTTCCACCAGACTCAGTCCCTTCATTTGCTAGATTGCTAGGTGATGTTGACTCCTATGGACTGGAGATTTATCACCGGCATTGAGTTTGAGGGCGAGTCAGTACCTGTCATGACTGACATTTCACCCGCTATCGTTCGGTCCTTGCTTGGAGTCCCGACGACGGCATTCAAGGGTCGAGCAGTCCAATCTGGTCCCTTGAGTATAGATGCCCAAGATGGGACTTTGCAGTTGCCTCCGCCTGATGACCAGAGGGCTAGAGATCGCATCCTGAGGCGATTATTTTTGTCGATTATCAGGGATTGTTTCGTGGCGGACAACTCGTCTACTGTGTCCTTCGCTTTGATCAGCGCCACTCGATATGTAGAGCGCCTCAGTGACTATGATTGGGGCTCCTATACTTTTACCTATTTTCTCTGTGGCATGCGCATGCTTTCGGAGGGTACGACGGAGGCTTGGTTAGGATTTACCCATTCCTGCTGGTGAGTACATCTTTTTGTACCTTTTTGATTTCAACATTTTTGTTAGTCTTGATCATTGAGGACTTTTGGTATTTACATGGTCAGCTTTGGGCATTTGAGAGGCTTCCTTGCCTACGGCCCGCTACTATTTTAGGTCTAGAGACCTATCCTCGAGGACGAAAATGACATCACTCCACTTTGACGGAGGTCCCTGTTACTGAGGGATTCACTCATATCCATCTATAGTTGGAGCTTTTTACGGCGGATTTGATCACCTGGACGTCATACACATCTGAGCACTTGACCTTCGAATTTGAGAGAGAAGTCCCTATTGGCCGAAAGTTTGACTTATCGACCCGCAGGGTACCGTTGTTAACGGCAGGAGGCTGGAAGCTCTATCTTGGAGAGCGTGCTATTAGGAACATCACGGGAGAGATCCGCATTCCCATTATTCCTCCAGCTTGGCATCATTGGCCATTGACTGTGCCTTTGACAAACATCCCTTTGGAGGGCATTGATGGATTTACCCTATCAGAGGGTCCGTACAGCCAGGAGGCATTTGGCCGATGGTGGAGCTCTCGTACTATTGGAGCTCAGACTCTGGCTACCCAATTTATGGCAGACATGGTGCCAGGATCCATGATGATAATAGATTGGATAGCTTGCCTCAGGGAGCCGACTCATGCAGACCAGATAGCAGATCTGACTAGAGAGTTGGAGCAGGCTCTTTTCTTTATCAGGCACCTTGGCCGAGATCCGTCAGAAGCATCTTCTTTTGACCCATCCAGCTCAGGAGTAAGTCCCTCTTTAGGCCCATTTAGCAGCAGTTATACAGGGGTAAATCCTCCCTTATACCGCCTAGATATACCTGATCCTAGCAGCTTTGTACCGACAGAGGAGATGGAACAGGTTGATTGATTTAACATTGATGTCTACGACTTCCTCTGATAGCTATTGGAGCTATACTTTTTGGTTAGCCACTGTATTGGCTATTCGGCGTTTGTGCCATCATTTTGATAGACCACTGTAGTAGTTGGGTGGTGGTGCCCCATTTTCCCTGTATTCTTCCTTTCATTTTGTATCAAGATACAGGGATGTGGTATGCAGTAGATAGCTTTTTGTAGATATTCCTGCCATATCTTATCTTCTGCATCATGTTTATATTACTGTCATCATTCATGTATTATGTCATATGTATGCATTCAAACAGCTGTGTTTCGACTTGACCTCTGGGCGGTCTTGTGGTACGGTGCTACAGATGACGTCGTCTGCAATCAGCCGTATTGAGCATTTACCACCGTCTGCGATGGCAGCATCATTGAGGTCCTGGTATGATAGTCTTCCCTTTCCTGCTAGGGGGACTGTGGACCAGATGTTGGGGCATTCATTGACCCTTGCGGATTTTCGGGTTTCGATCTGATTTATTGAGGGCCTTCTACCCTGCTGGATTATCGACAGGCAGGTGTTCCTCTTTAGACGGCGAGAGCTGACACCGACTCTGGAGGAATACCAGAGATTTACTAGCTTGGATTTAGAGTTGTCGTGCGCTCAAACTGCGATTAGTGATATGAGGAGGCCGTTTATCAGGCTGTCCGGTCTCCGTCAGAGTATAGTCATGGATGAGATCGTTTTGGGGCACGTGATCTCTATAGACTTCTTGATTAAGCGCTTTGGCGAGCTTGACAGCTATGGTCGCCACGTCGGAGATTTTATTTGTTCAGCAGAGGCATGGCATGTGGCCAGGATAGACATTCTGCTGATGTGTGTTGTGGCATATGTCTATATGTCGTTGCGATTGGATCATCTAGATGTGGGATTGGTAGTAGTGGTGAGCCCTTAGACAGGGTAGCACCATCATCCTGCTGATATTAGCTGAGACATTTAGATCCGCCACGTATTGTAGTACCCATCCAGAGGGGTTTTTTAGGGGTAACTCGGTCTTGCTGTTTATATGGCTGATGTCCCATATACGATCGATTGGATCCTTCAGGCCTAAGGATTTTTGCTTTACTCATGAGACATCCAGAGCTTTCTCTTTTCAACTTGCGGAGTGCATTAATGCAGAGTCTTGGTCGACATTTTTGTCGGATATTAAGCATCCGTTTGTGATCTTACCATGCTAAGGGCTAGCATCCCCATATAGCTTTATCACTCATGCATCTGGCCTGGATTATTTACCCTTAGCGGGTTTGAGAGGAGTGACTACCTATCATCCTTTGGCAGTTATGGAGCAGTTTGATCAGTTTCAGAGTTTGCACCACTTTGAGGGGTCTACTGATCAGAGGATGTCGGCCTCTTCCATGTCATCCGCCGACTTGGTTAGAGTATATGAGTGTTGGACTCATCGGGAGAAGGATGATTTTTCCAGTAGCCATCCGGGCTGTTCTCCGGAGTATTCTGCATGGTTGGAGGCAGAGATAGGAGTGGTAGCAAAGGCTTCTTCATCTCTTGGTGTGGACTCTGACGAGGAGGAGCCCATGAAGGATCCAGATTCACCTACCAAGGATGAGCTGTTCACGGGTTTGACCGCTGCTCTGGATAGTGATTCCCCGACCATTCCTATCGGGACAGATCCGGCTTTATCAGACTCACTATTCAGGATGACCTTTGTGCGAGACTCGTCTAGAGCACAGATGTTGGCTGCCTTGTCCGGCAGAGATTTAGCTTTTCCTGAGAGGGATGGTCTCAGGGCCGCTTTGGATGTTGGATTGACTGAGCGGGAGGAGCTCCGCTCTGCTCTGGATACTGCAGTTATAGAGCGAGACGAGATTCGCTTGGCTAGGGATGCAGCATATGTTGAGATCGAGGAGACTTTGATTGCTCGAGACGCAGCTTTTGCGGAGAGGGATGAGAGCTTCTCGTGATTTCCACATTGCTGATAGTACTGCTCTTCAATCTTACACTTATGGTTTGATCACCGAGATGAGTGCTTATATTGATGACCACAATGCCACCTTGCATATGACTGTGGATGTTCTGGGCCGTATGGAGGCTGAGTGGACTACACTTACGGCTGCTCCACCATCTTCAGAGAGAGATGCCATGCTGGCATTGCTGACCCGCTTGTCCTTGGGTCCATATACTAGCTTTATTTTTCCTGCACAGACTAGATCAGCCATTTTTGTCATGTACAAGGTATTATGTATATAAAGCAGTTTTTCTATATCAAAGAAATATATTTTTGATGCACTTCCCTGACTGGAGATGTATTGTCATTGCTGAGTGATTACCACTTCTTTCATGACTCGCAGTTGTTGATGTATCTTGAGCTTCTCCTTAATGGACTGACAGTTGAGATGTCATGAAAGATCTCAGATAGGCCTGTTGACCAAGATAGGATTGATAGAATTTAGCTTTTATTTGCCTTTGGTGTCTTGGAACTGGTTTTTATTGTTATTTTTTCTTGAAGGTTAAACCGCGACGTAGATGGCTGCCTACATACTCCCGGGCTGAGGGAGATTAGGTCATTCGTAGTTCTGGCTATGTAGTTGGAGAGGTTTGAAAAAAGTTTATCTTGGATTTTGAGTCTGGTTTGATGAGTTTTTGTGTTTTTATTTGGTTTGACCGCACCAAAAATGGCTGCCTACGTACTCCCGGGTTGAGGGAGATCAGGTCATTCGTAGTTCCGGCTGCCCCGGTATGGTTTAATGTTTTTTTATTTTTGGATTTTTTTCTTAGTTTGACCGCACCAGAAATGGCTGCCTACGTACTCCCGGGTTGAGGGAGATCAAGTCATTCGTAGTTTCGGCTTTCTAGTGAAAAGACGGACCTGATTTGATTCGTAGGACTCGGATGCGGGTATACATGTGTCTCAGACATAATACCTTTTCACGGTGTTTGAATTGATGAGTTGGGGAAATTCGTTCCCATCCATCTCTTGCAGTCTGATAGCGCCCCCAGTCAACACTTCTTTAACAATGAAAGGGCCTTCCCAGTTTGGGGAAAATTTTCCTTTGGCTTCGTCCTGATTGACGAGGATTTTCTTTAGCACCAAGTCATTTTCTCTGAATTGCCGGATTCAGACCTTTTTGTTGTAGGATCTAGCGATCCTTTGCTGGTACAACTGTCCGTGGAAAATGGCTGTAGCTCTCTTTTCATCTATTAGAGACACCTGATGATACTGGTCTTGCAACCATTGAACTTCATCTATTTGAGCGTCGATCAACACTCGCAAAGATTCCATATTTACTTCTATGGGAATGACTGCCTCCATGCCATAGACCAACGAGTAGGAGGTAGCCCCAGTAGAGGTGCGCATTGAAGTCCTGTATGCTAACAGGGTGAGAGGAAGCAGGTCAGGCCAGTCCTTGTGATTGGCGGACATTTTCTGCATGATCTTTTTGATATTTTTGTTGGCCGCTTCAACAGCGCCGTTCATCTTGGACCGATAGATGACGAAATTGAGATGCTTGATGTGGAACTTACTGTACAGATCCATCATCATTTGATTGTTCAAGTTCTTGGCGTATCAGACCTCTGGTTGTCCATATCGACAAACGACATTGTTTCTGATGAAACTGATGATGACCTCTTTTGTGACTTTGGGAAAAGAGTCTACTTCAACCCATTTAGTGAAGTAATCGATCATAGTAAAGATGAATCGATGACCGTTGCTGGCTTTGGGTTCCACTGAACCTATTACATCCATTCCCCACATAGAGAAAGGACATGGCGAACTCATGTTATGCAGCTCATTTGGAGGAGCGTGAATGGCATTTCCATGTATTTGGCATGGAAAGCATCTCTTGACGTGATCATCGCAATCAGCTTTGAGCGAGATCCAGTAATGTCCTGTTCTGATTATCTTCTTGGCCAGCAGACGGCCGGTCATGTGTGGACCACAGACACCGCCATGGACTTCATCCATTAGTCTTTGGGCTTGCTCCTTGTCGAGGCATCTTAACATGCCTATTCCAGCATCCTTTTTATAAAGTGCGTCTCCACTCAGATAGAACTTCATAGCCATTCTGAGAATCCGTTTCCGCTCTGATTGGCTTGCACCAACGGGTGTGGATCCATCACAAAGATATTCCTTGATGTCTTGAAATCAAGGCTGCTTAACAAGAGGTATTTCATCTGATACTTATCCCACATAATTCCCATATGTCGGGGCTTTCTGAATTGTGAACTGAATGTTGGGAAATCCACTCCTATCGGACATGAGGATTAATGAAGCCAACGTTGCTAATGCATCAGCAAAGTCATTCCGACCCCGAGGAATGTGAACGAAGGTTATTACTTCGAATTCCCGAGATATTTTGAGGACTTGCCGATGGTAGGGCAGCAAATGCAGTTCTTTGGTGAGATACGTACCAGTAGTCTGTCTGATAACCAGCTCGGAATCTCCGAAGACGAGTAAGTGTTTGATAGACATGGATTGGGCTAGCTTCAACCCCATGATACAGGCTTCGTACTCAACCGTGTTGTTGGTGTTGCTAAATTAAAGTTTGGTAGCCACAGGATATTGATCACCTGTACCAGAGATGACGACTGCCCCAGCTCCAGCACCTTCCATGTTTACCGCTCCGTCGAAATACATTTTCCATGGTTGTACTGTATTCTCAAACTGGAGTTATTGAATTGTAATGATCCCATCATCCGAGAAATAAGTCTCCAGGGGCTCGAACCCTCCTGAAGGTGCTTCTGCTAATTGATCTGCAATGCCTTGACCCTTGATTGACTTTTGAGTCACGTAGATAATGTCGAATTGCTGTAGGATTAACTGCCATTTGGACAGTCGGCAATTCAGCATTGGTTTATTGAATACATATTTGAACGGATCCGTGCGGGATATAAGGTAGGTCGTGTGCCCATGCAAATAGTGTTGCAACCTCATAGCGGCCCATGCTAATGCACATCATGTCTTCTCGATCAGGGTATATTTTTGTTCCCCACTGCTGAATCTTTTACTGATGTAGTAGATGGCTCTTTCCTTGCTACTATCATCCTTCTATCCTAATATGCAACCCATTGCATTGGCATTGACGGACAGGTACATGAATAAAGGGACTCCCTCCCTTGGGGGTATCAGAACAGGAGCTTCAGTCAGCTGTTTCTTGATGGCAAGGAAAGCTTGTTGACAATCCTTATTCCACGTGGTGGAGGAATTCTTCCTTAACAGCTTGAAAATGGGCTCATAGGTTGCTGTGAGCTGGGAAATGAATCTGCTTATGAAGTTGATCCTTCCTAGGAATCCACGTATCTCCTTCTCTGTACGAGGTACGGGCATCTCAGTAATGGCTTTGATTTTGGTGGGGTCTAACTCGATGCCCCGATTGCTCACCAGGAATCCTAACAGTTTGCCTGCTTTGACGCCAAAAGCGCATTTGGCGAGATTTTAGCTTGAGGTTGTATTTGCGTAACCTGTTGAACAGCTTCCTGAGAGTGTCTATGTGATCATCCTACCTTCGGGATTTGATGATGTCGTCAACATAGACTTCTATTTCTTTGTGCATCATATCATGAAAGAGAGCCATCATGGCTCGCTGATACGTTGCTCCGGTATTGAAGAGGCCGAAGGATAGTCGTCGATAGCAGAAAGTTCCCCAGGGAGTGATAAAGGTTGTCTTCTCCCAGTCTTCCTCAGCAACCATGATTTGATGGTAACCAGCAAAGCAATCCACGAATGATTACATGCCATACTGTGCAGTATTTTCAATTAGAATGTGGATGAAAGGTACTGGGAAGTTGTCCTTGAGGCAGGCTTTGTTCAAATCCCAGTAATCCACGCATACTCGTACCTTCCCTCCCGATTTAGGTACGGGGACTATGTTTGATAGCCATTCGGGTTATGTTGATACCATGATGATCCCGGCTTTGAATTACTTAACGACTTCTTCTTTGACTTTGAGACTCCATTCTAGTTTCAATCGCCTGAGCTTCTGTTTGACTGGTTTGAACCTTTCTTTGATGGGCATTCGATAGATGACAATGTCTGTAGATAGACCGATCATGTATTCGTGTGACCATGCAAACACATCCTGGTACTATGTCAGGAGTTTGATCAGGTCGACTTTTTGATTTGGTGTGAGGTCTGAACCTATTTGGATTTCTTTGATATTTTTGAATGTTCCTATGTTGATGGTGAGGGTTTGGTCGAGGTTTGGTTTGGGTTTGTCTTCGACCCATTCCATGATCTCCTCTAGCACCTCATAGTCATCTTCATCCTCTTGATCAATATTCATCAAGTTGAAGTTCAATTTTACATCTAAGTCGGAGTCATCTTGATAGGTTGGCATCTCATCAGACGAGACACACACCTCCAATGCTTGGGTCCTGAAAACAAAAAGGCTTTCATTAATATATGCAACTGCTTAAAGACACAAGGCATTTGAAAAACATGACAAAAGTTACTGCTCTAGATGTGCAATCAAAAGTAAGTAGTAAATGAAAGCATGATTAGGGCAGATGTACTCTCTGCCCCTTTACCCTTTTCGACTTAGGCAAGGGACACTGCTCCAGTTGTCCAGTGTTAGATTCTCATTAATTGGGAGAATCAAGGAATTGTGCTCGTCTGCCTCGTCCTGGATGATGACTGAGACATCCTTGAGAATAGGGCCAAGGTTTTTTTGTAGATCATTCCTCTTCTTGATGTGAGGAATTTGGACCTGGTCGTCGTCACTGTCGGGGAGTTCGTCATTCATACCCTCGTAGTTGAGAATGATTCTCATGTTAGCGAATGGGTCTCGTCCTTCATACAGGATCTTTTCTTTTCCCTTTTCGCTGTTTGCCTCAGGCTTGAGGGTTTTTCTTTCATGGACAGGTATAACTAGAGGAAATAGCATGGATGATACCACCGTAGTCAGGATCTTCCTCGTAGGTTTCACCCAACCGGCATTTGTGAGGTTTGGGAGCAGAATTATAGAGGCCTGAGCCTTGGGGTATTTGTGTGGATTCCGGTGGTTTGACCCGGATGAATATCCCAATCCTGCTCTTCCCATCTGACTTGGGATTTAGATTGGCATCTTGATGCCTTGCTTCTCCTTTCCCAACCCTTCTCCAGGTTGGAAACCCGAAGATACCATCTCTTGGCCTACGGTCATTACTTCAGTGGACACTTTAGGTTTTAGGGATGGTGCCCCGATTGGTAGATATTGAATATCGCTTATCTCGAAAGCTTGAAAACTTGCAGGCTCAATCCCCGCGCCCAGGCTAATCACTGGCACGTCCCCATGTATGTAGGTAGGGTATTCTGGCTCGGCATTAACCATGATGAGGATGTCGTTAATGATGTACTTGAGTTGCTGATGGAGGGTGGATGGCACTGCTCCTGCCATGTGGATCCATGGTCTGCCCAACAGTAAATTATATCCAGTGGCAATATTGAACACTTGGAAGGATACGTAGAAGGTGTGTGGACCAATTTCTAGAGGAAGCTTGATTTCCCCTATAGCCTGGCGGCGAGATCCATCGAAAGCCTGGATGACCATATAACTAATTTTGATCCGGTTCGGATTGATCTTCATTCTTTCCAACGTGTCGTATGGACAAATATTGAGGGAAGATCCTCCGTCAATAAGTACTCCTCCGATCACGTATCCGGAGGACACTACAGCTATATGCAAGGACTTATGATGGCCCCTTCCCTCAGTCGGGATATCATCGTCTGTGAAGGAAATCACATTGCTGTTGAAGATGTGTTCTATCACATGACGGAATTTTTCTGTGTCTACCGTGTGTGGCAGATGGGCTTCTTCTAGTACCTTCACTAGAATGTTGCGATGGTCTTCTGATGATAAGACCAGGTCGAGGATGGACACTTGCTTGGGTGCGTCTTTCAAGCTTTGCACTATCTTGATTTCATTGTGTCCCATTTTATTGAGGAACTCTTTGATCTTTTCTTCAGCCACCTACTCTTTTTCTTTGGTAACTGGTTAATTACCCGCTGAGGCAGGTACAATGGATTATCCTTTAACAGGATGGAAATGTTGTTTGAAGTAGAGCTTTCAATGTCCCCGTAGTTCCATGGGACCTTCTTCAGACTGATGATTGGATATTGAGGTCTGAAGGGAAAAATTAAAGGTTGAGGTGCAACCATTTTCACAGGATTTTGGGCTTCTTGGATCCCTTTCCCTGTCAGTACCATGGTGTGAGGATTGATTCCCTCTCACAAGATACGACAGCTACCGTGTTCTGGTACCATGTATTGGGGATCTAAAGGCTATCTTTATCTGCCAAGTCGAGGATTTGATCTGCTCTGATTAGGTCACCTTTCTTAATTAGGTCTTGAATTAGATTACGAAGTGCCCAGCATTCTTCTGTATCATGGCTGGGAGAGTTGGAATGATACTGACATATTTGGTCAGGTTTGAATTTTCTGGATTGAGGGTTTAATGGGGGTAATAGATCTGCAACCATCCCCTCGTTGATCATCATTTGGAGGGTTTCTTCCATTGACTGATTCAGATTGGTGAAATTCCTTTAAAACAGGAAGTTTCTGCCATCTCTGTTATACTCATTTTTTACCATTGGTTGTTCGCGCAATTGGCAATGATCCCTATTGGGAATGGAATTGACTTCCGTCGGAGGAGAATGACGGCCAATGGATTGATGAATTTTCTTTAGCACCTTCCTGGTGAGTTAATGCTGGTAGACGACCAATTCAGCCAGCTGCTCGATTTATTCCTTAAGAGACTTAACTTTTTGCTCCATCAGGAAACGCTTTTCAAAAGTTTCCCAACTCTCTGAGCTACTGAGATTGGATTGACTTGGTTCCCCAGCGTAGCAGAGGTATTTAGATCTTTCTCCATTTGAGGCACTGATCATGTTGACATTTTCCTCTTTGTGCTGTAGGAGAGGATTGTCTTGGACATGGGGTTGGTCAGGCTTTGTTACCACAATTTCCCCGCTGTCAATTAAGTCTTGGATTTTATGCTTGAGAGACCAACAGTATTGAGTATCATGGCCTGGAGATCCAGAATGATAAGCACATTTCTTGTTAGGGTCAAAATTCCTTCTGTTAGTGTTGGTTGGTGGAAGGAGATTAACAATCTTCTTCTGAGCTGTCAGAAGTTTGAACACATTCTCGAAGGAATCCCCTAGTGGGGTGAAATTTCTTTGACGCCTGGCTTCCGTGTTTTTTTGGAATTTAGGGTTTGCAAGCTGTGCTGAAGCTTGGAAAGGGGTATAGTTCCTCCTTTGAATGGGCATGTGGTTTGACTCGCCCCTTGAATTTTGTCCTTGTAAAATCAAGGAGACTTCTTCGTCTTTCTTTTTATGGACCCTCCGGGGATTACTCCCGTAATTTCTAGATTGGATATGTTCGGCGATAGCTTCGAGGGCGGTTAGATCTTTTATCTTCCCGAATTTGTTCCCATTTCTGCCATCCCGCCATGCTTGATCATTTCTGAGAATGGTTTTCCTATTCCCTCTAGGACCATCTCATAATAAGGCGCTTCTTGGATATCGATGAAGGTCATGACTATTTCAGATTCAGTCATGGCTGGGGTGACTTGTGCTGCGACCCGTCTCCATCGTTGGGCATATTCTCTGAAGGATTCGATATTCTTCTTCTTGATTTTGGTTATTTGATATCTTTCTGGAGCCAACTGTGATTGAAAACTGTACTGGCTAAGGAAGGCATGGGCCAGTTCTTCTGTACTATGAATTTTGGAGTTGTCCAAGCAGGCATACCAAGCTCTGGCTTCTCCGGTTAGACTTTTCTGGAATAGTTGCATTCGAAGCTTCTCATCCTCAGCATAGGATCCAAGTTCTCCGATGAAGACTTTCAGGTGTGTGTAAGGATCCCCCATTCCGTCATATTTCTCAAAATCAGGGACTTAAAATTTCTCGGGATATCGCGCCCCAGGGAATATGCATAGATCAGAGTAAGTGACATTGCCAAACGTCCAGGTTCCTTTGATTGACCGAAGAGTTTCTTCTATTTGTTGCACTTTCTTGAGAATGTCACCAGCTTCCTGTTCTTTGATGAGGGGGATGATTTCCAGAGTTTTGTTAGTTGTGTCCTGGTTCTGTGGTCCAGGAATCTGAGTTTCGACTTTTTCAGTCTCTTGATGGCCACTGCTACCACCAGATGTTCCTGGTTCTGTGTGAGCTTGAGATTTTTTCTCTTTAAGGGCCTTGCTTTGTTCTCGTAGGAAGCTAGCTAACTCGGCTATCTAATTTTTCAGTCCTTTAAAATCCTCCCTAGATACAGGGGTGGATTCTAGTTGAGCACTGGAAGCCATGTCCGCGGATGGACTAGGTGCTTTAGATTTAGATCTAGTGACAGGACCAATTTTTACACCTACAACAAAATGTAGGCGTGTTAATTTCCTGAGGTAGGTAATGGTTGGATGCATGATGTGTTTTTTAGTGTCTATCCTGCAAAATCGAGGTTAGTTGTTTTGATGGCAGGATGACAGGATATTTATCTGACAGGAAAGTAAATCTTTCATTATGTCATTTACATTGTGCTCCTCAGTAATTGGAGACTTGACATGGAATTGAAAGAGAAAGGCATGAAGAATCTTTCCTTCGGATTTGGTTAATCAGAGGCTGACATATCCTAGGTTTACTCTCGCGGCTTTTGTTTCGGCATGAAGGCTCCCAGATCATCGCAATCTACTAGAAAGGAAATTAATCCAATCGTTCAACTGGAGCGAATCTGAGTGGTGTATTTTCATGAGGCACCCCCAGAGACTTAACCGTCCCCAGAGTCATTACTTAACAACGACTGGGTTATCCTCCTTGTGAGAGGGACACACAACATACATTCACATACATCGTGCCTCACCATTGTGCATATGATGACATGGGTGCGAAGCAATAAATATGGGTGCGAAGCACTAAAAAGCAGAAAAGCATTCATTCACATTCATTCAATGTAAAGACGCAGCATTCACTCATTCATTGACTGTGGAGACGCAGAATTTAACACATTCAATAGTTTTGAAAAGGAAATGTTTGAAAAGATTTAGAAAGTGGCCCAAGCCCTCTACTGTCCCCAGCAGAGTCGCCACCTGTCAACGTTGGAAAATTTAAGAACCCCGTGGGTCGGTTCGTAACCCGGGTTTCCTCAAATCAATCTTCCTAAGTTCTCTCTACCCTTCTTCTTTTTATTTAGAAAAAAGTTTTTAAAGGGTTTTTTAGGAAAGAGGCCAACATGTATTATGTCGACGATTTGAATGTTTTAACAGAGTCGCCAGTTGGTAGATTTGAAAATGGTTGTACCAACTCAATCGAGTTTGATTTGAAAAGAGGCCCAATTGTTGGACACTATCAAAACTTGATCTTTGAGATCAGAGTTTTGAGTTCGGGGGCTTGGTTAAGGGTGGGGAAGGTTTTAGGCACCCCACGACTCCCGTGTAAACACGGTACCGCATCTCTTCAAGATTTCCCTTAAAACTGGAATGCGTGAGTGAATGCTGTTTGAAAATTGGGCCTATTGATTGATTGAAATCTTTGACAGACTTCGTTGAGCCTATATATGAAGCGTTTGATTTGATTTGAAAATCAGTCTTTGATTTGATTTGCAAAAGCATTTGATTTGATTTTTCTTGAAACGCTTTTCTTTTGATTGATTTAAAAATAATGTTTTAAAAGCTGGTTTATCAAACCCTTACGCTAGCATAGGAATTGAAACGTATCGCTACTTTCAATTTTTTTTATCTTTATAGCCTTAAGGCTGTATATGAATGGTGATTTGTCGGGCTGTGAAGCATCCTTGACCACAAAAATAGACGAGTGTCGGTCTCCTCATGGGTATGAAAACCATCGAAGGGACGCTGGCACGACAATTTTGATATTTCACTATGATGAGACCTTAAATTCAGATAACCATTTTAAGGTCTATATATGTATATTTTACAGAAAAACTGGCAGGGTACATCTATAAACTGGAGTTTGTCCATCGTGGGAATCAGATCCCGACCGATTTGATCGTGAATCCCACGATTCCTAGGCTCACATATGAGTAGCCCATTAACCTGCACAGTTTAAATTTGTACAGAAACAGATATATATATATATATATATATATATATATATATACATCCTCACGTCACAATGGAACCAATGATTCATCAGTAAATCCTGGCTGCGAGTGACCAAAGCATCTCGTTCCCACTAGATAACGATCTAAGGGACGCGAGGTTGCTTTTGAAGTTGAAACTAGAAATAAAGCTAGATTTAAAGAAATCTCAGCCATTCTAGCTTCCCGGTTCAGTCTGGAGGTTTTGAGCCGTTTGAAAACTAGAATTGGCGAGATTTAAATAAATCTAGTCCGCCCGCAGATATGGCAGTGCAGATTCATATACAAATGAATATTAAATGTAACAGTTGAATAAATTGATTAAAGCAAGATATACATATATATGTATAAAAGCTGTAAAAGGGCAATGGGTTTTCACTCGCAAGCCCGGACTGGAATTAAAATATATATATTTATAAACATAGTATAAAAGCCACAGAATTAACCAGGCTGGACAGAAATGAAATATATATATATATATATATAAAAACAATAAAAAGGGCGATGGGTTTTCACGCCGGTGCCCGTACTGGAATTGAAATTAACATAAAGTAGTCACCCAGTGACTATGGAGATCACCCAGTATGGGAAAATGTGCAAGAGCGGTAAAATAGCCACGAAGTAATCCAGGCCGGACTGAAAATATATAAATATATATATATATATATATATATTGACAGAAATATAGTCAACCAATACTGGTGAGAGAACCAGTTATGGTGAGAGTCGCTGATATATGCGTAAATATATATAAAAGAGGTAAACTACCTCGGATTTGACATTCGGGCTTGACATAATTGAAATGTTAGTATATATACAGTTAAATATATACAAAAAAGGGCCAAACCCTGACTGGGAAGATAACCCAGTCCGACGAAGTTGCCAAAACGTGTGTGCTAGTGCATTGAAGCTGCTGGAGCCGGCGGATCGTCAATCCGAGTTGTAGAAATGCAAAAATTTGTTTTATGTACAGAAATGTACCAAATTTTGACGAAAACGGCCACGAAACTAAGTTCCGGACATATTTAGAAGATGAAACTTCGTGTGCAAGTGGAAAATAGTGCAAAGTAGTAGTATTGACTTTCTGATCATAAAAATACGTACAATGGACTACAATACGGGTTTTTTGCCAAATCATAGGCTCTATACGTCCAAATCTACCGATGGTTTTTTGATATGTGATAGTATATGGGTATACCTACATGTTGGAGTGAAAATATTTGGGTTTGGAGGAGGTGTAAAAGTTGAGAAATTGAACTGGCAGAGCTTCGCTGCGTTTCGAAAACTTGAAAATGAAGGGGGGTGCACAATTATTTATAGGCCAGAGAGCCCTAGCTCTACCTGTGGTTGTCGCAGGTAGAGGTGTGGCTCCCTTAGGTGGGGCCCACGTGCCGGGTTTCGTTATCTCGAAGTACGTACACTCCGAACAACGCGTAGTCGAAGTCAGAACTTTCAAACTTTTGATCAAAGCGTCTGTTTGAGGCGTACGATACCTTTCCAAAAAGCCCTCGCCGAGAGTGTCGCAATGACATGGGATAAAACATTTTTCGGGTCCGAGAAGATGGGTTCATAACCAGGTCTTCGATTCCCCGCAGTTTGTCCGTTGAGCTGTCTTACGTCGTTTGCACTCGGGATCGTTCTTGTGGTTCGTTCTGACTTTGATGGCATCAATTCGGCTTGAGTTTGACCAAATCAGTTGAGAGTTGGTAAAATGACTGTTTTGCCCCTTCTGAGGTTGCCTGTGGTGTCGGCACGGCCTTTGATGGATCTGGCTTCCCAGGGGTTTCTCTAGGGCTGAACTGCACTTCCCGAATTGACGCCGGGACTGACTTGACAAGTCCTGGATTGATGTCCAGGTTGACTTGTACCTCCCGGGTTGAGACCGGGGCTAATCTTGATTGCTCAATATTGAGATCAAAATTAATCGGTACCTCCCGAGTTGATGTCGGGACTGTTTTGTACCTTTTAGGTTGCTGCCGCTGCTGATTTGAAGGCCTGATTGGAGATCGGAGCTGGATTGACGCTCCGATTGGAGATCGAAGCTGGATTAACAATCTGATTGGAGATCGGAGCTGGATTAACGATCCGATTGGAGATCGGAGCTGGATTAACGGTTCGATTGGAGATCAGAGCTGGATTGACCGTCCGATTGGAGATCGGAGCTGGATTTACGGTCCGATTGGAGATCGGAGCGGGAATGACGGTCCGATTGGAGATCGGAGCTGGATTGACGGTCTGATTGGAGGTCAGAGCTAGATTGACGGGCCGATTGGAGATCGGAGCTGGATTGACGGCCCGATTGGAGATCGGAGCTGGATAAACTGTCCGATTGGAGATAGGAGCTGAATAGACGATCTGATTGAAGATCAAAACTGGATTGACGATCCGATTGGAGATCGGAGATAGATTGACGGTCTGATTGGAGATCGGAGCTGGATTGACAGTCCGATTGGAGATCGGAGCTGGATTGACGGTCCTATTGGAGATCGGAGCTGGATTAACTGTTCGATTGGATATCGGAGCTGGATTGACGGTTTGATTGGAGATCATAGCTGGATTGACGGTTCGATTGGAGATCGAAGCTGGATTGACAGTCCTATTGGAGATCAAAGATGGATTGACGATCCGATTGGAGATCGGAGTTGGATTGACGACCGATATGGGGATCGGATTTAGGCTTACCGACATTGGTGGTCGGATTTAGGTTTATCGATATTGGTTATCGGATTTAGGTTTACCGATATTGGTGATTGAATTTGAATTGACAGACCGGATTTGGTAGCCGATTTTGAGTTGGAGGCCCGGTATTGATACCGGGGTTGATTTGAAAAGACGGCTCTGCCCTTCTACAATGTTGGAGATGGGGCAGTGAAAATTTCAAGTGTCTACACGAACCTAACAGGAATCACTTCCCTATTCGCAATTTCTATGTTCATAGGTTATTCTAAACTTATACATCAATGCGAAAACATAAAGAAACAAATAACTCTTAAATATAATAACATAAGTCTTAAACATTATCAAATAAAATAAACAAGTCTTCATCACTTTTTCATCTTTCCCTTGACTTTACTAGTGGAAGGCTCTTCAGCTCTTTCAACCTTAGCTGCAATGTTATTATGCAAGAGTGAGCAACGATTGCCCATAAATATAACAATATAATAACAATAATAACATGCGAGAAATCAATGAGTTCTGAATAATAGAAAGCTCGACTTTTGAATCAAGAATGAATACAAGAATCAAAAGTATGTCTGAGGGTCATAAGACCAAGAACTATGTCACAGGTTATCAAGTATTTCTACTTTAAACCTTTAACAGTCGTAAGACTATATGGACTCTACTTCTCGTACTTAGGGGGATCAACCCTTAGTACCATGTATGTGCACATCATCTCAACGTTAACGCGTAAATAATCCCCTATAAAGGGTTGTTCATCTCAGTTTAACATCAGAGTCTGCACCAAAGGAAGTTTGGTTTGGATAGGCTCAATAACAGTTCTAAAATTTCGAATGCTCATCAAATATGGACAAGTCGAATCAATAAAGGTTCGCTAGTCTTTCAAAGTTCAACAATAAAATGATACTCAAATTAAATAATGAATCTCAAAGGTTTACAATTGAATAAGCATTGTATAACTGAAGTATAACTTCAAAAGAATTAAGATATCTTATATGGAATCTTGAACTTGAATAAACAAGAGTAAAAACTTGTTTAATGAAAGAATAGATAAACTTGCTCAATTAAAATAGAGTAAATAAACTTGCATAACGTAAAAGTAAGGTTTAGAAACTTGCATAACGATAATAAGGAGGGATAGAACACTTGCCTCGTGCGTAAGCTACAATTATAATTCACGTTCCTCAATTAATCCTACATACCATTACATTCACAATACCAATTAATTCTAAGTCTGATAGAATCACAAACATCAGTTCTTGAACACATTATTAGACTTCACGAATAACGAGTTTAAAACACGTATTTAACTTATCAATTAATCACGTAAATCATCATTGAGAAGTTAATAATTTGTTTTAACATCTCAATATATAATTAACATGTTATCATGTTCATTACATTAGGTTTTAAAATACATTTCTGAACTTTGAACACTTAAATAAAATTCTTTGGGCCATTCTGCTAGCCGGCGCTGCAACGCCCAGTTTGCACTGAGGACAGGAGCTGCAGCGCCGAGCCTGCGTCACCAATCCCTTGGCCTGGCACTACAACGTTGGGTTCTTTCACAGAACCGGCGCTGCGGCGCAGTGACTACGTCAGCCAACACTGGCCTGGCGCTGTAGCGCCCGGTCTCTTCACAGAATCGGCGCCGCGACGCAGTGAAGTCTGACAGTTCGCTAGAAACACAGAGAAAAGACAAATAATACCAAAATTAAGCTCAAACAACAATGTTAATGTTACCCATACATTCTGAACTCAACAAAAACATTTAATAATCTTCTTAGCATGCTTTTAACAAATTAAATCACGTAAACAATCAAATTAGAACATATAATTTTCATGTTCTTGATATATTTCATAGTTTTGACAATTTTCAAGAAATCATGCATTACAGATTCGTTATAACACCGAATCGATCCGTTTGAATTTCGTTCTCTTCGTTTTTACATGAATAATCATAATCAATCATCAATTTTCAGTTTAATATACAATTAAAGCATAAATTTTTTTACATATAAGCCATATTCATATGTTCTTACTCTGTAACTTATAAAACTCCAATTAAACATGATTACATGGATTTGATTACTCTAAAACATATATAATTCACATACGATTGGGTTATGCATGCTAATAAACACCCAACATTAAGTAATAAGCAATAAACTCATGAAATTCAATTATCAGAGAACTCAGAATTGACTTTAATGAAGAAATACAATAACGTAGAATATAAAACTTGGGTTGAAGAAATTACCCTTGCTACTTTGTTAAGATTGTTAGAAATCTCCTTTAATATTCCAAATTCCTTTTTCAAAAAATTCTTCTTTCAATTTTCTCTCTTTTTCTCTCTGAAACTCTCTCTGATATGATATAAGATATATGAATGAAGCTTGATATAACTTCACGTAAATAATAACCGATGCAACATGGGAAGCGATTAAGCGCATCAGGCCTTAACTACTCCCATGTTCTTAAGGCCATGTTTGGTTGTTGTAAAAAGGCTCATTTCCCATTATTTTAATTAAATGTTTATTATATAGTTTATTGTCACACTTTAATTAATCAAATAATATCATTTAAATTCAATTAAATAAAAGATAATATTACACATTAAATCACATCATCACATAATTAAAATTCTCATTTATTAATTATGACAAATCATTAAATCTCTAATTAATTATTAAATTAATTAGAATAACATTATAATTATTAAACAACTCATATAATTAAATAAACTCAATTAAATTCACACTTTGAACTATAAAATTTTTCCACATTAATTTAATCAATGTAACACATATAATTAAATTAATTTACCACAATTCCATCAAATATTTATTTAACTCAATAAATAAATCAACAAAAATATTTATTTAATTCAATAAATATTTGAAATAAATTATAAAATTCTCGTTCGTCACAGCATCCTTGAATAGACTAGGCCAATAGAAACCACACTGGAGTACTTTGGCGACCGTCTTTTTGCCTCCAAAATGTCCTCCACAAGCTTGATCATGACAAAATGACAGAACACTCCTAAACTCATGGTCGGGTACTGTAACACCCCCTTTCCGAAATAGAAAAAGAGATTACTCAAAACACAACAAAACTGATGAATTTATACTAAAGCTCTAAACCACAAAAGAATGGTCTCAAAACCAATAAATATCAAAAGGTAAACCAGAATAAATGCCAACTGGCTCAAACCACAATCTAGAGTATTTATTACAACTCCAAATAAATCATTTGCCAACCTAAACAAAATATCTAAATCATTGGATCAAATGGAGCTCTCATCACACTTGCCCTTGATCCCCCTGATTACCTGCCGGAAGAAAAACACATCATGAGCCCAATGCCTAGTACGAATATAGAGTACACAAATAATAAAACGAAATAACTAACTCAATTAAATGAATTGAACTGAACTGAAACGAATAAAACTAAAATAATAAAATACTAGGCTGAATCAAACGGCTGGATGTTATTTCATACTGAGCTCAAAACAAAACAGAAATATTCCTTGCCACACAGGCAAGTCAAATAATGTCACACAGGCAAGTCACACACATTGGACCGCGAATCCAAATGCATGTAAAATCGGAAGGCGTGTTTGGCACAAACATCGCCAATCCGCAGAACAGAACAGAACAGAAAACTAGGGTCGACCCATACGCCTCCCACAACAAAACACCAAATGACCAACTCCCACCGGAGCACAAAACAGAGACGCCGTGGACTGATCACACCGCCACGAAAGGTGTTATGCCTCGGTACCAAGAGGACATACCTGTGGTACCCCCACAGGTGGTAATAACTCAGGTATACCCTACGGTATATTTTAACAAAAATATCATGTAACAACACATGCGACACAATATCAATACAAAAGTGTTCTAATATGTACATATTATATCGAAACGAATTATCAGCACAAAGTCTCCAAAAATAAATAATAACATGCACATTACTACGATCATCAAATTAATTTCTATACATAATGCACTTGGCTAAAGAGTACAAATAGGAGTTCCAATATCGACGTCAAAATAAACTATCATAATAAATTGACAAAGAATAATTATGAGAGACGATACTAAATTTCAAAACGAATAGCGAACCAAACAAATCAAAAATCAAAAGAGTCTCGCTGAAAGAGTACGGAATCCGTACTTGAATTAAGAAATGTAATACCCAAAGTATATTCCAAAAACTCGTTTAGACTCTCTCCGTTTAATCTAAATAATTTAATAAGATTTTATTACAATCCAATCATTAATACATAATATTGTTAAATTTATTACTAAGTAACTTTTATAATTACATCGGCAAAATTAATTAGTTTAAAATAATATACAGAATATTCAATTTTATTTATCAATTCCGTTTATAAGTTTCATGGCCAAATAGTTATTAAATTATAATATATATATATATATATATATATATATGTTAAGTTGCTGACTGCTTCTCGCAGGCACTAATTTTGATTTTTATTTTTATTATTATTATTATATATATATATATATATATATATATATATATATATATCAAGTAGGTTTGCTGCAAGTATTTCAAGTTGGTTTGCAGGCAATGATTACGGACCACTTTCACTCTATTTATGTATTAAATTAATTAATGAATCACATATATAATATTCAAGTATATAACCTTTACATCATAAGCTTTTAGACTTACTGAATAAAAGAAAAATCACAAAGGTATAGATTCCTCTTCTCCAAATTGCAGTGCAAAAGTACTTCTTTTTCTTCTATTTTTTTCCTTATATCGCCGCACACCCAATTCCTTTCTCAATTACGTATAATGCAAATAAAGATTAGGTTTAGTTATTTATTTACTTATTAACAGATTTATTAACTCTCCTAATCTTAATAGAATTTTAATATTACCCAAATATAAATCTGATCCAATTAGTTTTAAGGCTCAATTAATGTAGTCCACATAATTAAATATAATTTGACTCAAACACAAGAAAAGCCCAATTAAAATATTTGAAACAAAACTTTAAAATGTCATTTATTTATTTATTTTTCGGGTATTACATCACTTACCCCTTAAAAGGATTCCGTCCCCGGAATCAAAAGAAAATAAAGAACCTAATTATCAAAAAGATGTGGATACTCCGCTCCCTCCATCTCCCATGTGGCTTCTCGCTCCGAATGATATCTCCACAAAACCTTAACAAAAGGAATTGTCTTCCTCCTCATAACTCATTCTTGACGATCCAAAATCGCCTCGGCTTGCTCCTCACAAGTAGGATCATCACGAATCTTATCGAACGGATAATGCACCACATGCAACGGATGATATTAATAACTCCTCAACACCGACACGTGGAACACATTGTGCACATGAGCTAGCTATGGAGGCAAAGTTAACTGATATGCAACTTCACCAACCCTCTCCAAAATCTCAAATGGGCCAATATAACTCGGACTAAGTTTTTCTTTCAGACCAAATCGCCGAATAACCTTCCAAGGAGAAACTTTTAGAACACATGCTCACCAGGTTCAAACTCTAAGCTCCTCCTATGCTTATCAGCATAACTCTTCTGTCGTGATTGAGCCGACTTCAATTTCTCCTTAGCCACCGCTACCTTCTCCGTAGTGATTTGAACTAACTCAGGCTCTTCTATGGCTCTTTCGCCAACCTCATCCCAACAAGTTGGTGCCCGACACTTCCTACCATACAATGCCTCAAATGGAGCCATCCCAATACTTGCATGCCAACTGTTGTTATACGCAAACTCAACTAGACTCAAATAATCATCCCAATTACCTGACCACTCAAGTGCACAAGACCTCAATATGTCCTCCAACGTTTGAATAGTTCGCTCAGACTGCCCATCTGTCTGCGAATAGAAAGAAGTACTAAAGTTGACCCGAGTACCCCCATGCTCGTTGAAACTCTTTCCAAAACTGTGAAGTGAATCGTGGATCCCGATCTGAAACAATAGACACCGGAGTACCATGAAGTCTAACAATCTCTTGCTGAAAGATCTGTGCTAATTTATCCACTGAGTAACCCTCATGGATAGCCAAGAAGTGTGCCGATTTGGTCAACCGATCCACCACAACCCAAATGGCATCATTCTTCCTAAAAGTCTTCGGCAAACCAGTCACAAAATCCATCGTGATATCCTCCCATTTCCACACTGGAATGTCCAACTGTCACAGCAAACCACTAGCTCGTTGATGTTCTATCTTCACTTGTTGACAAATGAGGCACTTCCCAACATATTCAGCCACATTTCGCTTCATCCCATTCCACCAAAAAATTTCCTTCAAATCCCTGTACATCTTTGTAGAACCTGGATGAATAGAAAATGGCGAACTATGAGCCTTCGCCAACACAGCCTTCCAAATGATTGGATCCGATGGTACACACAACCGCTCACCCAACCAAATCACACCATGGTCATCAATACGAAACTGGGCTGCTTGCCCTCCTCCAGATTCTGCGCCATACTCCACAATTCCCCATCTTCCTTTTGAGCTTCTTTAACCCTCGAAATAAGAGAGGGCTCCACTCTCATATTTGCCAAATGCACATCTGAACCTTGCACATACAACTCCAACTCTAGCCGCTTTATATCCAAAATAAGTTGAGGTTGTGTAATAAGAGCTGCAACACTACCTGAACTCTTTCGACTAAGAGCATCTGCAATCACATTTGCCTTTCTCGGGTGATACTGAATCCTCGCATCATAATCTTTTAGAAGCTCCAACCAACGCCTCTGCCTCATGTTAAGCTCCTTTTGAGTGAAAATGTATTTAAAACTTTTGTGATCGGTGAAGATATCACAAGTCTCTCCATACAAATAGTGCCTCCAAATCTTTAGAGCAAAGATCACCGCTGCCAACTTCAGATCATGAGTGGGGTAGTTTACCTCGTAAGGTTTAAGCTACCTAGAAGCATAAGCAATCACCTTACCGTGTTGCATCAAAACACACCCCAAGCCCTTCTTAGAAGCATCATTATAAATCTGGTAACCTCCTGTTCCCGAAGGCAAGGTAAGTATAGGAGCTGTCACAAGCCGTTTCTTTAACTCCTCGAAACTCTTCTTGCGCTCCTCATT
Organism: Panax stipuleanatus; assembly: GCA_020205555.1. Classification (NCBI taxonomy): domain Eukaryota; kingdom Viridiplantae; phylum Streptophyta; class Magnoliopsida; order Apiales; family Araliaceae; genus Panax; species Panax stipuleanatus. The sequence continues at coordinate 125,028,047 of CM035122.1, read as the reverse complement.
CCATTCAAATTTTGTGGCCTTTTTCATCAACTGAGTTAATGGCAAAGCAAGCAAAGAGAATCCTTCCATAAATCTCCTATAATACCCTGCTAAACCCAAGAAACTCCTAATCTTTGTCACCGTAGTAGGTCTCGACCATTTAGTGATAGCCTCAACCTTTGCAGGATCCACCTTAATGCCTTCAGCAGAAACAACGTGACCCAAAAATGCAACCTGCTCCAACCAAAACTCGTATTTAGAGAATTTAGCATATAATTTCTCTTTCTGCAAAATTCCCAACACTGTTCGAAGATGCTCCTCATGCTCCTCCCTAGAGTTGGAGTAAACCAAAATGTCATCAATAAAGACAATAATATATTGGTCCAAGTACTCCTTAAACACCCGATTCATCAAATCCATAAACACCGCCGGAGCGTTAGTCAACCCAAATGGCATCACCAGAAACTCATAATGCCCATAGCGAGTATGAAAAGCTGTCTTAGAGACATCCTCATCTCTCACCCTCAACTGATGGTAACCCGACCTCAAGTCTATCTTTGAAAAATACTTTGCCCCCTGAAGTTGGTCAAACAAGTCTTCAATCCTCGGTAATGGATACCGATTCCTGATAGTAATCTTGTTCAACTCCCTGTAGTCTATACACAACCTCATAGACCCATCTTTCTTTTTCACAAATAAAACTGGAGCACCCCACGGCGAAACACTAGGCCAAATCACACCACGATCTAACAACTCTTGCAACTGCTCCTTTAATTTCTGCAACTCCAATGGTGCCATCCGATACGACGCCTTAGAGATAGGCCCCGCACCAGGAAAAAGCTCAATAGTAAACTCAACTTCCCATTTCGGTGGCAACCCTGACAACTCCTCAGGAAACACATCGGGAAAGTCACGAACAACTGAAATATCCTCAAAACGAGACTCACCCTTAGAGGTATCTTTCACATATGCCAAATACCCCTCACAACCCTTTGCCACTAACTTTTCAGCCTTCAAAGCTGAAATCAACTTCACCACTCTACTCGATTGTGAACCCTGAAACACGAATTTCGGAGACTTCACATCTCCAAATATAACCTTCCTTGCCTGATAGTTGATAGTGGCCTGATGCTTATCCAACCAGTCCATCCCGATAATGACATCAAAATCGTGCATACACATCGAAAGAAGATTAGCCCTACGAATTTTATCCCCAAAATTGATCGCACACCCTCGATATAAATTAGAAATAGCAACAAAAGTCCCCATCGGGGTAGCAATAGACATAACAGAATCTAAAGACTGAGATGGCACACCAAGGTGCCTAACAAAAGACTGAGCAACAACAGAATGAGTAGAACCTGTATCAAATAAAATAGAAGCCTCACGACTGCCAACTAAAAGAGTACCAGAAACAGTACCTGGTGCACCTGCCGCCTAAATATATATCAAGGCAAACATTTGACCACCTTGACGCTGACCTCCATCGCCACCATTATCACCACCTCCACCATTACCACGTGGCCCAGTACAATCTCTAGCCATGTGACCCATCTATCCACACAAGAAGCATGCACCGGTAACTCTATTACACTGTCTCCCCGGATGATTAGCCCCACACATAGCACAAGGAACTATCAGAATAAGATTTGGGTTATGCCCACCAGTTGGTCCCGGATATCGACCCTAATTCTGCCCCTGCTGATGATTCTGTCCTTGCTGGTGATTCTGACCATACTAAGGTAGCTGAAGTTGACGATTCTGCCCCTGCTGACGCAACTGTTGATAACCCCTATTCTGATTCTAGCCATGCCACTGCCCCTGCTGGACACCACGATTTCTACTCCACTGACCACCTTGATTTCTCCCATGCTGACCCGAGGCTTGACCCTGTTGGTCATCTCTGTCCCTCTTTTTACTCCTTTTCGATTTGGAAGATCGAAAGTCCTGCCGCTCAATCTCAATGTTCTTGGCTGCATTAGCCATAGCTGACACATCTGCAAACTTGGTGTTGATGAGGTGTTGTCGATACCTGTAATGAATCCTCTATTTGAACTTTTCCGCCTGTTCTGCTGCAGTCCTAGCAGAGGTTCACGCAAAACCTGCCAACCTGGTGAACCTGGTCATGAAATTCGTGATGGACTCATCATCTTTCTGCCGAATAAACAGATACTCTCTAGCATAGGCCTCTTTATCAGCAGCTGGAAAGTACTGTTGATAAAAGACCTCACAAAACTCTGCCCAGCTAAGTGTCTCCACATACCCATCACCCTTTGTTGCTTTCATCGCTTTCCACCACCTCTGTGCATCCCTCTCTAGCTTATAAGCAGCAAGCAACACTCTCTGATTATCTAAGCACCCCAACACATCAAATATATTCTCTAGGTGTGCAATCCAATTCTCCGCATTAATTGGAGTCGGAGCTGAACTGAATAACTGTGGCTTCTACTTCTGAAACCTCTCCAACCATACATACATTGGAACCACTTGCTGGTCAAGACTATTCGTATTCCCTTCCTCTTTGTTTGCCTATGGACCATTATTTTTTGAGTTCCCCTGCTCAGGAATTTCTAGCGGCTGCTGCATTGCCTGTACAACCTGTGCCACCAACTGCGGTAAGGCCTGATTAATCGCATGATTCACCAAGGCAGCCAACTGAGTATTAATCTGGTCATTAGGTTGCTCATTGGGCTAACCATCACCTCTTCCCCTATTGTTACCTCACCTCCCAATAACTCTAGCGAATCTATGAGCCATCTAAGAAAGAGATCAACGAATATAAGCAAAATAGATTAGAGATAGATTCGAATATAACTGAACAGAAAATCAACTGAACAAAACCTAACCCAGAAGTCTACCCATAACTCACAGGTCAAACCTAAATAGATTTTCTACAAGAAAGAACCTAAGCTCTTATACCAACTCTGTAACACCCCCTTTCTGAAATAGAAAGAGAGGTTACTCAAAACACAACAAAACTGATGAATTTATACTAAAGCTCTAAACCACAAAAAAATAGTCTCAAAACCAATAAATATCAAAAGGTAAACCAGAATAAATGCCAACTGGCTCAAACCACAATCTAGAGTATTTATTACAACTCCAAATAAATCATTTGCCAACCTAAACAAAATATCTAAATCATTGGATCAAATGGAGCTCTCATTACACTTGCCTTTGATCCCTCTGATTACCTGCCAGAAGAAAAACACAGCATGAGCCAAATGCCCAGTACGGATATAGAGTACACGAATAATGAAACAAAATAACTAAATCAATTAAATGAACTGAACTGAACTGAAACAAACAAAACTAACACAATGAAATACTAGGCTGAATCAAATGGCTGGGTGTTATTTCATACCGAGCTCAAAATAAAATAAAAATATACCTTGACACATAGGCAAGTCAAATAATGCCACACAGGCAAGTCACACATATTGGACCGCGAATCCAAATGCATGTAAAATCGAAAGGCGTGTTTGGCACAAACATCGCCAATCCGCAGAACAGAATAAAACAAAAAACTAGGGTCGACCCATACGCCTCCTACAACAAAACATCAAATGGCCAACTCCCACCGGAGCACAAAAATGTTCATCGTGCATCTTTGAAAGGTGACAAGGGCACTACATAGCCCAAAGGGTAGACGATGATATGCAAAGGTTCCATAAGGAAACGTGAATATGGTCTTTTCTTGGTCTTCTGGGGCTATGGAAATTTAAAAGTAGCCTCAGCAACCATCAAAGAAACAATAGTAAACATGACTAACTAACCTTTCTAGAATTTGGTCTATGAATGGTAAAGGAAAATGATCATTTCTTGTGGCAGCATTGAGTTTTCTATAGTCTATGAAAACCCTCCAACCAGATTGGACACGAGTGGGAACTAACTCATTAGCATCATTTTTAACCATAGTTAAGCCAGACTTTTTAGGTACTACCTGAACATGACTTACCCAAGAGCTATCAGAAATGGGGTAGATGATCCTATTATCAAGACATTTAAGAATTTTTTTACGAACAACTTCTTTTATAATCGGTTTTAATCGCCTCTGTGGGTCTCTCACAGGTTTAACATCATCTATTAAGTGGATCCTATGTTAGACAATGGTTGGACTAATCCCCTTAATATCAGTTATGCTCCATCCTATGTCTTCCTTATTCTCTCTAAGAATGGTCAATAACTCTTCTTCCTGTGTGTTTGTTAAATCAGAAGCAATGATCACATGAAGAGTTTTTGAGGGACCTAGATAAGCATATTTAAGATTATCAGGCAGAGGTTTGAGTACTAACTCTAGTGGACTCTTTTCAAGAGGCTCTGAGGATTGCAAGAATGGCTCAGTCACGGGTTCCCTTTTAGAGTAAGACATTGATGTGGATGACTCTAACATTTCATTCAGCTCATTTACATAATCTATTTCATCCCAATTTTAACCAAAATGATTTAGACAAAAATTAAAAAATTCGTCTTCTCCCGTAAGTTCATTTTCAGACATTTCCTGAATCATGTTTAGTTCAACGGGGTGGTCAGAGAAATCAATAGGTTGCTTTCCCACATTAAACACATTTAAATCAATTGTTATGTTCCCAAATGTCAATTTCATTAGTTTATTTCTACAATTGATTAACGCATTAGAGGTTGCTAGAAATGGTCTACCTAAAATAACTGGAATTTGACCCTTGGGATTTGCAACAAGCTGGGTTTCAAGGACAACAAAGTCAACAAGGGAACACAAAATCGCCAACCTTAATGAGTACATCCTCAATTATTCCCTTTTGCCACTTTAACGGAACGGTCAACTAGTTAGAGTTTGATAATTGTCTTTTTCAACTCCCCTAAGCCTAAGGTTTGGTACATAGAAAATAGTAACAGGTTCACACTAGCTCCTAAATCAAGCAAATCTTTTTCAATTAATGTGTCACCTATGATGCATGAAATAGTAGGACAACCGGGGTCCTTATACTTCACAGGAACTTGACATAACAAGATAGAACTAACATGAGCTGTTAGAAAAGATTTCTTAGGGACATGAGTGGTTCTTTTGTGTGTGTGTGTGTGTGTGTGTGTGTGACACCCCCAAATTCGGGTACTTCATTTTCACAGGATTTGGTGTTCACTATCTAAATAAAACATAACTAACTGCCCATAATAAGGAATGCAAAATAAATTACAACCTTAATAGATAAAATCTTCCTTATAAAAAGGATTACAACTTTGTCAAAACGTTCCCAAGTTTCTAACCTTAAACAACTTCAAATGCAGAAAAATAAAACATCATAAATAATTAAAGTCTTATTACAAAGTTATATCATAAATATGAACAAGTCTTCACTTGTTCATCTTGCCCTTGCCATTACTGGTTGACGGGCTCATCAACCTTCTCAGCTTTGGCTACAATGGTTATATATACAAGAGTGAACAAACAAAAGCTCACTTGAATAACAAACAATAATGATGACATATCACTAAATAAATTCATCTGAATTGAATAACATTTCTATCTTCGATAATCAGGAATAAGATTTAGAACTCATCTGAGGATCACAAGACCTTAAACTATGTCCCGGGTTGTAAGTATTTCTACTTAGACCTTTAGCAGTAGTTAGACTATAGGGACGCTATCTCGTACTTAGGGGGATCAGCTCTTCGTACCATGTATTGTGCACAAACATCTTAACGCTTTATCATGGTAATCCCCTATTAATAGGGTTGTTCATCTCAGTATTAATTAACGAGTCCGCACTAAAGAAAGTTTGGTTTGGATAAGCTCAAATGGTAATTTAGAGTTCAACTATCATCAACGAATGAGTAGTTGAATCAACTTACAATAATTAAGAGTTCGATAACAAAAGATTTATGAAATAACTATGAGTCATAACAATAGACATCATATTCAACAGTCATGTTTTAGAAATAAACTTAAAGCATTTGAAAGATACAATAAAACCTTGCTTGAACAATTAAGTCAAGGTTACATTATTTTCAATAATGAACTTCAATAAGATACTTGTCCAATGAAAAATAAAAGAACTTACTCAATTAACAGTAAACAAAATCGAGTTAAGGTAAGAAACTTGCCTCGTGCGTAAGCTAACAATTATTAACCCGTTTCACAATTTATCTTACGTACACGTTATTCACAATAGTAACACAAATTTGTTACCATATAGCTACATCACATCATTAGTTAACCCATCTAAATTAACTCATCATTCTTTAGTTATTAGGTTTAAATCATTAGTTATCACATGATCAAGCCACACATTCACATTAAACTTAACTTATTAATAATCAATCAAATTATAATTTAAAATCATACTTCTCATATTAGAAATATGATTACATACTTTCCAATTAGCATATAATTTTATTAACATGCTTTTATATTTATTACATTATCATTCTCAGAGAATTGTACATTTAAATATAATTTTCTGGCTAAAATGCACAGGTGGCGCTGCAGCGCCACACAATGAATTGCAGCCGGCGCTGTAGCGCAGTGCCACGTCATCAGGGCTCTGGGTCTGGCGCTGCAGCGCTCCAGTTACACTCTGAACTGGCGCTGCCGCGTTAGCACGCTCTGAAATCTGGTCTTGGTGCTGCAGCGCTGAAGTTACTATACATAACTGGCGCTGCCGAGCCGTGCCACGTCACCAACTGCTGTTGTGGCGCTGTAGCGCCCAGTTTACTCACAGGGCTGGCGCTGCGGCGCCATGTCACAATCAGACGCAGACAATCTCGCGAACTCTGCAGGAAAAAGCTAATTTGGCTTATTTTCTAGCACCAAACTCATATTTTAATTCATACAATGAATATAAAGCTTTATAAAATCATAATTTTATACTTCTAACATATTTTAACACATATAAACATTACAACAATCAATTAAAAATCTTTAATTTCATGATTTTGAAGAAAACTCCATTGTTAAGTCTTCTTGATGAAAATAAACACTGTGACTTTGTTTTTAAACCAAATCACATAGTTCAAATCATGTTATTTTCGTTTCTTAACATATTATTATAATCTAAACTCAATTTACATACATAGCATGAATTAAACATCAATTTTAATTTTAAAGAAACCATTTTTCAAAATATTTCACTATAAATTGCTATGAACATGATTTCTTCATGTTCATCATATTTACATGAATTAAACAACTACAATACTCATACAAATCATATATAATAGTTTATATAAAAAATCTAACACATATAAATCATATCTATATGAATTCTCATGAAAAAACCAAATTACAGAGAAGTGAAAGTTAACTTTTTATGAAGAGTAATGAAGAACAATAAACTTAAAATTAGATTATACATTTAATGTTAGAAGAAGATGATGATGATGAAGATTCTTGATTTAACAAAGATTCTTCTTCTTCTTTCTTCTTCTCTCTTTTCTCTTTTTTTTTCTCTGCTCTAGTTTTCTCTAAAATTCTTCGAACTCTCTAACTTACGTAATATAAAATATACATATACTGACATATACATATAATATAAAATATAACCTGACAAATATTTAATACTTTTAATAAATATATATTAGTTACTAGTTTTTTTGAAAATCAAAAGTCACTAAGGGTTGTTTGGCAAAAATCCATTAAAAATAAATTTTTAAAAGTTAAGAGCCTTGTTTGGTAAAACTGAATTAAAATAGACTTAAGGGCCTTGTTTGGTAAAACTGAATTAAAACCCTTTTAATTTATTTTAATAACTCTTTTACTACATAGTTTTAAATGTCATACCTTATTTAATTAAGTCTCAATATTCTAATTTAATTAAATTTAAGCTAACGTCCATTTATTGAATAAAATTGCCACATATATTAAATTGCTACACAATTATAATTTACTCATTAATCATAATTTCATGTAACAAATTAGTAAATCTCTAATTTAATTATTTAAATTAAATTAGACATTACTATAATGTTTCATTAAATCATTACTACCAAATTACCATATAGCAATTCATCTAATTTAATTATCTCAATTAAATTAGAACTTCACCCACAAAATTACTTAAACATCAATTTAATATTAACCATCAATTTAATTACTATATTGTACTTAATTAAATTACTCCACAACATAATCACATCAATTATTTATTCAACTCAATAAATAAATCAACTAAAATATTTATTTAATTCAATAAATATTTAAAATTAAAATACAAAATCTCGTTTGTTATAGTGTGCACAAATCTTTTAGACATTTAGCATATGAGAGAACTTGTTGAATGACATCTAGAAAAAGAATATTAATTTTCATTTGTTTGAACACTTCTAGAATTTTATCTAACTGGGTTGACTTCTTGTTTAAAATAAGTCTTTGAGGAAATGGGGCTTTTGGTTTAAAAACTTTTTTATTTGACTCATAAGATATGGTTTGATCATTTTTTTGACACAAGCTTAGTGGATGTTCCTGCTGACTCAAAGTTTGTGGGATTTTCAGGCTAGGTTGACTTTGAAGATGGATTGTTAGAATCAACATTTAAATTTTTCTCTTCTTCATTATCAATGTCAGCATGATTGTTAAAATAATTTCCAGACCTTAAAGAGATTACAGAATTCACATGATTGACTTGGTTGTTTTCAAGTGAATTAGCATGATAAGGTTTTGGATTAGGGACTAGATGTAACAAACGAGATTTTTGTATTTTAATTTTAAATTTTTTATGAATTAAATAAATATCTTAGTTGATTTATTTATTGAGTTGAATAAATAATTGATGTGATTATGTGGTGGAGTAATTTAATTAAGTGTAATATATTAATTAAATTGATGTTTAATAATTTTGTGGTTGAAATTTTAATTTAATTAAAATAATTAAATTAGATGAATTATTATGTGATAATTTGGTAGTAATGATTTAATGAATAATTATAGTGATGTCTAATTTAATTTAATAATTAAATTAGAGATTTACTAATTTGTTACATAAAATTATGATTAATAACTAAATTATAATTGTGTAGCAATTTGATTATGTAGCAATTTTATTTAATGAGTTGATATTAACTTTAATATTATTAAATTGAAATATTGGAATTTAATTGAATAAAGTGTGACATTTAAACTATGTATTAAATGAGTTATTAAAATAAATTAAAAGTGTTTTAATTTAGTTTTACCAAACAAGCCTTAAGACTTTTAAAATTCTATTTTAATTCAGTTGTTGCCAAACAAGCCTTAGTGGCTTTTAATTTTCAAAAATAAAATAACTGATATGTATTTAATAAGGGATTAAGTATTTGTCAGTTATTATATTATTATATGTATTATATCTATATCAGTTTTATATTACGTAAAGTAAGAAGAAAAGAAAGAACAGAGAAGGCTAGAGAGAAAAGAGAGAAGGAAGAAAAGAAAGAGGAAGAATTCTTTGTGAAATCGAAAAGAGGTTGCTTACTATCATCTTTGTTAGCTAAAACAAGAACTTGAAGGTAATAATCTAACTTTAAGATTGTTAATTTATGTTTTTCATTGTTCTTCATAAAAAGATATTTGACTTCTTTGTATTTGAGTTTTCATAACAATTTGTGAGAATATGATTTGTATATGTTAATTTGTATGTATAAACTGTTATATATGATTTGTGTGAGTATTTAAGTTGTTTAATTCATGTAAATATGATGAACATGAAGAAATCATATTCATAGCAATTTATAGTGAAGTATTTTGAAAAATGATTTATTTGATATAAAAATTAATGTCTAATTCATGTTATTTTATGTAAATTGATTATAGATTGTGATAATATGTTAAGAAACAAAAACAACATGATTTGAAAGAAGTGATTTGGTTTAAAAACAAAGTCACAGTATTTATTTTTGTCAAAAACACTTAACAATGGAGTTTTCTTCAAAAATATGAAATTGAAAGGTTTTAAGTTGATTGTTGTGTTGTTTATATGTGTAAAATCATGTTAGAAACATTAGTTTATGTTTCTATAATGTTTTATCTAAATTATATCGGTAAGATTTGTTGTTTGAGCAAAGTTAATAAGCCAAATTGGATTTTCTTGTGATTTTTGCGAAGCTATCTGCGTCCCACTGTGTCGTGGTGCCGCAGCGCCTGTTCTATGAGTAAACAGGGCGCTGCAGCACCACAGCAGCATCTGGTGACGTGTGACGGCGCCGCAGCGCCCAGTATGTGTGTTAACTACAGCGCCGGGACCGGTCTGCAGAGCCCTGATGACGAGGCACGATTCTGCCGCGCCAGCTGCAGTTCATTCTGTGGTGCTGCAACGCCACTTATGCAATTTAGCCAGAAAATTTTATTTAAGTATACAATTATTTGAGAATGTTAATCTAATGATTATAAAAGTATGTTAATGAAATTATATATTGATTAAACAGTATGTGATCATATTTGTAGTATGAGATTGATGATTTTAAATTATAATTCGATTGATTATTAATAAGTTCAAGTTTGACATGGATAATAATAGTAACTGTGGTTTGATCATGTTATGAACTAACTAATGATTAAACCTAATAACTAGAGTTTTGAGTTAACTTAGATTGGTTAACTAATGATGTGACTTAGCTATGTGGTAACTGATTGTGTTGCTATTGTTAATAACGTGTACGTAGGATAATTGTGGAACGAGTTATTATTTGCTAGCTTACGCACGAGGCAAGTTTTCTTACCCTAACTCGATTATGATTACACAAGTTGTTCTAATCCTTACTTTTACAGTACGCAAGTTCCTATTCTTGACTTGTTATCGATTATGCAAGATTCTTTAAATTCTATATTGGACAAGTATCTTATTTAATTTCCTTATTGAAAATAATGTAACCTTGACTTAATTGTTCAAGCAAGGTTTTATTGTATCTTTCAAATGTTTTAAGTTTACTTCTAAAGTATAACTATTAAGTATGATGTCTATTATTGTGACTGATAATTATTCCATAACTCTTTTGTTATCGAACTCTTAAGTTATTGTAAGTTTGATTAAACTACTTCTTAGTTAATGATAGTTGAACTCTAAATTACCCATTGAGCTAATCCAAAACAAATTTCTTTGGTGCAGACTCGTTAATTAAAGCTGAGATGACCAACCCTATTATAGGGGATTACCATGCGAAAGCGTTAAGATGTTTGTGCACAATACATGGTACGAAGGGACAGATCCCCTTAAGTACGAGTTAAAAGGTCCATATAGTCTAATGACTATTAAAGGTTTAAGTAGAAATATTTATAACCTGGGACATAGTTCAAGGTCTTGTGACCCTCAGATGAATTCTAAATCTTGTATTCAATTCTTGATTATCGATAATAGAAAATGTTATTCAATTCAATTGAACTGATTCAGTGACATGTCATAATTATTGATTGTTATTTCAAGTGAGCTTTTATTTGCTCACTCTTGCATATATAACCATTACAGCTAAAGTTGAGAAGGTTGACGAGCCGTCAACCAGTAAGGGCAAAGGCTAGATGAACAAGTAGCAAAGACTTGTTCATAATTATTATGTGATTTTGTAATAAGACTTAATTTACTTATGAGATGATTTATTTCCGCACTTTATGATGATTGTTTAAGGTTAGAAACCTGGGAACGTTTTATGACTATGTAATCCTTTTATAAGGAAAATTTTATTATTAAGGTTGTAATTTATTTTTCATTCCTTATTTATGGGCAGTTAGTTATGTTATTTAGATAGTGAACACCAAATTCTGTGGAAATGAAGTACCCAAATTTGGGGGTGTCACACTAAAAATTTTTGATTGGTCTCGAGTTGACTAGGGAATTTACCCTTCTCTCTTTCATTAATTGTAGTGGCCAATTGGCTCATTTGGATCTCTAAACGAGATAAGACTTGGTTCGTGCTTTGCTGAGATTTTATTAAATTTTCCACACTCTTCTCTAAGGTACTAAGTCTCCTCTCACTTTCATTAGAAAAACCTAGTGGATATTGAGTTGCTGAATTTGAATTTTGGTACGGACCAGGATTTGGCTTTTGGTAAAGTTGAAAAGATTGATTTAGAGACTGATTGACCTGATTTGAAGAGTTATTTGGGTAGGGTCCTTGGTTCCATACAAAATTAAGATGATTTCTCCAACTTGGATTATAAGTGGGTGCAAATGGGTCATTCTTAGGTCTTTGAAACATTTCATTGACTTGTTCATATTCTTCAGGTTGAGTCATGACTCTTGGACATTCCTCTATCACATGACTTGGTGAATTACACCTTAGACACTAAGGTGTTGGTGTTGAGACTTGGTTCACATATGATGGTCCCGTAGTTTCTAAAACTTCTATTCTTTTAAGTACACCAACCAACTTAGCTTCGGTAATAATTGAATTGTCAATTGTATGAACACCCCTAGATGAACAAGGTTTATCGGTCTCTCGGGTGGTTTTCCATTGCATGGTTTTTTCTGCTAAGTCTTCTAAAAACTCTCAAGCCTTTTCCTCAACATTATTCAGAAAATCCCCTTGACATATTGACTCTAACATTATTTTAGTGGGATAGTCTAAACCTTCGTAGGAAATTTGACACAATCTCCATTTCTCAATTTCATGGTGTGGGCACTGGGATAACAAATTTTTATATCTATCAAAATATTTCCAAAAGGACTCTTTTTCAAGTTGGCAAAATTGATGAATTGCAGTCATAATTTTAGCAGTTTTATGATTTGAAAAATATTTTTTAAGAAATGTAACAACAAATCCCTCCTAGGTTGATATGGAATTATTTGGTAGGCTATATAACCACTTTTTAGCATTATCTTTTAAAGCAAATGTGATAAATCTTAGCTTAATTGAGTCATCAGACAATTGTTGAATTTTTATTAAAGTACAAACTTCCTCAAATTCTTGAATAAATAAATATGCATCTTCTATCCCCGTGAACCTAGGTAACATATTTATAAAATGCAGTTTAAGTTCAAAAGTGTTACCAGTTACCGGTGGCAGACTGATACATGAAGGTTGGGCAGATCGAGAAGGATAACATCGATCCCTTAAAGAAATAATTTGTGTGCCCTCTATTTTTCTTAAAGTGAGATCTTTTAAAGTAAAATCCATGTTATTTCCCAGGGGGCACACAATAGATCTAGAAGAGGGGGTTGAATAGATCATTTTTAATTTTAAAAACTTTTTCATTTTCTTTTGTATTGCTAAGTAATTAGCAGATGACAAATAGAAGAATCAGTTCATGCACAGTGAAATAATTTAAGATCCCCTTCAAGGATACATTGTTAAATATAGTTCTAATGTTAGTTTAGGAGCAAACAGTTATAGCAGTTATAGTACATAATATAAATGATATAAAGTAAATGACACAAGGGGTTTTAAGTGGTTCAGAGACTAAAGCTCCTACTCTACTCTTTTGCTTCAACAAGCAGGGATTCCACTAAGAAAAGGGTAACTCTGAATTACTAAGATTCCTTCAAGGTCAACAGCCTTGGAAGTCTAGTTCAATAAGAACTCTTCAAGCCCAGCAGACTTGGAACTATAGACTAAGCCCAACAGACTTAGAATCTTTTGTACCCTCCAGTACTCAGCAAGCCCAGGCAGACTTGACTTGATTTAGTCACAAAGACAAGGACCCCTCAGGCTCTGGTTGTTTGTTTGTTGTTGTTGGTGCTGAGCTGCTAAGATGACTTTAAGCTTGTTCATCTTCTGGTTCTTAGTAGCTTTGTGTGATCTTTTGGCATTCAGCATTGAGGCTTGATCACCACTGATGGACTGCTAAGATGTACATGAAGCTTGACATCCTTGATTACTTAGCAGTCTGATTCATCTCCTTGGTGTAACTGATATTTGTTGTTGATACTTGACCTCATCTGATTTCAGCATAGCACACTATCACCACTGAGGATCTGTTAAGTCTTTACATATCAGGTAGATTTCTTCTGGTACTTAGCATCCTTTGAACACTGGTTGTCTTGTGTGCAGATTCTGCTTTGCATTTACTTCTCTTCAGCTCAGGTTGTTCATGGTGAAACGTAGAGTGGCTCTGGAGATCTGCTTTCTGATCTTCCACTCTAGTTCTTGTCTTCTTGGCCTTCTCGACTCTCTGCTCAAATGTCATTGTGGTTGGCATTTTCCTTCGTGTTGAGTGAAGCCTTTAGCAGTTAAAGCTCTTCATCATATTTGCTTCACTCCTACTATGGTAGTCTCACTACCACTGAGATATTTTCTCTGTTAAGATCTGTAGAACTCTCGTCGAGCCAACAACTCTTCACCTTTGAAGCTTCAGCTGTTATATACTTTTCCATCAGCTTCCCATTGGAATATAGCTGTTGGAAGCTATTTGAAATGCTTCAAGGATTCTGAGTTATTTAATGCAGACTGCTGAGTTGACGTGACATCACCTTTTTGACTTTCCTGACACTTCAGTCTGCTGTTTCACCTAACACCTCTGAGATGTCACTTTCAGAAGCCAGGTTGGTAGTCACCTTTATTTCTCCTTTTTGTTTCCTCGATCCAGACCAAAGATGTTGACTACTGCATCGATACTCTCAATCAGCAATGTTCGATTGTCAGTCTTCATATTGAGACATTACTGAGACTCAATAAGTAGACGACCGAACTCCACAATTCTGATGTAGACGTTCATGTGCTTGATCGTTGTTTGTCTGTGGATGTTACAAGTTGACTGACTTTGACAACACTACGATTCTGAGAGTGTTCTGTGAATTGACAATGTAAAACATCTCGCTCTTCATTCTTGCAGTGCTTCTACGAATCTGTTTGCCTTGACTCATATCAGGAACTAATAACTTGGCTGACTGCTCTGGCCCTTCTGGTTTACACGACTCTTCTAATTAGTCATGCTCAGCTCTCTCAACCTTCTGCTCTGTGATCTCCCGTTCACTCTTCATGATGAGGCTGAGCATAGACAATCCTTTTCGTCTGTCCTCTATAAGTTGGCCAATATCTATGTAAGTGCTTTATCAGTCTCTGCTGCTCGTTGGCAAACACCACGATCGTCATAGTCACCACTACGATTGTTTTTTTCTGTTTGACAATCACTTCATTCATTGTCTTCTAATGGATGCTTGTAGAAGACTTCTCCTGAATGGCTCTTCACTTCTCAATCAGCCTTGCTGATAGAGTTGGTGCTTCAATCTTCTGTTAGCTTGCAGGCCATTCAGAAAGTGCTCTTTGATCCTCTTCAAGTAAACTGCTTTCTGAACCTTGACTACTCTTACCAGAGTGAGATCTTTGTGTATACTTCATGAATGCTCAACTATTGAGAATCGTGTAGTCTCTACATTCTTTCTTGGCATTGTGAGCATTTGACTGACTACGTTTTGGCCCTTGTTCTGCAGACTACGATTCGCTCTGGTTCTTTAGACTACGATCTGGCTCTGGTTCTGCAGACACTACGACTCCGAGTGTAGTCTGTAACTCTGATAGTAGTTCATATGACAGACTACTATTTCTGCCTTAACAATTGTCATCTCTTGACTGACTTGCCCAACTACGATTCTGCCTTGGGTTATGATATGCAAAATCCACGTCTTCGGGTGAAGTCTACGATTCTTGACTTGGCTCGGCAGGCTGTCTCCACGATCTCGTGAGTGGCTTTCTTGACAGACTGCGATTTCAAGAGTGGCTATCTTTACAGACTACGGTTCTGCCTTGATAGACTACGATTCTGCCTTGACTCTCTCGACAGACTGCGATTGCTGGTGCAGTGCAACATGATCAGACAAGCCTATCTATTACATTTTATAAGATCAACCTAACAAGCTTGATCTTTCTATTCATAATCTTTGTACATTGTAATCTTTTAAAGGACTTCACAAAGCTGTTCATTTATGTAGGATCAACCTAACACATTTGATCTTTTCAGTCTAAGTCCTTGTACATATATGTCTATCATCTATCAAGGACTTTACAGCTTTCATCAATGCAGACATATTTGCATATTCATTCATTTAGTTTATAATCAAATCTTATATAAAGAGGAATAACATTCTCATGTATATTCCTAACAATCCAAAAAATCAAGTTCTTACTAATCGGGATGTTTCGTCCCTAATCCACACTTTTTGTATACACTACTTAGCAAATAAGCAGATAAGCACCAAAAAATAAATAAAAAAACAAAAATATTAATAAAAAAAATAAATTACTTCTAAGGTCAACCTAAATAAAATCTAGACAGCTCCTAACAGTTCCAAGTTACACCGCAAGGTCCACCAAATTCGAAATTAATCATACCACTAGCCAAGTAAGTGTAAGAAAGGTGGGAGTCTCTCCGTAGATATGGTGACTAATTAAATAACAACACGTTCGTTTGGCGTTTACCTTTTGAACCATTTGCCTAGACACCAGTAGTTTGATTAATTTAAAATTTAGCATCCTCTTGGAGTTTCTTCTCCTAATTGAGCTCGAGAGTTCTAAGGGCCAACGCTTACTTGATTTTATTAGGTCAGGGTTATGCAAATTAGGTTGTTTGTGGGCCAAGGAAGGGTTATGAAATTCTCACCTTATCTTGTTACAGGTCTTTGCCCTTAATATTAGATTAAAGATGAAAATGCACAAATAAAAAAACTGTAAACAAATAAAGTGTCCTAAAAATATGTGAATTACAAAAGAAAAAGAAATTTGGACGCACATCAATCCTCCAGCAATCACCACAATTTATATTTGACAAAAACAAATAAATAAATAAATAAAAACCTAACAGGATGTGCTCTACGTGAGTGAATGCATGAATGTGGCAAATAAAAAAATATTAAAAAAAATAAACTACTAAATTTTTATTTTTATTTTTTTAAAAAAAATATGGAGATGCAAGTACAAAAGAAAGCGCAACAACAAAAAAATTTCGCTCATTCGATCCGCTTCGATAATCCTGAGAAAAAAAAATTAGAGTTAAAAACTAATTTGAATAAATAAAAATTAAGGAATAAAAAAAATTAATTTTAGTTCTCGACAACGGCACCAAAAACTTGATGTGTTAAAATTATTAATACTACTAATGAAATTTAAAATAAAAACAAATAAATTGTTAATACTACTAATTGCATGAAATGAGTAAATTGTTAATACTACTAATAAATTGTTTTGTCTGTACCTATTTTGAACCGTTTAAAAGATAGAATTGACGAGATTTAAAAGAATCTAGTTCGCCCAAATAGATGTCAGCACCGATTCATATCAAATGAATATTTACAGCAGTAATTTTATCATAATGAATAAAAGATATATATATATAGTTATATATATACGAAAGCTGTAAAGGGCGATAAATTTTCACTCCGATGCCTGGACTGGAATGTAAATATATATATATATATATATATATATATATATATTTATAAAAGCTGTAAAAAGCCACGAAGTAATCCAGGCTTGATAGAATGGAAATATATATATATAAGCAATAAAGGGCGATGGATTTCAAATCCTATGCCCGGACTGGAATGAAAATATATATATATTTATAAAAGCTGTAAAAAGCCACGAAGTAATCTAGGCTGTACAGAATTGAAATATATATATATATAAGCTGTAAAAGAGCCACGGGATGATCCAGGCTCGACAGAATGTAAATATATATATATATATATATATATAAAAGCTGTAAAAGAGTCACGGGATGATCCAGGCTCGACAAAATATAAATATATATATATATATAAGCTGTAAAGGGCGACGGATTTACAATCCCATGCTCGGACAGAAATGTAAGTATATATATATATATATATATATATATATATTTATAAAAGCGGTAAAAAGACCATGAAATGATCCAGACCAAACTGAAACGTAAAAAGTTAATATATACAGTTAATATATATATATATATATATATATATATTAAAGCAATAAAAGGGCCACGAAGTCAAAATCCAGGCCAAATGAAGTCAGAAAATTTTATATATATATAAAAGCGATAACTACCACGAATTTGATATTCGGGCTTGACAGAATTGAAAAGTTAGTATATATATAGTTAAATATATACAAAAAAAAAGCCATACCGTGACGGGGAAGATAACTCAGTCCGAAAAGGGGCATATAAATGTATATATATATATATATAAAAGCTATTAAAAGTCGCGGATTGACGATTCGAGCTGTGAAAATGCCAAAAAAAAACGTGTTTATGTACTAAAATATACGAAAAAGTAAGCAAAAACGGCCACGGAACTGAGTTCCGGGCATAATCAGAAAACAAAAGTTAACGTGCAAGTGTATAAATACGCAATGAAGTAGTATGAACTTTCTGATCGTAAAAATAGTCGCAATGGACTGCTACACGAGCTTTTTGCCAAATCGTAGAATTCAAAAGTCAGTTTCTACCGGTTATGTGATGCCCCCAAAATAGGTTCAGTACATAACCCATTCTAAGTCGCGAAATACACGGTATAGAATCCAAATATAAACTTCCAATTTACAAATATTACTCTGTCGTGCACAATAAGACCGCACATAAACTGTGAGTTTCAATACAAATAACAATACTCATACTCCTTATCAATGATATGTTACATAAAGGTACAGTCAATAACTGTTTTAGGAATTAAAATCTTTGAAAAATGCTCAAGGAAACCTTCGTACATGGGAGGCCATGCTTCTAAGTTATAATAGATATCGTAGGTCTTAAGAATTAACCTTAGTTGACCCAATAGACCCCAAAGAAGAACGAGAAGATTACTATCCTGTTCATTCCAATGGTGGGTATTCTCTTGCCATATAATTATCTCCATTGTCTCAAACTGAGGATTATATTCCAACCATACTCCAAGAATATATAGGTAGCGCTCATAGATATAATCAGCAAGTGAATGTACACAACCATGTCTTATGATAACATGAAGTCTTATGTGGTTAGACATCTTATATGATAGTGGTAACACGCCCTTTCAAAGTCGAGTTCACCTCACCTAAGTCGGGTTCACCTCACCCTATTTGGTTCACCAAAATCAACTGTTAAATGATGTATAAAATACGACGCACACATTTAAAGTTCTCAATACAATTATATATTGTCATGTTGTTTTATAATGTGTTGAGAAACTTCAACAGTCACCGACCATCACTCTAGCCCCTTGTTATCCCCGCTCGACCCAGCTACACTCTTATTAGCTTAAAGGAATTGTGAAGCAAAAGGATAAGCACAAATAGCCCAGTAAAGAATATTATGACTTAAGATAATTAAATTCTCTAAATTATTCTCACAATTTAAATGTATTTAATATAATGATATATTCGCTACACTAAAACATATATACATTACACTCAATAATGTAATATATGATTTCTTTAATAAAATCGTGGTTATATATTAAGTATATTTAATGACACCAATTACCACATTAAAATAATTTAATATTATTAATTATTTTAATTTACTCATCTCATTTTCTTTAATAAATTACTCCCACCATTTATTTACATATAATAAATATATACTACTAATATATTTATTATGCAGAAAATCACATATTGCATAACACTTATTCACTTATGTAATATAATATCACACAACATATCATTTAATAAGAATTTTATTTATTAAATTCTTATTTTAATAATTCTCAAAAATTCGAGTTCTTACAATACGTATTCACCATTCTAAACTTAGCACACATCGAGTCTTTAGCAGTGTTCAATACAGTACGCTGAGTGGTTTCCCACAAACAACCAACAAACTAGTTTTCCGTCTCGTCTACACTGTTTTTATACAGCGAGTTAGATCGGTAGCTAGTTCGTATATACCTTCACTCCCTGAAGAAATTGTTTAGCCCAGATACTATACATCAACTATTAAAGAGTACGACTGTACTACTTTAGATTTAACACTTACTCTTTTATTTATAAGTTCTTATTTATAACTAGTAAACCATATAACCAATTATAAATAAAACTCTTTGTATTATACATGAAATAATTTTAGCATTATAATTATTTACAAAATGAATATTCATCAACTATATTTAAAATAAACTGAGCATTATAACTGCTTGTAAAATAAATATTCGACTATTCTATTTGAGATAATTTCAGCATTATAACTGCTTATAAAATGAATATTCGTACTAAATACTTGAAGAAAATCAGACATAGTAACTACTTATAAAAGTATATTTTTTACTTTTTAAGAGAAATAATCGGACATTATAACTGCTTGTAAATAGGACTTTTGTACTATATACTTAAAATAATTTGGGCATTATAACTGCGTATAAAAGTATATTTTTTCTAAATATATAAAGAACAATGAAAATAATAACCACTAGAGTAAATACCTCTTGAAGTTGCAAGCTTTAACTAATCCTTTGAAATCTTGAAATTAATCTAACTCACAAGAATTCTCTCTTTCTAATTCTGGATTATAACTTTGCTTTGTAAATTGGTGAAGAAAATGAAGAGAATGGCTTGCTATTTATAGAAAAATATAGTTTCGATAATTGCACGTTAGGGGCTCAGCTTATTACAGTTTGCACCATGCTTATTACAGTTTGGTACCTAGGTTAATTACACTTTAGTACCTCATTAATTGCACCTTAGTCCCTCAAAATATCCACCAGGTGACATCATCATGATGACATCATCTTTGTGTTTTTTAATGCTGATGTCATGCTTACATCATGCTTGCATCATCTGTGTTTCTTTAAGGATGATGTCATACTTACATCATCTCTTCTCTGATTGGTTGATTTAAGTTCACATTGATTGGAGGGTATTTTGGTCATTTCACAAATAATTTTAAGGGTAATTTAGTTATTTCACATATTTTTCTTAAATTGTAACCCTTAAGATTTGCAAATTAAGGTTAGGATTTTCAAATCTTAAATTAGGATCTCTAAATGAACATTATGGATTCTAACTGCACATTAAGGTTTCTTAATTAGGTTTACATAATTGCATTCCATCTAATCAGTACCAAACATTAATCACATTAATCACATAATGTACATACACATAATCTTAAATACAATTATAATAATAACTGTATTAATATACAAAGTCCTATTCAAATTAGGGTTTTGATCCACTATTCACCTTTACCTCCTTGACATTTAGTCAATAAATAAATTGACTAACTTGCTAAATTCATATCTCACATGCTCAAAATATTACTGATAACAATAATGATAATAATTAATAAAATAATAATATATATAAAAAAAATTCATTCAAAAAATTGTAGTCGTATAAAATTCTCGGTTCTTACATATGCTGTTTTATAATGTATTGAAAAACTTCATCAGTCACCGACCATCACTCTAGTCCCTAGTTATCCCGCTCGACCCAGCTACACTCTTATTACCTGAAAGGAATTGTGAAGCAAAAGGGTGAGCAAAAATAGCCCAGTAAAGAATATTATGACTAAAGATAATTAAATTATCAAAAGCCCTCATCAGTAATGAATCAGATCTTTAAAACATATGGTAGATGATAAAAGTTTTCAACCATAATTGCAACGGAACGAACAATCCATTAGAAAAGTCAAATAGACCATAATGTGTATTATCTTCTCTATGTTAAAAGTCCACCAACAATATTTTGCCCCTGTAACATCAATCAACAGTTCCTGCCCACAATCATGTAAATAGTTCATGATCATAATTATGTTGATAAATTCCTCTTCGCACCCAAGACAAAGATAATTTTCATCATCTCTCTTTACCTGTAACACCAAAGATTAAGGTTATATTAATTCACAATTCATATTCATAATCATGTAAATCAACAGTTTTTTCTTGCCACAAAGGCTTAATACAACTTTCACTCAATGTCCTTGTCACAATGGCTAAAGACACTCCATAATCATATTGTCTATACACCCTATTCCAAAGGCATTCAAATGTAACAACAATGATCATGATCATACCAATCAATTGTCTATCTTTGCAATACGGGCCAAAAATATTCAACTGTATCATCAGTGGTCATGATCCTGCCATACACCTGTTCATCTTTGCACTACGGGCCAAAGATATCAATCAACAGTTCATCTTTACACTACGAGCCAAAGATATCAATCAACAGTTCATCTTTACACTACAAGCCAAAGATATCAATCAACAGTTCATCTTTGCACTACAGGCCAAAGATAACTTTAACCACAATTTAAGTTTAAGGATTATGACAATGATATAAGGAATGAATCAAGTGAGACCAAGGACAAATATTAGAGATTTATAATTCAATTTATCCAGTGTTCAATAATGTCCAAATTGTCAACATGAAGATAAAAACATGGATTCAACTTCAAGAATAAGTTTCATAAAAGATAACTTGGACAGAAAAAAAAACTAAATTTTATCGTGAATAGTACCCCGACAAGAATAGTAACTCAGATGAATAGTATCCTGGATGAATAGTACTCTAGTATGGATAAAAGATAATTTGGACAGAAAAAGAAACTAAATTTCATCGAGAACAGTACCCCGACATGAATAGTAACTCGAATGAATAATACCCCGGTCGAATAGTAATCTGGTATGAATAAAAGATAATTTGGACAGGAAAAGAAACTAATTTTATCGTGAATAGTATCCCGTGACTAGTACCCGAGTGAATAGTACCCGAATGAATAGCACCCCGACATGAAAAGATTAAAATTTCAATAAAAAATTTCAGACCAATATTCCAATGAAATAATATTAGATGAAACGAAATCTTAAGCAATTTTTAATCATTTCAAGAATTATAGAAGCAATACTTACCATAGTAAGTTTAGATTTATGAATCTGAAATGAAATAATATACGAAACTGTAAATGGATTTTCACCCGTCATGAGGTAATTCACGTTGACAGATCATTTTCACAATTTAATAAAGAATGAATACGAAGGGTTATTCACCAGGCATGCGGTAGTCCGCATAGACAAGTTATTCCCACAGCTTAATAAAGAAATGAATACAAAGGGTTATTCATCATGCATGCGGTAGTCCGCGTAGACAGGTTATTCCCACAGCTTAATAAGAAATAGAATGACAACCCTTACGAGTATTGAAAGAAAATAACATCCTTTACGAATACGAAAGTAATAATATCTCTTACCTCAGTAGATGATTGGATACTGCAATAGTGTAGTAGCAGAATACTCTTCTTCTTTCTCTCTCTATAGTTTCTCTCATTATAGCTTGTGATAATAACTTTGCTCTTCAAAAATGGTATGAAATGAATGAACTTAGCTTGCTATTTATAGAAAAACATAGTTTCACTAATTGCACTTTAGAGGCTCGGTTTATTATACTTTAGCACCTTCATTTTTGCCTCCATTTTTAATTTAGTCCATCAAGTATTATCAATCTTGCACCACATCCCCTAATGGTACTAGAATGTGAACCAATAGTTCCTTGCATGTGAACCAATAGTTCCTTCAATGTGAACCAATAGCAATTAATTGCTCATTTATCCGATTAATTACTCGTTTGATCAATTTAATATCCAGAAATTAACTATTATCGAAATAAATGTTGATTTTCACTAACATTAATATTTCAACACAATGGAAATATTTATATCAACAATTCATCATTAATATTATAATTCACAATATTGATAACCAGATCGTTCCCAGAAAAGAGGTGGGCTTTTCGATAAGGATTTCTCCTTATTGGCGCGTAATTAAATAACCTAACCCCTTTCCTTTACAGAACTTTCTAGACATTATCAATAATGCTAATAATAATAACATGAGTAACTGTGTCGTGTCAATTATTGATTTAATAATATAAATTATTGTGCAAATGATACTGTAACAATAATTGAATCAATAATATGAGATACTATGCAGCAACTACTGTGGCAATTATTGAATAAAATACTGGGTGACTTTTTACGTAAGCATCAATAATCAAACATATTGTGCAATACCGTGTGCTACTGTGCAACAACACTTATTACTGTACTTTTATCACCGGGTATTTCAACAGTTTAACGGTAAAAGTCTTGCCGTTATTTTTATAAAAAGGTTATATCTGTCGCTTTCTATATCCGACAGTTATTCCGTTGTGGGATCCACTAATGACTGCGCCGTCGTACGAATATTCTCCGACAAAAAGAATATTCCTCGACCAAACGAATATTTCCCGACACAACGAATATTTTATGACAACTTGCTTGCTTTGTAAAATTTTCACATATCACCCTTAACTTTAACTTTTTATCAATTTAACCATTTACTTAATAGAATAATAATTATAAGAAAAATTGAATACTTTTATTTCAAAAAATTCGGGGTCTTACAATCTCCTCTCCTCATGAAATTTCGTCCCCGAAATTTACGTACCTGATAATTCGAAAAGGCGAGGATACCTTGCTTTCATTTCAGATTCTATCTTCCCAGTCATTTCCTCTGTATCAAGATTTTTCCATTGCTCATCTCTTGGATTTCAGATATCATTCTAGAATACAGTTTCAAAACAAAGCTTAATTGACATATCACAATTTGTCAACTTATTAAGTAAAAAAATTCAGCTTAGTTAGGACGCACACTAGCGAAGGATATTACTCGTCTCTCCCCTCCTAATTCTAGTCTCAGATCTCCGCTAGAGACCATATCCCTAAGCTTTGATACCAACAGTGACGCCCCCAAAATAGGTTCAGTACAAAACCCATTTTGAGTCGCCAAATACACGGTATAGAATTTAAATACAAACTTCTAATTTACAACTATTACTATGTCGTGCACAATACGACTACACATAAACTGTGAGTTTCAATACAAATAACAATATTCATACTCCTTATCAATGATACGTTACATAAAGGTACAATCAATAACTGTTTTAAGAATTAAAATCTTTGGAAAATGCTCAAGAAAACCATCGTACATGGGAGGCCATGCTTCTAAGTTATAATAGATATCGTAGGACTTGAGAATTAACCTTGGTTGACCCAATAGACCCCAAAGAAGAACGAGAAGATTACTATCCTGTTCATTCCAATGGTGGGTATTCTCTTGCCATATAATTATCTCCATTGTCTCAAACTGAGAATTATATTCCAACCATACTCCAAGATTATATAGGTAGCGCTCATAGATATAATTAGCAAGTGGATGCACACAACCATGTCTTATGATAACATGAAGTTGTATGTGGTTAGACATCTTATATGATAGTGGCAACACACCCTTCTAAAGTCGGGTTCACCTCACCTAAGTCAGGTTCACCTCACCCTATTTGGTTCACCAAAATCAACCGTTAAAAGACGTATAAAATACGACACACACATTTAAAGTTCTCAATATAATTATATATTATCATACTGTTTTATAATGTATTGAGAAACTTTAACAGTCACCGACCATCACTCTAGTCCCTTGTTATCGCCGCTCGACCCAGCTACACTCTTATTACCTAAAAGAAATTGTGAAGCAAAAGGGTGAGCACAAATAGCCCAGTAAAGAATATTATGACTAAAGATAATTAAATTATCAATAGCCCTCATCAGTAATGAATCAGATCTTTAAAACATATGGTAGATGATAAAAGTTTTCAACCATAATTGCAGTGGAACGAACAATCCATTAGAAAAGTCAAATAGACCATAATGTCTATTATCTTCTCTATGTTAAAAGTCTACCAATAATATTTTACCCCTGTAACATCAATCAACAGTTCTTACCCACAATCATGTAAATAGTTCATGATCATAATTATGTTGATAAATTCCTCTTCGCACCCAGGACGAAGATAATTTTCATCATTTGTCTTTACCTGTAACACCAAAGATTATGGTTATATTAATTCACAATTCATATTCATAATCATGTAAATCAACAGTTTTTCCTTGCCACAAAGGCTTAATACAACTTTCACTCAATGTCCTTGCCACAATGGCTAAAGACACTCCATAATCATATCGTCTATACACCCTACTCCAAAGACATTCAAATGTAACAACAATGATCATGATCATACCAATCAATTGTCTATCTTTGCAATACGGGCCAAAAATATTCAATTGTATCATCAGTGGTCATGATCCTGCCATACACCTGTCCATCTTTGCACTACGGGCCAAAGATATCAATCAACAGTTCATCTTTACACTACGAGCCAAAGATATCAATCAACAGTTCATCTTTACACTACGAGCCAAAGATATCAATCAACAGTTCATCTTTGCACTACAGGCCAAAGATAACTTTAACCACAATTTAATTCTGAGGATTATGACAATGATATAAGGAATGAATCAAGTGAGATCTAGGACGAATATTAGAGATTTATAATTCAATTTATCCAGAGTTTAATAATGTTCAAATTATCAACATGAAGATAAAAATAAGGATTCAACTTCAAGAATAAGTTTTATAAAAGATAACTTGGACAGAAAAAGAAACTAAATTTCATCGCGAATAGTACCCCGGCATAAATAGTAACTCAGATGAATAGTACCCCGGATGAATAGTACTCCGGATTAATAGTACTCTGGTATGAATAAAAGATAATTTGGACAGAAAAAGAAACTAAATTTCATCGTGAATAGTACCCCGACATAAATAGTAACTTGGATGAATAGTACTCCGGATGAATAGTACTCTAGTATGAATAAAAGATAATTTGGACAGAAAAAAACCAATTTTGTCTTGAATAGTACCCGAGTGAATAGTACCCGAATGAATAGCACCCCGACATGAAAAGATTAAAATTTCAATAAGAAAGTTCAGACTAATATTCCAGTAAAATAATATTAGATGAAGCAAAAATCTTAAGCAATTTCTAATCATTTCAAGAATTATAGAAGCAATACTTACCATAGTAAGTTTAGATTTATGAATCTGAAATGAAATAATATATGAAACTGCAAATGAATTATCACCCGTCATGCCATAATCCGCGTAGACAGATCATTTTTACAATTTAATAAAGAATGAATACAAAGGATTATTCACCAGGCATGCGGTAGTCCGTGTAGACAGGTTATTCCCACGGCTTAATAAAGAAATGAATACAAAGGGTTATTCACCATGCATGCGGTAGTCCGCGTAGACAGGTTATTCCCACAGTTTAATAAGAAATAGAATGACAACCCTTACGAGTATTGAAAGAAAATAACATCCTTTACGAATAAAAAAGAAATAATATCCCTTACCTTAGTAGAAGATTGGATACTGCAATAGTGTAGTAGCAGAATACTCTTCTTCTTTCTCTCTCTATAGTTTCTCTCACTATAGCTTGTGATAATAACTTTGCTCTTCAAAAATGGTATGAAATGAATGAACTTATCTTTCTATTTATAGGAAAACATAGTTTCACTAATTGCACTTTAGGGGCTCGGTTTATTATACTTTAGCACCTTCATTTTTCCCTTCATTTTTAATTTTGTCCCTCAAATATTATCAATGTTGCACCACATCCCCTAATAGTACTAGAATGTGAACCAATAGTTCCTTGCATGTGAACCAATAGTTCCTTGCATGTGAACCAATAGCAATTAATTGCTCATTTATCCGATTAATTGCCCGTTTGATCAATTTAATATCCAAAAATTAACTATTATCGAAATAAATATCGATTTTCACTAACATTAATATTCCTAACACAATAGAAATATTTATATCAACAATTCATCATTAATATTATAACTCACAATATTGACAACCAGAACGTTCCCAGGAAAGAGGGGGCTTTCCGATAAAGATTTCTTCTTATTGGCGCGCAATTAAATAACCTAACCCCTTTCCTTGAAAGAACTTTCTAGACATTGTCAATAATGATAATAATAATAATATGAGTAACTGTGTCATGTCAATTATTGATTTAATAATATAAAGTATTGTGCAGATGACACTGTGACAATAATTGAATCAATAATATGAGATACTATGTAGCAACTACTGTGGCAATTATTGAATGAAATACTGAGTGACTTTTTACATAAGCATCAATAATCAAACATAATGTGCAATATCGTGTGCTACTGTACAGCAACGCGTATTACTGTACTTTTATCACCGGATATTTTAACAGTTTAACGGTAAAAGTCTTGCCGTTATTTTTATAAAAAGGTTATATCTGTCGCTTTCTATGTCCGACAGTTATTCCGTTGTGGGGTCCACTAATGACTGCGACGTCGTACGAATATTCTCCGACAAAAAGAATATTCCTCGACCAAACGAATATTTTCCGACACAACGAATATTTTATGACAACTTGCTTACTTTGTAAAATTTGCACATATCACTCTTAACTTTCACTTTTTATCAATTTAACCATTTACTGAATAGCATGAAAATTATAAGAAAAATTGAATACTTTTATTTCATAAAATTCGGGGTCTTACAGGTTAATTTTTGATATGTGGTAGTATATGAGTATATCTACGTGTTAGAGTGATAAAATCTGGGTTTGGAGTACAGGAAGTAGGGCTAAAAAACGAAATGGGTAGAGTTCCAGAGCGTTTTCTGAATTGATTTTGGCCTGGGGGTGCACTTATATTTATAGACCCGATGAAAGCGGCTCTACCAAAGGCAGCCGCGAGTCTACCTGCGACGCCACGTGGCAGGGCTCGGGTGGTGGGTCCCGTCGCCTCGAAGTACGTGCACTCCGAGCAACTTAAGGTCAGATTCGCAACTTTCTAACTTTTAATCGGAGCGTCCGTTTGAGGTGTGCTATACCTTTCCGGAAAGCCCTCGCTGAGAGTGTCACAATGACATGGGACTAAACGTTTTCCGAGTCCAAGAAGAAGGCTTCATAACCAGGTCTTCGTTTCCCCGCAGTTTGTCCGTTGAGCTATCTTTCTCTGTTTCCACTCGGGATCAACGTTATGGTTCTTTCTAACCTTGATGGCATCAATTCGTCTTAATTTGGACCGAATCGTCTTCAAGTTGTCAAAATGACCGTTTTGGCCCTCCAGGAGTTGTCTCCTGTACTGGCATGACCTTCGGCTGACTTCCCGGGGTTGTCTCCGAGGTTTGGATCCCAGCCGATTCAATTTGTCCACAGGGTTGTCTCCGAAGCTGACTTGATTTCTCCAGGGTTGTCTCTGGAGATGATGTGATGCTTCGAGGTTGTCTCCGAAGATGATTTGGCCTCCTGGATTGTGACCGGCGTTTGACTTGACCTCCCGGATTATGACTGGAGCTGTCCTGTACCTCTCGGGTTGTGACCGGGGTTGAACTGACATCCCGGTATTGAGACCAGGGTTGACCTGTACCTCCCGGTTTGTGACCAGGGCTGACTTGGTATCCCGGTATTGAGACCAGGGCTGATCTATACCTCCCGGGTTGTGACCGGGGTTGAACTGGCATCCCGATATTGAGACCTGGGCTAAGTTGACATCTTGGTATTGAGACCTGGGCTGAGTTGACATCTCGGTATTGAGACCTGGGCTGAGTTGACATCCCAGTATTGAGACCGGGGCTGAGTTGACATTCTGGTATTGATACCGGGGGCTGAGTTGACATCCCGATATTGAGATCGGGGCTGAGTTGACATCCCGGTATTGAGACCGGGGTTGACTTTGGTTTGAACTTCCAGTGTTGTCTTTGCAAGATAAAAGACGATTTTATCTTCCTGCAGGGTTAGTAATAGAAAGTGAAATTTCGAGTGTTTATACATGACAAATAAGAGGATCAAATTTGTAATTTAGTCATATTTACCCCAATTCTTTAATTCAGATATATGTGGTTATTAGGGATAATTTATGTACCTACCTCCCAAACTTTGGTACAAATAATGACAAAAGTTTGATGAGAGAAAAAGGGACGAAATAATCTTTTTAGTCCATGTGCACTTTTTTAGTTTCATTTTAATTTTTATTTCATAATTATCCTTATACAATTTTGTATGTGGAAAATGGTGTCCTTCGTAGGTTTGAAAGATAATGACATAACATTAAAAAGAAAAACTAAATGCCAACATGAAATTTTTGAGTTATTATATTTTTACCTTTTATTCTTTCTTACCAATAACATAATTAAAAAAGAAATTTCATAATTAATTTCAACTAATCCAATCTTTATGTACAAAATTTTAGTAATTAATTTTAGATATAAAAATAAAAATTGTTAGCACATAAAATTCAAAAATACATATTTTTGTAATTAATTTCTACATAAAAAATGAAACTAGAATTCAAACATGCATATTTTGATAATTAATTTCTACAAAAAAATGAAATTAAATTTTTTATACATAAAGATTGGGTTGAATGAAATAAATTATAAAAATTTTATTTTCAATTATGCTATTGGTAACTGGTAAGAAGTAATAAAAGGAAAAACTACAAACAACTAAAAAATTCTATGTCCGTATTTAGTTTCTCTTTTTAATCCCATGTCATTACTTCTCACACTTGCAAATAACAACATTGTTCGCACACAAAAATGTACCAGAAGAGTTATGAAAGAAAAATTGATAAGAATAAATCTAGGGGTCCGGTTTAAAGTGACCGGTCAATTTTATATTTTTTGACACTCAAAATATTTAAAATATTTATTGGATACACCTAAAAAACATGGTTGTATTATGTGTATTCAAATTACACCAAAATTACTGAATTCTGTAAAAATTATAATTTCAATAAATATTATAAATATTTTGATAGTAAAAAAATATTGACCAGGTAACTACTATCCGATCGCCCTAGAAATATTGAATTGATAATAATTGTCAAAGATTGTGCATCTCAAAAAGCCTCTAAAAGAACATATATATCTATAATACTAAACAACTTCCTTATGTTATTCGGAGTAGGAAAATACTTGAAATTCTAAAATAAATATAATTAGAAAAGCTAAACACAAAATATAAATATATAAAAAATAAATTAAACTAATGAAAATTTCAAAACAATAAAAAGAAATAGTTCAAATAAGCTAAATCTTCATAAAGAATAAACAGATGAGACTCTTAATTTTCATTGATATTTTTCATTATATTATGTTATCCTTAACAACCATACAATTTTAAAAGAATGGTTCTTAATGTTTGATACTTGCTTGCTTTACAACTCGAGAATGAGTGCTTTTAATAGCACTTTCGTTACTCGAAATTTCATCTGTGTTACAGATGAGCCAACAAAATATAAATTAGATATCTGATTATTAGTTATCTCAAAAACTACATTCACCAAAGCAAGCCACGTGTATAACACATGGGTTGGAGGGAAGCACAAGATTTTGGAGGAAAAATTCTTTAACAATATTTTGATAAAAAGAAAAATGATATATATTGTGAATGTTTATGTCGATTAAATTATTTATTTAATAAATATATAAATATATATATTCTAGTGATATTGAAAAATATTTTATTAATTTTTTGATATATATTATTGAATTTATTAGATAAAATGATTCTGATATGAAAATACTATGAGTAAAATAAAATGAATGAATGTAGGAAAGTTGAATTAACGTACAAATAAAAATTAGTTGACTTACTGTGGAAAAAGTAAAATGTCATACCAAAAAATAGGTTAACTAAAAAGAAAGCCAAAAAAAAAAGAAAAAAATAAAGGAAAAACCAAGTTGTTTATTTAATTATAGATAGATAGATAGCCTTATTATTTAACAGACATGCACTGATGCACAAATGGCCCGGAGGCCCGATGCTTGGTCTGGATTGGCTTGAAAAGGCATCACCTGATCAAAATCCGATTCGGTCAAAGCCTGAGTCAAAGGCCCTAAAGAAACCTCATTCATGTGGACTGGCTTGATCACCAGCCTAAGAAAAAAAAAAGAGTCATTTACAGAACTATACAACTTTTACAAAGTAATTATAAAAAAAGTACATTCATAAAATAATTATAAAAAAAGTGCAAAAATTCAAACCATTCAATTTCAAATTAAATATGAAAATCTAAAATCAAGGATAACTAATAATTCAAATTCAAATCTTTTAGATCTAACGATAATTTCAAATCCATAATTCAAAATTTAAATCAAAATAAAAAAATTAAAAACAAAAAATTATGAAAGAGTTACTGTTCATCATTCTCCTCCCCTGCCTCCCGCCGCCGCCGCTAAATCGCCGCCACCGCTGCCACCGCTATATCGCCGGAGTTGCTATTCTGAATTTTTTTTTGACGATTTGGTTACCCATAAAAATTAAAATGGTGACCTTTATACGAAGTTTGGCTACCAACTGCATCACATTCAAAATAAATTTGGTAATCAAATAAAACTGAATTGGTTACCTTATCGGAAGGTTTGGTAACCAACTACATGAAGTTTGGTTACCAACTGCATCACATTCAAAATAAATTGGTAACCTAATAAAACTGAATTGGTTACCTTCATACCAAGGTAACCAATCCTTCATACCAAGGTAACCAAATCTTTATAACAAGGTAACCAAATCTTCATAACAAGGAAACCTTCATATTAAGGTTCAGTTACCTTGGTATGATGATTTGGTTACCTTGGTGTGACTGTTTGGTAACCTACTGCATGAATTTTGGTTACCAACTACATCACATTCAAAATAAATTGGTAACCTAATAAAACTGAATTGGTTACCTTCATACCAAGGTAACCAACCCATCATACCAAGGTAACCATACCTTCATAACAAGGTAACTAAACCTTCATAACAAGGAAACTTTCATATTAAGGTTCAGTTACCTTGGTATGAAGGTTTGGTTACCTTGGTATGCCTGTTTGGTTACCAACGTATGAAGGTTTGGTTACCAGTGGAGTTGGAGAATGGACCGGTGGTGGAAGGGAAGCAACGGGTGGTGAAGGGGCCTCCACCGCGGCCAGTGGCGGGGCCTCCACCGACGGCCACCTTGGATCGATTTAGGGGAAGAGGAGGAAGGGGGAGGAAGTGAAGGGGGCGGGGCGGGGAGGGGGCGGGAGGAGGAGAAAGGGGGGGGAGGAAGGGGATGGTAGTGGGAGGCGGAGGGAGGGGGTGGGGAGGGGGCGGGAGGGGAGAAGGGAGGGGAGGGGAGGGGAGGAGGTGGGGTGAGGCGGGAGGAGGATAAAGGGGCGGCAGTAGGAGGCGGAGAGAGGGGTGGGGCGTTGGCGGGGGGAGGAGAAGGGAGGCGGAGGAAGGGGAGTGGAGGGGGTAGGGGGTAGAGGGTAGGGGTAGGGGGTGGGGCGGGGGCGGGAGGAGGAGCGGCGGAACAGTGAGGAGGGGGAGGGGGAGGGGGAGGGCGGTGGTGGAAGAGTAGGAAGGTGGGTTGGAAGAGGAGGAAGAAGACTGAGTGAGAGAGAATCATGGGAGAGAATTGTGGGAGAGAATCATGGAAGAGAATCATGGGCATAATTAAAGGCATAAGAATGCACTCTTTTTGTAATTAAATATTGCATATGCACTAATTTTGTAAATATTTTATTTATATATTTTTTTTGTAATATTTTATTAAAATGTACTATAATATGTAATTGTTCCAAACCATGCCTAACAGCCTGCCCCCAGCCCCAGTCCAACACCCAAGCCCCGGCCCGCCCCCCAAGCCCCAAACTCGAAAGCATGAAGATTGCAGAAGGCAGCAAGGCAAGGCTTCAAGCAGCCAAGCTGACCCAAGCAGGCTGTAGCAGCGCCAACTCCAAGCAAGGAGCAGGCGGCATTCTAGCTTGGCCAAGTCTGGTCAAAAGTCAAAAGTTGGTAGGCAGATGACTTATTTGTGCACTCCTAATATAATATAATATAATATAATCGATTTTATATGAGTCTTAAAAGAACTAATATTAAAGATTTTAATTTTTTAATTTATTTATGTTACAAATAATGTGATATTAACTATATTGTTTTATAACATAATCAGTTACAAAAAATATACTCGCCTAATAAAATGATTATACGTTATTTTAAACATAAAAAATTTGACACCAATAACATTAACCAGAGCCAAACCACTTATTTTATCCAATTTGCCTTTATTTAATCCAATTTTCAGAATGCAATTACATTTCCGCCCTTGGTTTAGCTTTCAGGGTGCTCAGTGCTCACTTAGTCGGGCAGGAATCTGTATGAGTGTATCATTTTGATTTTGAGTGCTAGGGTTTTGCGCTGAAAGAGGGAAAAAATTGGACAAACAATGTTTGCTTGATCGTCGCCTGTTCCAATCCACGAACACCACTTATCAATTTTCTGGTAACTTTCTCTCTTTCCTTATTTCATTATCTAGTGGATAAATCCGACCCCTGCTTCTCTTTTCTGAGATCTGGTGTGTTCAGAGTAATGTAGCAAACAATTGCTATGTATATCTATGTAACAAATATGCTTGAATTTTAAAATTTTAACTGTAGATGCTTGAGATTTTTGTGTTTTTCAGTTATAGTAGAGTTAGATCTAAACCCATATTTATAATTACATGATGAAGGAACCCTTTTATGCGAATTTATTGAATTTTGCAGAGAATGACCCATCAATGGTCTGAAGGCTGAATTTTATGGTCTTGGGGTTTAGTCTATGTTTGGTGGGCTAAGCATCTGAACTCACATAGCGAAATTGTGTTATGGTTACGGGCATGTATTTTTTTTTTGGGCAATAGAAAGAACTCTTAATGATAATATCATTAAGATAAAGTGGTGTATCTTTTTGTGATAATCGAAATACCCATTTAACGGTAATGCTAAAATGCTTCTTTAAGTAGTTGTCAACTACTATAATTTTTCAGCCCAGGTGGTCTGTTGAGCAATTTGGTGCGTTTGTGAGTCTTTATTTGGGGAAAGGGAACGGATTGGAAGCGAAAGTTTAACACTTTCTTTTCTAATTATCGAAAAAAGCGTCCAACTTATCCTTCCATTCCCCCTCGAAATAAAGCTCACAAACAATTGACCAATGACGAATCTCCTATTTTACAAAGAACATTTTTCCCTTTGTAAATAAAGTACCATTTTGAAGGATACATATTTGTATAGGTGCATATTTTTTCCCTTTTCCTACATTGAAGATTAGATGAATCCATTGTGTGGAGACATACCTGTCTATCTCTCTATGTTAAACTAAAACCGAAGGTTCGAAGATCATTTAACAGAGCCAGTGCCTAAACCTTACAACAACCACTGTCCACCGGAAGTCAACTGGTTGATAACTCTATTTTGATAATATGTTGTTATGCAGTTAGTTAGAAAATTCGGCGCACTGCTGTTACTATTTTGAATATTTGGTAAAGGTTTATGTTCCATGTCACCATTCCTCTCACATAATCCACTAATAGCAAGCTAGTTATATTTTGTGTTGCTATACTGAAACTATGAGAGTCTGCAACTCTAAAGATATCAGAATTCAGAACTCGATCATACCTCTTATGTCTAAAGCTCAATCGTCAAAATTTTCTTGGCAAGTCACTAGCAAGTAACACCAATTTGCTATCTGGATTGAGACATAGAGTTCAGCTGGATATGTATATAATTAAACTCCAATTGACTCGTAGGAGAGTGACACATGGGCATTTGTTAGTGAGCCTCATTTCAAGTCTCTCTTGAGGATGCAACTCATAATGTGTTGTCGGTGTTTCTATAAGACTATACAATCAGATTGCAATATAGCTCCTAGCATTCAGTAACAACTTAGTTTTTCTTGTATATTTTTTTCTTCTATCTCAAAATCTCAAATATACTCTTTGCTCATTGTATAATGTGTGTTTTGATGTTCTTATTCTCAAGGCTTGACCATCATGGTCGCCTTGGGAGACATATCGGCTATTTCTCAGTCCTCTATTTTGCTGCCCCAAGTTCAATTTCAAGCTTCAAGTCGAGGTTGGCGTTACCTTCCTCGCAATCTGGCTTATGCAGCAACATCTACTGATTGTACATCTGTATGTTTCTTGAAGACCAGGTTGGACTGGGGGGGTTCGACTCGTCGTACAGTTTCTGCTTCGCAACAACAACAAAAGGGTGCTACTTGGGCAATTAATGCTAGCGTGATCCCTGAATCTATTCCTACCTCAGCTACCGTCAACTCGACAGGTGAAGGGGTGGAGATTGAACCAGATACTACTGGCAGTGGAGGTGATTTTGGCGATGTAGACGGAGGCGGTGAAAGCGGAGGTGGAGGCAACAACTGGGGTAAAAATAACGAGGGTGAAGGAGAGTCTGACAAAAGCGAGGATAGCAACAAGAAGATGGCCATGTCAATGTCCCAGAAACTGACACTAGGGTATGCCGCCCTGGTTGGAGTAGGTGGGGTTATGGGCTACGTGAAGAGTGGCAGCCAGAAGTCGCTAGTGTCAGGGGGACTATCTGCCTTGATACTGTTCTATGTCTACACTCAGCTTCCCACAAATCCGGTTGTTGCATCCTCAGTTGGACTCGGCATGTCTGCTGCTCTTCTGGGAGTCATGGGTTCTCGCTTTAAGAAGTCGGGGAAAATTTTTCCAGCTGGTGTTGTGTCCTTGGTTTCTCTTGTTATGACTGGTGGGTACCTTCATGGAATTATGCGTGGTATGCACTAATGATGCTTAGAAATGTGTGAGGCGTTTTTGAAGTGGAAGTTCAATGATCAGTAGCTGGTTTTACTTGTCGATGTCTAGCGCATTGTACTTCAGTATGTCTTAGATTGTGCTTCGTTTAGGTCACCTTTCCCCAAAGAATAAATGCACGTGTAGCAATATTTTCATTTTATCTTTGAAGACTTCGCTGCAAAAATGACTTTTGATGCATGAATGTGTCTTTTCTTCTCTTCACATTGTATATTAGAGAAATTTTAAACTGTCTGCTTATTTTGCTAAATTATTTTCATTTCATCTTCGAAGACTTTGCTGCAAAAATGACTTTTGATACATGAATACATCTTTTCTTCTCTTCACATTGTATATTGGAGAAATTTTAATCTCTGTCTGCTTATTTTGCTAAAGTTTGTCGAAACGTAGCTCAATCCATGAGGGATGCATTATATTTCCTGTTTATTTTCTTTGATTGTTACTTTGGGTTTGTGACGAGGTAACAATTTGTTGGTTGAAGTCCCTTACTATGAGATACCATTTCTTGCAGACAGAAAGTTATACTCTTGTTGTGGCTATATTCTGGTTTCCGTTGTATCTGTTAGACAAATTACATAAAGGCACACTTATATCCAATCAAACCATTTGGAATTTGGTACTTCATATTAAATCCTTTTCATGCAAACATTCAATTGGATATTGAGAGAGAACCAAGTTCAAAATCATGATTTGCTCATTTGCTCATTTGCTCATTTGCTATACTCATCAGGAATGACATCAGTATTATCCTTCATTGGTGTTGAATTGTATTGCTTTGACAGTGTTTGGTGTGAAACATTTGTTATAATGAGATGTATTTTGACCATGTACTAATTTATCAGTTACGAAGCCTTTGGAGGTCTAAACGCACTTACGCATTGCAAATGCTAGTAACCGAACATACTGCTTTTTCTTGCCTTTGTTTTCTGTGCCTAGAAATTAGAATAATTAGGGGGAAAGCCATTCAACTTCAAACATGTCTCCCTTAGGTGGGTGGCCTCGTTTGAAATAAGTACAATACATCGACTCATGGGGATAGATTTTGTATAGTAATTCCTACCTTGATATTTGCCAGCAATTTGGCTCAATTGAGCTGCTGCTAAAGGAGTGACATTAGGTACTGATGAAATTTATCCTCACATTTGTTTTTCTTCTTGGAGTTTCAAATATTTAGCTTCCTAATATAGAAGGAATGAAGTATTGAAAGGTGGTTTAGTTAAGAAGACATGTTAATAAAGTCAAGATGTTAGGATGAAATTAACTTTGGTCAATTGACCAATACAGTGTCGACACGCAAGTCGAGAGGTGATCTCTATCTGCGTGTCAGTACTATATTGGTCAATTGACCAATTTACCATGAAGTTAACTTCATGATAACCGGGTATAGTATATAGGCTTGGTCGAAACACCTCTATTACACCAACATTATGATAGCTCGACAGAAGTTAAATGACAAACAAGATTTTATATAGAATTGGGACTACCAAAGAGTGTCAGCCACTATCTGTTATGTGTTAGTATAACAGAATGGACACTATATATAAACTTATCTTCAAACTGCATAAATGAATTTGTTATTGCTAGTATTTTGTACTATGTCTTTAAGACAATTATGCACTCCTTACGGTGCTTAGAGTTGATAGTATTTGTCTCTCAAGATACAATGACAACGTATATTTTAGCAGCGCAACAAAAAGTATACTCAATGAACCAAAATTATAATGCTTAGAACTCTCTCTCTAAATGAACTATGAAATGAATACTAGAAACTAGACTGATAATGCT
The DNA here is from genome assembly GCA_020205555.1 of Panax stipuleanatus. Lineage (NCBI taxonomy): Eukaryota > Viridiplantae > Streptophyta > Magnoliopsida > Apiales > Araliaceae > Panax > Panax stipuleanatus. The sequence goes on along the minus strand of CM035122.1, from coordinate 124,989,940 downwards.
TGAATGCTTGAATTGAATGATCGAAGTGGCTGCACCCCCTATCTATTTGTAGGAGAGATTAGTCACCCTTCAGAAGGGACATATCCCCTTGAAAAATGTACTATTTAGCTAAAACGACATAGTTTTAAGGCTTAACAGAAAGGACGCATTCATTCGGTCCATAAAACGACGTAGTTTTAGTCTTATTAGAACAAAAACGACTGTAGTTTTAGTGTTAGCAGAAAAGACGTGTCCGTTCAGACAAAAAACGACGTAGTTTTGGGGCGTCCGTTCAGACTGATAGCCTTTTTCAAAACGACGCAGTATTGACGCGTCTGTTTGACAGATAACGCTTCCCAAAATGATGTAGTATAATAATAAATACTGTTTATCAAAACGACACAGTTTTGATAATAGAACTAAATAAAATAAAATCTAAATAAATTTTGTTCAAAAAATTATATACAAGTACGTAGACCCACGAAACATGTGCCCCGAGCCAAATCAATCAGTTAACAGCGGTGCGCGAGTGAGTTCGAACCAAACCTTGGCTAGGTGCTCTCCCTTCCACAAAAGTGGAGTGCCCCTTAAGGCCCAAACCCAAGAGCAATTTTTTTTGTAGATAAACACATTAAAATTTTAGTTCTTAACCGATATGGGACTTGGCTTCCCACATGTATTTATTACTACCTCCGTCCCATAATAAGTGTTTTTTTTAGCTTAAATCACACATACCAATACACAAACTAAAATGACAAAAATACCCTTAATATACTTTGTTTGTTTTATTTGAAACTTTTTTTTATTACATTTTGGTCTCTCTTTCTCTTTCTTCAACCTTTCAACTTCTCAATAAATACCATTGGTTTCATAAGGGCACATATGAAAAAATATTATAAAAATTGTATTGAAATTCTAACACATCACTTATTTTGAAAAAAAATGTTAAGCCTAAAAAAACACTTATTGTAGGGACGGAGGTAGTATCATTTATCATTTTTAAGGGTGATCTTGGAGTATATATTATTCATTACTCCATGAATTTGAACTTCTATAATACTTAATTTAATCTACTCATGAAGTAGAATATATTAATATGTGAATTCACTTTAAATAATTATTAAAACTTATTTTAATTTTGGCTCAAATTCTAATATTATGTGTGTGCATCGAAATTCTCAAGTTCCATTTAAAGTGTTTATATGGAATTTGAATCATTCACTCTCGGGTATCAAAATTGGGGTCTTAAATGTGTATCAATCAAATTCACACGTCATTATTGTTTATATTTATATGTAATTTACATGTAGATTTGCGACATATTTGACACCTAATAATTGAAGATCTCAAAAATAAAATTAAACGATTTCCATTTAAGAATTTCAAACACATTCCTAATAAATTCCATTATCCATATATGATATGGTTATATCCCCACAGTTTTCAATGTTGATATGGTTATTTTTGTGCTGTCAATTTGGCGGAGCATGAAAATGATCCTTTGTGACCGGCGGGACGCAACTAAATACTCTATCCGTCCTTAAATAAGTGACGTTTAAAAAAAAATTATTTTAATTTATTTATCCTTTATAATTTTTTAGAAGAATAAATTATTTATTTTTTTATATCACCTCTATCTTCTCTCATTGTCCCAAAAAATTCTCTCCCTTGTATTAATACTCTTCCGTTCCTAAAAGATTGTGGTTTTAGAAGAAAAAATTTGTTCCAAAATATTTGTCGTTTACAATTTCCTAGAAGAATAAATTATTTTCTTTCCTATGTTACCCTTATCTTCTCTCATTGTCCCAATAAATTCTCTCCCTTGTATTAATAATTTTCAATTTCCCATAAAGGGGTAGTGATGGAATTTCAAACAAATTTTACTAGTATTAAATGACTTTCTAAATCTATGTGCCAAAACCTTAAACGACAATCTTTTAGGAATGGAGGGAGTAATTTTCAACATCCCATAAAAGGGTAGTGATGAAATTTCACAAAAATTTTAATTATTACTCAAATGATAGTATTAAATGACTTTCTTAATTTATGTGCATGAAGTTAAAATAACACTTATTATAGAACGGAGGAAGTAATACTTTCCGTCCCACCAAGAGAGTTCTATTTAAATTTTTTAAAAATTAATGGCATATTAACTTTTAAAATTAATGTGATGCATGAAATTTTAAGAAATAACAAATTTTGTGATTAGTGGTACTTTTAACAAACTATACAGTTATAGTAGTAATACATTTTCAACTAAAATCAACGGAATTCACATTAATTTTGAACTTTTAAATGCCATCATTTAATTTTAAAAAATCAAAATGAGATTCCTTTTGTGAAACCAATAGGATAACATTTATTTAATTTTATGCACTAATTTTTAAAATATATATTTCTAGAACGACAACTTTACAAATAGATTTCTTAGCTTATAACTCCCTCCGTCCTTTAATATAATATGTTTTAGAGAAATATTTTTGTCCCTTAATGTAAGACGTTTTACAATTTCAAGTAAGCATTAATTGATTAGTTTCTAATATTACCCCAAATAATAAATATAACTTTAGTTCTCTCACTATTTTTGGCCCAATAAACAACACTTTCTTTTTCCAAGACAAGGACAATATAAACAATTGATATTATATTTAATGCTATACAATCATTTTCTTAATGCTTGTGCACAACTCTAAAACGACTTATATTAAGGGACGGAGAAAGTACTCCATCCGTTCCTTAATATAAGACGTTTTAGAGAAGTTTTTATGTTCCTTAATATATGACGTTTTAGAATTCTAAGTAAGCATTAATTGCTTAGTTTTCAATATTACCCCAAGTATTAAATATAACTTTGGTTTTTTCACTATTTTTTGCTCAATAAATAACAATCTTTTTTTTCAATACAAGAATAATATAGATATTTGATATTATATTTAATGTTATACAATTATTTTCTTAATGCTTGTGCACAACTCTAAAAAATCTTATATTAAGAGACGGATAGAGTATATAATAGTGGTAACACGATATTACTCAATCTATTTTATATAAGTAATAACAAAACATGAGCTTCATACTACTACTTTATAGTCTATAATTAGAAATATATTTCTAGTTTTGGAATAGATAAAAAAAATTATGTCTAATTTTAAAACGGAGAGAATAATATACAATATCAATTCTTTAAATGTGTGTTACTACCTCTGTTCTTAAAAGATTGTCATTTAAGGTTTTGACACATGGATTAAAAAAGTCATTTAATACTAATAAAATTTGTTTGAAATTTCATCACTACCCCTTTATGGAAAATTAAAAACTATTAATACAAGGGAGAGAATTTATTGAGACAATGAGAGAAGATAAAAGTAATATAGGAAAGTAAATAATTTATTCTTCTAAGAAGTCGTAAACGACAAACATTTTGAAATAAATTTTTTCTTCTAAAACGATAATCTTTTAGGAACGGAGGGAGTATAATAGATCCATGAACTAAATTGATTTTAGCGCCTTAATTAACTGCACATTATTCCTAAAAGTTAACAAATACTCCATCTGTTCTTAAAAGATTGTCGTTTAAAGTTAATGCACACAGATTAAGGAATGTAATTAATATCTAACGAAAATACTATACTACCTTTATTAATTGTCTCAACCAATTATTCCCTTCCCAATATTTCTTATTTAATTCAACCAATTACTACTTGGATTATAGCATTGAATTGAATAAGAATCATTGGGAAGGGAAGAAAGCTTTAAATAGGAGAAAGCTTTAAATAAGAGTAAAATAGGAAAAAAATAGTTAACGTGTATTGATAAACTCAAAGCGACAATCTTTTTGGAATAAAAATTATTTCCTAAAACGACAATCTTTTAGGAACGGAGGAGGTACTTAATTTCTATATTAACTGTCTTTTTAACTTCATGCATATAAATTAAGAAACTCATTTAATATTATATTTAAGAATTAAAATTTGTATGAAATTTTATCACTACCCTTTTATGGAAAATTAAAAATTATTAATACAAGAGAGAAAAATTCTTAGGACATTGAGAAAAGTTAGGGGTGATATAGAAAAATAAATAATTTATTTTTCTAAAAAAATGTAAACGACAAATAAATTAGAACAAATTTTTCTTCTAAAAAGACAGTTAATATGAACCGATGGAGTAACAAATACTTAATACTACCTCCATTCCATAATAACTGTCTTTTTAGCTTAATGCACATAAATTAAAAAACTCATTTAATACTATTATTTAAGAATTAAAATTTATAAAAAATTCCATCACTACTCCTTTATGAAAAATTGAAAACAATTAATATAAGAGAAATTTTTTTGGAACAATAAGAAAAGTTAGGAATGATATAGAAAATAAATAATTTATTCTCCTAAAAAATTATACGATAAAAAAATTAAAATAAATTTTTTATTCTAAAAAGACAATTATTATAGAACCGAGCTAGTACTATAAAAGGAAAATTAACGACCCCATTGGTCTCTTCTTGCACCTGCCCCTATTTGTGACCTCGCGCTACGGTATTATCAACCCTAGGGCGTTTAGCATTTATATAAAAGGTACTATTCTGAGTCTTAATTTTATTTTATTGTTGTCTCAAATTATATTGTATAATTATATTGGTTATTAAATTTTATGCGATTGAATTATTTCATAAAGTATCTTTTGTTTGAACCGTTTGTACATGATTTAAAACATACATATTTGAAATAAAAAATTTGATGGAGACGCTTAACATTATTTTTATAAAAATCCCCTACATAAAAAATTGTGTCCTTTCCATATTCTCCAAAAGTATTGATAATTACGAGACAATATTTAAAATCCATATTGTGGGAATATAGGCGTGCAACAACAGCTGGTGATCCCTATTCATAGCCGTTGGGAGGGATAAAGTTGAGTTACAACGTTCATTGTTAACTTTACAATGATTAGAAAACCAGGATCATTGTTGGTTTACTAATTTCAAATATTATGAAGATGAGAAATATTCCTATACCATAGTTATTTAATAATGCTCAATAACTTTTCATGTCACTAACTGGCCCAATTTAAACGTCTTTGTTTCTATTATTTAATACTAGGTGTTAGCAGGCCTGTAAATGATAATTGAAAAATTTATATTTGTCCGTATTCAAAAAAAACAAATATATATGTATTCAGTCCGCAAATAAACGGATACGAATACGGATATAAGCGTATTCGTTTAACATCTGACCATAAATATATCCGACAAATAGCGGATATCCGGATTCGGATCTGTATCCAGAATTCGTATTCATATAACTTATATATATATATATATTAATTATTGGCTGATTGACAATTCTGTCCCTCCAAGTTGCCACCCACTTTCAAAGTCGTTCATAAAGTTCCATTTTCGTTAGTTAAGTCCTTAAAGTGACATTTTGTTAGCGTTTCCGTTCCTCCAACCCATTTTGACCTCAACCCGACCCATTTTAACCCAACCCGACCCAGTTTGACCCAACCCAAATTTTTAATATTTAAAAAAATAATATTATTTTTAAAATAAGTTTAAAATAATAATTATATTTAATATTTTAAAAAATAATATTTAATATTTTAAAATAATAATTTTTTTGAAAATAGCTGCTTTTATTATTTTTAAAAAAAAATTTAAAAAAATTTAAAAAATAATTATATTTAATATTTTAAAATAAAAAATAAAAATATTTTTTAAATAATTATTATTTTTAAAATAATAATTATATATAATATTTTAAAATAATATATATTTTTATTTAAAATAAAATATTTTTAAAAAAAAATTATAAAGATAATTATTATTCTAAGGAAAAATATTTGAAACTTTTATTTTTTTCAAAAATGAGTAAAGTTTCATAAAATATAGATTCAAAAAAATACATAGAAAATAAAATTTTATTTTTAAAAAAATAAAGTATATTTTTTCATTTTTTATGTAAAAATTTATTTTCAGAAAAAAAAGTTAATATTTCTTTTTTTATTATATGTATTCTTAATATTAGAATTTTTAAAAATAAAAACTAAAAATAGAAATTAAAATACAAAAAAACTAAATTTTTTTAAAAAATGATACAAATTTTTTTTAAATAAATAAATACTTTTTAAAAAAAATAATTAAAATTTTCAAGAAAAAAAATTAGAAAAAATTAAAAACTTTAGGGATTCAATCTTAATTATTTATAAAAAAAAATTCCTGAAAATAATAATTATTTTTTTAAAAAAAATTGAATCGCCTTTTTTATTTATCTTTTACTGTTTTTAGAATACATATAATAAAAAAAGAGATATTAACTTTTTTTTCTGAAAATAATTTTTTACATAAAAAATGAAAAAATATACTTTATTTTAAAAAAAATTTATTTATTTTCTATGTATTTTTTTGAATCTATATTTTATGAAACTTTACTCATTTTTAAAAAAAATAAAAGTTTCTAATATTTTTTCCTTAGAATAATAATTATCTTTATAAATTTTTAAAAATAATATTTTATTTTAATTAAAAATATATATTATTTTAAAATATTAAATATAATTATTATTTTAAAAATAATATTTTCTTTTAAAAATTTACAAATAATAATTATTCACAAAATATTTTTTATTTTAAAATATTAAATACAATTATTATTTAATTTTTTTAATTTTTTTTTAAATATTAAAAATAACTATTTTTAAAATAATTATTATTTTAAAATATTAAATATTATTTTTTAAAATGTTAAATATAATTATTATTTTAAACTTATTTTAAAAATAATATTATATTTTAAAATATTAAAAATTTGGGTTGGGTCAAACTGGGTTAGGTTGGGTTAAAACGGATCGGGTTGGGGCCAAAATGGGTTGGAGGAACGGAAACGCCAACAAAGTGTCACTTTAAGAGCCTAACTGACGAAAATAAAACTTTAGGGACGACTTTGAAAGTGGGTGACAACTTGGAGGGACAGAAGTGCCAATTAGTCATTAATTATTATATAATAAGCAAAATAATTTTTTAAAAGTGGTATTTCTTATATAATAATTAGTTTCACTATCATACGAAAATTATTTTAAAAATATATCATTTCACTTCTAAAAAGTAAAAAATAACACTTTTATTATAATATTAATAAACTGAAATAAATTGATTTAAATATAGTTAATAGATATTTACTATTATAAAGTTAAAATATCTAAAATGTATTATTTAACAAAAAAATTATATACTAGAAGAACAAAACTATAACTCTTAGCTTGTTATAAGTTTTTTATTTTCAAAACTTACTTTCAATACTGGGAGACGGGAACAATGAACAATATAATTTTATAGTTAAAATGTGTGAAGTCCAAATTAATTTAGAATTAATCTAGAAGGGGATTGAATAATTAATTCACGTTTATGAATTTTTGGGTGGAAGAAGTATTATCACTTTCATTACCCCAATTATTTAAAAATTAGAAGTCCAAATATTTAAAGTAGGTCCAAAATAAACTTTGAATCAAGTTGGATTAACTAATTGTCAGTTGTCACATATGATAGTAGTGTGCATACAAGCCAATCATGTATGATGATAAAGCACATACTTTATAAATAATCTTATTTATTTATTAATAAAATATTTATTTATTAAGGGCATTTAATTATCTACGTGGTGCTTTTTTTATAATATGTAAATAACCCATAGTTTTAAGCAATGCTTTTAGAATCATGATGTTAATCATGCTGATGAGATCTGAATTCTTAGAAAGCTTAAAAACTAAAATAGTTCCTAATCATGGGATTACTAAAAAGGGGATTAATAAATTCGGATAGATTAGTACATACGTTGCTTGCTCATTGGATGAGGATGATTGATCTCATAATCATTTGTGTGGAGACACTAAAACAAGTATGTAGGTGCTTATTGGAGAATAAGTTCACTGAACGTGACTCGCTATGGAATACCTAATGGAGTTTTACTCGCCTGTCAATAGGAATTCCTAATGTGATAGTAGTACAAGTGATCATTGGACTTAAGATCATCATAGTATCTTGTATGTAATAAATTATACTTTGACTTATTCCTAAAGGCCTTTTAGGGTATATAAAAGGGTATGCTTGGGTATAATGAGTTACATATGGAGATAATGAATGATCAATAAAGAATCTACCACCTCTAGTAAAAGAGGAGATATGTCCTATGTGATTCGGTAAATGACAACCCAGGAATTCTTGGCCAACGTGAAATGAAATTAGAAATGAGTTTCTAATTTGCATTAAATGGAGTTGTGCATTTTCTAATCGAAATACATATAATTAAATAAAATAAGACTTGACAGTAATTCCATGTCTTATATTTAATTGGGACATTGTATGGTGGAAAGATTGAATTGTACGGTAACTATTTACTCACAGGTTCTTTTATGATTAATGTTGAAATCTATATTATCTGGAAAGTCGTTGAACGCTAGGGAGGCTTATCCCTATTGTAGAATAAATATTATTTATTTGAATAGATTATTAGTTTAATTTATTTATTTAAATAAGATTAAAATTGTTCTAATTAATTTATTCACAATCGGTTTAATATGGAGAACCTAAAGGGTCACACCATAAAAGAAAGAATAATTATTTAAGAAGGTAATGGCATAATCGTAATAATGCATTAAGTGTAATTAATTTAATTTATGGTGATAGAATAAATTAAATAGCTTAATGTTTATTATTTAATATTTTAAAAATATTAAATATAAATTAATAAGAGTAGACTTATTAATATTATTATAATTATTATTATTTTAATTTCTAAAAGAGTTTAGTAATTAATTTAATATTAGTACTCTCATTTATTCCTAATAAGATTAGGAGACAAATTAATTAAATAAATTTAATTAATTATTTCTAATGTGGTGGGAAGCCTAAATTAATTAAAAGAGTTTAATTAATTAAATAAAATCCCATGTCTAATAGGATTAAAAGGGTTGACCAATATCTATATAAGAGGAGTTTTATAATAGATATCAGTTGATGAAATTTTAATTGTTGGAGAGTACTCCTTTTCTATAGAGGATAGAAAACTAGGTTTAGCCAATCACCCTCCTTTTTGATAATTCCTCTTCCTTGGTGGATCACCTCTAGAGGCCAAACACTTGGGTGGCTAACGTTGATCAAAGGAAGGAATCTAACCCGAAAATTCAAGGAGATCACGAAGAACAAGGAGTTGAACTCATACCTGTAAAAGTTTCGTTCTACAAGGGTATGATTCCATAACTTCTTATTTATCGTTTTAAATTAATAATTTGCATAAAGGATGATCCGGGTAATGGTTTTGAAAAAAATTTTAAACTCTGATATACCATGCTTCCCCTAATTTTGCAATTTGATTGCGTCACGATTTCGTACAAACCCAACAGTGGCATCAGAGCTAAACCTTTATGCAATTATTAATTATTTTGATTCTATATTATATGGGTATGTATTTAGAATAATTTATTATGCATAACTAATTGTATAAATTTATTTTTATTTGAAAAAAAATTTCGGAAAGCTCGCGAAAACATTTTTTTTTTCAACAACCTGCTGGATCCGTGCTTTAAACGGAAAGTCCAAACTGAAAAAGGAGACGCGAAATAATTATTTTTTTTGGAGCAATTCACGAATTACCTCGTGTAAAGTGAGCCACCGATTTTTCTAATTATCCAGGAAGGTTTTCTAAAAGAAAGTGATTCACGTTTTGGCTTTAAAAGGAATCAGATTAAGTTACTTAATATACATCGTATATATATTACTAACTTCAGGATAGATTACTATATATATATATATATATATATATATATATATATATATATATATATATATATATATAAATATATACGAT